>OY720662.1:4561789-5161789 GCA_963170745.1 Phymatocera aterrima | reverse complement strand
ACTTACAGATAAATTTCATTTCATTTGCAGTGAAACCATGTGGACGATTAGGGAGTGTAAAAAAATAATATGCAGAGTATCCGATCGGAGAATCGGCAAACATACGACTACCTACATACCGACCGAATACCGCCAAATAATTTCCCAGGCTGGCCCTTCCAGAACTCAGTAGTATACTATAGAATACTAGGGTAACGGGGTGCGCGGAACAAAACGTATGAGGGCAGTAAGTGGGAAAGACATCCTGACTGATTGTGGTCGCGAGGGCCTTGACGTTCCACGGAGAACTTCTGAGGCACGTTCGCGACTTCATATAGTTCGTGTCTGCTTGCAGTTACTTAGAAACTACGTGCAATCCAGAATCCCCAATCACTCGGTGTATATACATACATACGATAAACAACATTCAAACATCTGGTGACGTTGAGGAAAAGGGTGCTCGAGGTCGGCTGAAACAGTAGCTGCAGTGAATATGACTCTATGTAATCAATTGGTTAATTGATTAAGTTTTATCGAAGCAGGCTGTAAGCTCAACCACGAGCTTAAAGCAAAAGTACAGATCCGGACATTATTCTACTCTGTAAGTACTAATGTGCCTACACACTCACTGTATTTACTGGCATATCCTTTTGACGGCCTGGTAATGAGTCATTAACATAAATCACAAACAGATATATGGTCGAGGTATTCGAAACAAGGTAATTCAGAGCAGGTAGAAGCTGCCCAGGGCAAAAGCTTTGCCTTTGTAGCTCGACTCAAAGTCCGATGCAGTGACATTATACGTCGTTATAATAAATATGAATATAGATATACTGAACAAGTTCGCCGTAACGCACTCATACTAGCTTACGTATGTCATACGACAAAGCTGACCACTGCATATACCGCAGAATATCTACATCTATATCCAGAGACGAAGAAAAAGAAGAAGGATTGCACCCGAGGATGTAGTATATCCCAACTCTCGGAGATTGTGATTTCAAACCACACGTAATTATAGCATAAAATTTTCAATGCCCTTGATCCACCTGCTATAGATATATATCGACGAAAGCCAAAACACTGATAATAAAAAGTCTCGAAGAAAATTCTAGGCCTCAATAAGCGGTTTATGCTTATAAGTCTGACATTTTGTGCCTCGTAACATGGCAGTATTGTATGTGTACATATAGCTCACAATCAGGTTGGTGAAGCACCGGTTGCAGCAGGTCCACCCTCGCATCTAACCGCTCTGCCGCTTCTTTCAAACCTAGAATTTTATACGCAATAGATCTATAGAGTCTAGTCGCTAGCGTTTAGCGATAATTCTAGGGTTCTTGGTGGGATGCCGAACCCTTGGGGGGTTCCTGGGTGACTTATGCCCGAGCCCTCGGGCTCGATGTGATGCACTAAACGAAATGATCATTATCATTACGTACCACCGCAACAGCTGATGACGAATCTAGACACGTATACTTACACATAAGTAAAATATGCGTCTAAATACATGTGCAGTCTACGTGTGTATATGCGATCGGTTTATTCATTCTGGGGCGTTATAGAAACATATCTAAGGTGCTCGAAGATAATCACTGTCATTGATCTCCGACGAGATACACCTCTCTTAATAAATGTAGGAGCGAAAAAAATCCGAATCTTGATAACGGAGCGAGCACTGGATGAAAACTTTGTCTCATTATTTATCAAGACGTGAGAAGAACATACATTTACATCATTGATTAGAACGGGTCATCAATATTTGAGTTTTTACTCAAATCTTGCAAGCGGGTAATGTATAATTAGGTGAAGCGGAATCCCTAGAACATATCATTGCCTCAGGGTAATCACGGGCTCAGCGACAGACCGATCAAAAGGTCAATGCCTCCGGTGCCAATAATCAACGGGCGTTACAATCATCGAGAAGCTGAGCCGTAGAACCGCAAGGATGGTGGCTAAAATAACGAGTCGCGAGTGACCGTCGTTCTTTACCATTTATTCAACTCGATCACTCATCTTTCTTGGCGTAATACGACTCTAGACTCGACTATACCTACATACCAATCAACAGGTAAAACCTCTGCAACCGTAGGTACGTCTGCACAGGCGCACCGTCTACTTAAAGTAATCAAATGGGCATAAAGGTATACGTGATGTATAATTTCTGTGTGTATAGTACATAGGTAGGTACCTACGTACCTGAACCCCGTGATTCTCATATAGTAATATTGTTGTACGAACCGGTAATTTCGAATCACTTGAATCTAGAGAGTTAATTCTACGAAATACTGAGTTATTAGTTATACCCAACTACTTTGGCTAATTGAAATGTCACATTTCGCTCCGATCTGAAGAGAGGCTTTGCTTTATGACGTAGCACAAGCAAACTGACCGGACCTCTGTGTCTTTGATATCTCATGAAATGATATTCGCCGATAAATCCCCGCGGTGTGTGGCAGTACTTGCTCGCTAATGTGCCCCCCCCCCCCCCCCCCCCCGCCGCCCTGACAACAGAATTCGAGGGTGCAGGTTGAGGTCGATGTGGAGGTAGGGAAGGTGTGCGAATGACGCCTTTGATCTCTCGTGCGGGATGTTGGCAGGGGTCACAGAAATGGAACGAGATTTGTATCACTGGAACACTAATCAAAGTAATTTTCAAAGATTTTCAAATCAATTTATCAATTCTAAATTCAAAATTTTTGTTTCCCCGTCTTTTTCTTTGTTTTTTATTCTCCATTCTCATACTGCGAGAATCGCATCTACAACTAGTCATAAACTGCCGTGAGACAAACAGGCGGCTGACTACAGACACGGGGGCAACCCCGAAAAAATCCCAATGGGTTAGAGCTCGGTTGTTGACGACAAATTGAGGGTTAAAATGCAGTCGGTAAATAGTGAGACGGACGAGTGAAGGGCGATGTCTATCTCAGCGCTTAGGGATTATAGCCCTAATTTGAACTATATCTATGTCCATGTGTGCGCGCTAGGGCAGACGAATCAGCAAATTAATCTATGCATTACGAGAAAAGATATACGGCAAACGGGCACGTAAGTAGAAAGGGCACGAATAATAGTGTTTTATAATTCCATCGCAGCCGAATGACGTCTGTTGTGAAGAGGAAGGAATTGAATCGCGGTCGGAATTTGTATAATTTTTTCAAATTCTATATCTTAGAGGCGCGATTCCTTGTTTTTTTTTTGTGATAAATAAAAAAAAAACAATCCTTTGGGCAAACGGCGCGTGTATACGTGCTATAAATCATTTTCATTTCATATCTTTTTCGACGCCGATAAATCAAACCTCGTAGACGTCTTAAACTCCTTTTAATTTTCCTAACGCAGTTCGGAACGATCTCAAACGGTTTCTATACTCCAAAACCCTTCTTCCTCGTGGTCCACTCGCCCTCGCCACCGCTCCCATCATCTCGCTTTCCTCAGAAATTCCTACGAGATCTAAATTGCTGCGCGATATTTCATCGTTGAGGAAAATAATTTCATAATTTTGTTTTATATACCTTTGTATCTCTTCAGCGCTTCGTCGACTATCACGGACAATTATCCTTGATTGATTGACCTGAGATATTCTCAAATTTCAGCTACACGCTGCATCCTGATACTCGATTCTCAGATGCAGCGAAAAAAAATAAATAAATAGACACAAAGAAGACAAAAAGCAGGTTGAAACATCCGGAACACGTCCTACCAGTATGCATCTCTTAATTGCTATCAGACAAATTATTAGCAATCATATTGAAGCTAGATGTCTATTTAGGTTCAAGAAGGAAGGAACACTTCCCTTACAATGGTTTTTCGCTGGTTTCTCTTCCGCTCCTTTTCTCTCTGCATTTCTGTAACTGCAATCTCACCGAGTCGTGGGAGAAGGGACGAGAGGCGACCAAGATTGTATTGAGTCGACCTACAACCCTGAACGTTTCGAGTGCTCGCGCAAGAATGTGTAATTAGGAGGCATAAAAATAACCACCGCCTACTCAGGGCACTTGTTGGCTAAACGTAGCTGAGCCCTTGGATCCAAATGTTTGGGTCATCGCGCCCGCAACTTTTGGTTCCCATCAATCTCTTCCGAGTCTCAGAGTCTCGTCTGGTTTCGGTGCTTTTTTCCGTTGAACGATTATACGAAACACGAAGAACACGTTGTTTTCAACGTTGTAAAAATATAATTGTCGGGTGGGTGGTTGGTTGGTAGGTTCGCCCGGGCTGTACTGTATACTATACTATGGTTGCGGGTTCGTACGGGTTGAGAGACCCAAAAAGGACCTCAACCGAGCCGGAGAAAAGAAACAGCACCAGAGCACAAGGATTCCCGGAACGGAGAATAGCCGGATTGGAAATACTCGCGATATGCAGTAGATCCTTCGACCACCACCCACGCATTCGTTATTTATATACCGTGAAGGAGTATAGGTACATACAAGTAAGAGCTAGAACCCGATTGCAGACATGTGAGTAAACACACTGATCCAATAAATATTGAATTAAAGTAGAACTCTTTCCAGCAATTCTTTCTAGACGCACTGGATTCCGTTCCCTAAGGACAGTGGCGACGTGTGGCTGTCAATAACAAGAACCCCGTACCCGCGTGCGCGCGCCCTCCACCCGCGAAGAGGTGCTGATCCTGTTAACAGGATCATCCTTCTGCCACTAATATACCGCTCGTGAGAAGCATCACAAACAGTGGATCGAAGATGAATTGTTACAACTTATTGTACCTATACCAAGGAATTATTTCGCACCAAAACGTTCACCATTGCCAATAATATATTCAGCATCCAGAACCAAGCGCTTGAAATCATGATCTCAATAGAAATACCTATAAAGTCCTTAACAGCAGGTAATACCACAAATTGTTTCCACGCCACGTAAGCGGAGTCCGACTTAATCAGAGCCACCATCACCGCTCAATATGGAAGTCCTATGATAATAGTCCACACATGAGGCGAATTGATGAATAACAACGATACTTCTGAAGATATATTTTGTGGAAACAAAAATAACAGCGGAGGCCATGCATTCAAGATGGATTCAATTGAAGCATCAATGACTGAACAACGAACGATGCAATCTACAGAATCTTTGGAACGGTGAATATCTGTATTATAATCCGAACGAATTTGAAAAGTATAGTATTATATAGTAAATTTTGCAATTGAGATACGGTGAAAAACGAAACGATGCAGTTAAATGTCGCCACAATCGAACCTCGATTGGAAACGGACCGTCAGAATATTTGCGTACGGGGTATTATTTATGGATCGTCCCATGGGAGAGTCGGTTATGTCATGGTTATCCCAGAGGAGTCTATGGACGTTCAAATCGCATTACAGCCGTTGCCCGATTAGCTATGCGCGTGCAAACGAAATTAACGTGAGCGAGCCTACGCGATCACCTTGACATATGCATACGGGCCACGGTGAGTCAGAAATGAGGATCAGTAACTTATCGTGCGTGGTGGAAAACGACTCTCGTGGAAATCATCTTATTTTGTTCTTCCTTTTTTTTTCGTTCACCTCAATTCTTCGCCCTTATGTATCCTGTGTAGGTACTTTCACACCATCCGCATACCGGTAAAGGAAGTAATTTCAGTTTCCGAGAAACACCAACCACAAAGCCGGCGAAACCTTCGTCCACGATGGTTCGAATATTGCCATCTTTGCCGCTTGACTTAACCTAATTTCCAGCAGTTTTCTTGCGTCTTAATTCACAGTTTGTTGCGGCCGCCTACTGTACGCTGAATAACTTCAAATTACAGTGATCTTTCTTCCGTGTAATTTTACCAAGTAAAATCTCTGTCTCTTTGTATTTTCATTCTTCTTCTTTTCTTCAAAGATGTGATGCACCGTAAAATTTATTTTCCGGTTTCCTTTGTCACCTCAAAACTATGGATCATCGTCTGTCTGCAGTCAACGCACTGTGGCTGCGATATCATATAGATCCTTATCTTTCATACAATCAAACCCTGATTACTACAATTCTTGTACCCGAATAATAATCGTATTACCGTTCAGTTCTACATGATCGATGGAATAATACTAACAATTCATCGCAAAAGAAAATCTATTCCCTAGAATTGAAGATCCAAAAATGAAAAACTTATGATCTACGCGGCGGAATCGAAGTTCCTCGGGGGGTATTTTTTCCAATCGATTATAAAACTCTGTTACCCACGAAGAATCAATTGACTGTTCAAAAAATCATACGACATAATGGGGTTCCGCCATAATTACTGCAAAACAGATGTACCCATATCAGTTATTTTCAGTATTTGTTGAAGCTGTTAAAAGATCAATCTCACAAGATGTGGTAGTATTTTTTTGCTCTTGGATGTACAGAGGCTTTCACTGCACTCCCTGTAATTCCAGACCATTGCGAAGAATGAGAATCGGACTCCCGGCATGAACTCAGACCGCAAATAGTATTCATTTCTCGATAAAACTTTGTCCATACCTCAAGTTTATTTACTCGAAAGCCAATTCGCCCGTGTTCCTGTATTCGATTCTTCGAAAGATATTATCCAAAAACTATCCATATAATGTGCTGCGTATACTTATACTTGTAGAAATTAATGGGACTACCGACACAGAACAATTTAGTGGAAGTTCTCTATTTTTGTTCGAATTCTAAACAAATGTTGTTTGCACTACGTAGCTATAAACAAATACACGTAAATAAGACGTTAGTAGTCCTCGTGTTTTGGCTTCAGCCCTCTTCGCCCCTCTTTATCTCTCCCGCACCCTCTTCATTCATGTTCGCAGAGCTTCCTTCCCCTTAACTTGGGAGGTGCTTTCACCAGCAGACTAATGATTTGCAAACATCACCCCTTGGCTTGGCTCGTTTCGCTCATTACGAAGTTTTTGCTCGACGCGTTACGCGCTAGCGAGGCAGACATCTTGAAGAAGCTCGAGAGGGGCTGGTTGCTTTTGTTCAAATTTTTAAGCTCACTCGCTACGCACACCCCTCGCATTTTAGTCAAGCTAATACGCAGTCGCGATCGTTTTTTATGACCGAATTGATATGAATTGGGTTTTTATCCTTCTTCTTTCTCTTTTATCACTGAGACGAAGTTCGCATGTTGAAAATCGTGAGCATCTAGATACTCGTCTCAAGGCTACATATCATACGGATCATATAACTGTTCTTCGGTCTTCATCCCTAATAAATATAGGAAATGTGGAAACCTTTGTTGCCCCAAGAGAAGGGAAAAAATATTAAGTATTCAAAGAAAGGTACAGGTGTATGATCCTCAGAAAGTTCTTAAGCTTGAATTCTTTTCGAGTGAAGCTGGAACCGAGACAGTAATAACACGGGAACAAGTGGTGCGCACACAAACTAGGATTGGCACGAGTTTCTCTTGAGAATTCACCTGACGAGCTTAGCTAACAAGCCAAGATCCCAGACTAGTTTTTATGACACATGTACACGTCCATCTCTGAGCGATGTTATATTCTCATACGTTACCAGAAATGGGAGGAAAAAAACCGAATACTATATACCGCACACAGTTAAATCAATGAACAGGTATAATAATTATTGCCCCGTCGATCAATCAACCGATCACTATAATAATTGTTCCAATCTCTTGACTAATTTTCTAATTTTGTAATCCTAACTCGCTTTCAGTCAAATAAATATAGTTTACAGTTCAATAGTTCATCACGCGTGCTTGGTTATTATCTAGAACTGCTTTACCGATGACATGATCAACAGAAAACTACTTTAACGACGGGAATGAGCTCCTATATCGGTAAAATAAAATACCGCCGAAAGATAACTGTTTATTTATGTAGACCGCTTACCCGCAGCTACGGGTAACGTAGGCCAGAAATTGCTCCTCAATACTCTATAATTTTGAGCTATTGCTCCATGTATACAAACATAATATAACCATGACGGAAATCAGAAATCTAAGTCTCCCTCTATCTCTCTCAGAATAATCTATCTCTCTTAGAATACCAATACGAGATGAAATTTTGAGAAATATTTCTAACGGCCATGAAGTGCGGGAGCTTCATTGAGGCAAGAAACGAGGCACGTTTCTAAGTATCCGACATTAAAGCCTATAGGCGATTTGTTTCCGACACAGCTTTACACAATTGAAGTCTGATCCGAGTGATTTGTTTGTATTTCCTTATCAATTATTGGGAGTACTCGTAGATTGTTTATTTCAGATTTCTAGAAACCTTTCTCCTCTCTATCATGACATAACTGTAAGTTAGCGCTTTCAAATTCAGATAGTTTATATTGTAATGTGATAAATGAACAATCTTGTAATGATCTTGCATTTATGAATTTTATAACTCATACTTGAATTTGAATCGAATTTATTGTTTCTAAACGTGCGCGGCTTCGCTATCTGGAAGATCGACTGCTTAATCAGCGAGAGTCGGAGTAAATTACAATAAAGATGTTAATGGACGGTGAATAAAATTATTGCGTAAGCTGATAAGGCGATCCGTGAAATCGAATCGCGATGCCAACGTATTTTGTAATGGAGAATTGTGAATACATGTACTATTTTGGCGTGAATATTAGATAGACGATACTCTAGCTAAGACTCGACAAAAGGCAATTTAACTTCGACAGTTCCATTGCGGCAGAGAGTGAGACTAACAGACTTCAGCTAGGATATCATAGATGATACAATATCGATATGACCGTCTTGCGACGTAACAGAGAAAATAGAAAACCAAGAAAAGCTTGTACCCAATTACATGCAACTCGCACTCACTGCTGAGTATTGGGGCAAAGATTCGCTCAGATGTCTCTGTTTGGCTATGTGCAATCAAACGGAAACAACTGATTCGAAACATTCGTTTCGATAAAATGGTATTTTGGGTAAATTGGATGAAAATCAACCAAGCGTGGCAAACGCAGTACATTGAATAACTGATGAAATGGAAAAGAAGACCGGACAATATTCTATTCCACGTCGCATTTGTCCTATAATTTTATATGAATGAAATTCTAAATAAATTGCTTTTTCGACAATAGTGTCTTCTCCATGCTGTTTTACAGAAATACTACTGATAACTAAGAATAATGGTTGATAATTTATTATTCTTACCATTTTTCCATTGATCCATAGCCGTACATCCATCGGACGTCTATGATTCTTTTTAAATTCTCCAAAGGTCGGAGCGGGCCTCGTATATGCTTGGTCTATTTTCGGTACGTCGATAAAATTCTCATCGTACTGTGAAAAAGACAAACGAGATATGGCTATCGGTCGAATATTGTTGAAAGAGAGATGAAAAATCACCATATTTTGTGATGTACAAAAGGATTCGTAACTCTATCAAATGATGTAAATTTATTGGGAATCTGGGATGAATAATTTGCTTATAAACAGGAAACAGGATATCTCCGGTACTGTGATTGACGCATTGCAGGAGAATCAGGGAAATATTTGCTCTGCGATAATTTGGTCAGTCAGTAGGCGATACATATCGTTGGAAGATTATTTTATCACGGCTCCAATACAGGAGGAAAACGCCCAAAAGAATTATTATCAGACTTTGTAAATGTGTGAGTATGTTCAAATATTAATTATTCATTAAGCACACGTTCGTACCTTCGTCTTATAATATCTTTGACCAAAGGCTTGAAGGGTGATCCACAATGGGGCCACAACACATGTTTCACATTTCTTTACGTGTTGGGTCTGTGTGGAAAGTGACGGCAACGGATACGACAAAGTGCCCCATTGTAGCCGAGCCTTAAGAATGAACAAATCTAGCGTGAAAATCAAATTTCGTACGATAAAACGTGATAAGAATTAACATAGAAACAACCTTTTTCTTCGTGAAAAGTGGGATGGAATTTATACCAGGCTACTATATTTTGTGATGAAATACCTATCTATTCGATGCGAAACCATACAGGTGAGTCGTATGCTATTTCAAAAATTGTTGTTGCGATCACATTTTTCATTTTAATTAACTCAATCTAATGGAAAAAACATCTTGACAGGTTGCAGCGAGTCTTTTGTCTAATGGTACTTGAATTATCTACCTGAAGTGATCAACTGACTTACCGTCTTGTCGCCGTTCACATGTTATTATTCATCCCGATAATAAAAACTTTGAACTAATTATTACTACATCGTAATCACCATATCTTACGGCCGATTTAATTACAATATGATGCAAATTGAAACGATCCATTTCGGAAACAATTATCATGCATTATCAGACTCGAATCAGTTATGTGAAAAAACAATAGACAGTTCGAATGTCGAACTGTAGAAGTCGTTGTTCGTTTGTTTGCCAACAAATCGGACGTGACATTGAATAATACATTACATGCTCGAATACTTACATAGAAAAATATTTGGATATCTGGCGGTATTTTTCGTGTTTCTACACATTTTCCGTGTCAGTCTCACAGTTTAGGTACATACAATCAAGTATTTTCAAATATAATCAGCAAATTGTTACATGGCGGCGCGGCGGGCCCCCGTGCTTCCCACAATTCTGTGCGAGGACTGTGAATTCGAGATTCGACTTTGTAAGCCGCGCCTGCGCACTGCAGCGTTTCAAATGTTTCATCGTTGACTCAACGGTTTCATTGACTGTTACGACATCAGGTGAGTTTTTTAGGCACTAAATTTGAAATTGAAAATTATTGATTTTGAAAATTTTCTAGAAACAAATCTCGTGAATTGTATATGTATTGTATTGTAATTATTAGCTAGGTGAATATTATTTTCCTGACGTACGAATATTTTTGAAAATTGAATTTGTTCTAATTTTTCTCGGAAACTATAATGAAATCATTAGTAAAAATTACGGAGCAATTGAGAGCAATTGAATTAGCTATCGATGGTTGAAAAACCTATTGAAAGTGGGCTAACTGCATACAAGTATAGGACTTACCCACCGATCCTCAGAAACAATTAGAATCTTTTATTCAGTCTCACAGTTTAGGTACATATACATACAGTCAAGTATTTTCGAATATGATCAGCAAATTGTTACATGGCGGCGCTGCGGGCCCCTGGGCTTCCCACAATTCTGTGCAAGGACTGCGAATTCGAGATTCGACTTTGTAAGCCGCGCCTGCGCACTGCAGCGTTTCAAATGTTTCATGGTTGACTCAACGGTTTCATTGACTGTTACGCCATCAGGTGAGTTTTTTAGGCACTAAATTTGAAATTGAAAATTATTGATTTTGAGAATTTTCTAGAAAAAAAATTTCGTGAATTGTATATGTATTGTATTGTAATTATTAGCTAGGTAAAAATTATTTTCCTGACGTAGGAATATTTTTGAAAATTGAATTTGTTTTAATCTTTCTCGGAAACTATAATGAAATCACTTGTAAAAATTACGGAGCAATTGAGAGCAATTGAATTAGCTATCGATCGTTGAAAAACCTTTTGAAAGTGGGCTAACTGCATACAAGTATAGGACTTACCCACCGATCCTTAGAAACAATTAGAATCCATTATTATTCAGATACGGGAGCCAACTCCGTCTCGTAGCTGCGTGATCGTAGTACTTTAAGTTACCGATGTCAAGGCGCCCTACAATTCCCACTGCTGATAAATGATAGAATCTACGTTATTGACTCAGTTGAGTCGGCGTCAGGGATTTCTTCCGCCGTTTTGAAGAATGTTTGCCGGAGTATCGAGTGTTCGGGATTGCAGGATTTGGTGTTAATAAATTGGAATACGAAGGATAAAAATAACTCAGAATAGAATGATCATTTAATATAAATTATTTACTTAACACTAAGGAACAATTGAGTTTATGCACAACAGGAATCGCTTGCACTGCATCAAAGAGTTCGTAAATGATTACAATGAAATTTACTCAGAGATTAGCTCTATTGTTATTTTTATTCCTTTTTGCGTGAAGCCTGAGTTTCGATTACCAGAGGCCGTTCGCTGTAGAGATTCCCAAGTATTACTTGTCTCTTAATCATATCCAGATTCGTAAGGCCAAAGTTGTAACTTTCTTCAATCTTCCTGGCGTCTTTCAACGATTTGTTCTCATTGAACTCGTGCCTGATCTTTCGGAGTGCATAATTTCTAAAATTCAAAGAATATTACAATTGAAAAACAATTGAAAACATTTATCAAAAATATTTTCGTCATATGCCGGATACACGTGGCTGTCAGATAGAAAATCCCACGATATTTTCGTAGTTGCATAAGCTGCCAGCTATGCACCAATTTTATTCCAATTCGAAGATATAATACGATCTGAATGGCGAACACTTTTAGGGCTAGGTGTATATCTTTCCAGCTAGTACTTGCCTGTAATTGTATGAATCCCATTTCCTGCTTTCTCTAATCATATTTCGATAAAGATTAACTATCGCCTCACGTGCAACCGCCATGACTAGTATACTTAGCAGCTAAACAAATCTACTCCGTATGACCATTACCAACATCAGAACCCGAAATTCCAGAGATGGAAGGAAAATAACCAGAAACCAAAATTAATTCTTTTTTATAATCAAGCCATCGAAGTCCCAATAATTTAATAACAATTCTAATCTAGCTGCACGAATATCTCATCAATTTTCCAATCTCAACGATTTTCATAATAAATGTGAATAAAATACTGGATTCGAATTTTACACATGCAATTAATCTGTACTTTTCACAATAGATTAATTATTTCTCAAATATCTGTAACTGTCAACGAGTGAGAATTATAGATAACTTCCACAAAAATTTGTGCCTTCCGCCGTATTATGTAACATAAACCCGGCCTAACCTAACCTAACTCTACCTAACTTAACCTCATTTGGTCTGCAAGGAGACCGTGCTTCACGACGAATAAATTTTGAATATATTTATTCTACGCACAACTAGGTACGCTTTTATAAAAGCATAAACGATTCCGCTATAAATTGCTCGTTTTCTAAAATTGGGGCAATTATTCAATACGTCTAGAGTCCGCCAAGCACGTAAAAATGTGAAATACTTTCAATTGACGTTTTTAATGAACGATTCAACTAAAAAACGAGTGTACAACTATGTTTACAAACATTTTGTACTTCATTTAGAAATAAAAATGAAAGCAGTGAACCAAAAAACATTTCTTTAATTTCAGGGAAAAATGATAATAAATCTGCGTCGTGTTTGCACGCGGATATCATGCTTGCGGAAATATTCAACGGCACCGAAAGCAGAGAACGTGAAATCGGATCTTGTACTCCTTGGTCAACCATATCCGAGGGATGAAGGGACGAATATAACAACTAAAATAGCAAACTATCTTGGCAGAAACTTACACACGACACCTTACCATCCATTGTCGCATGTACGACAAAGACTTGCCAATTATTTCTACAAGGCTTATCCAAATCGTGTGGGAAATCCAATATTCAGTATACACGATAATCTTAGGCCTATTGTATCCGTGGCACAAAATTTCGATTCGTTACTTGTACCAAAAGATCATCCAAGTCGAAGTAAAAGCGATTGCTATTATGTTAATTCTAGTACTTTACTTAGAGCTCATACCACCGCACATCAATCGGAACTCATTTCTATGGGCTTCAATAATTTTCTTGTAATCGGTGATGTTTATCGAAGAGACGATATCAATGCTACTCATTATCCCGTATTCCATCAAGCTGACGGCGTCAGACTTCAAACGCGAGATGAAGTTTTTAAAGGAGTAGAAAATTCTGAAAGCTTACAAATCCTTGAACACATGGGTTCTGAGAGCAAGGATAAACAAGGATGTCATACTTTGGAAGCTACCAAAATAATGGAACATGAATTAAAGACTGTTTTAATTGGATTAGCTAAAGCAATTTTTGGTGAAGGTGTGGCTTCGTCTTATTTGAAGAACAAAAAGCAATACATTATCGATAGAAATGGAAATATGAATTTCAGTAATTGATCTGATAATTATTCATTCTTATAGACGTTAAATATCGCTGGGTTGACGAGACTTTTCCATTCACTCATCCGTCTTGGGAGTTAGAAATACGTGAACATGACGAATGGATAGAAATTTTGGGCTGCGGTATCATGAGGCAAGAAATTTTGCAGAAAGCTGGTGCCGGCGATCGTATGGGATGGGCATTTGGCGCTGGATTAGAACGTATTGCCATGCTTTTGTATGGTATACCAGATATAAGATTATTTTGGACAAGGGATTCTGGTTTCTTGAATCAATTCAAAGTCGAGGATTGTAATACTCCGTTGAGATACAAGGTGATCATAATAATAAAATATGAAGAAAAATGTTTCGACAACTTTCGAACATATTTATTGTTATTTTAGTTTACTTTCTTTAGATTGCAATGAACAAACATTCAGCTGGCAAAATATGTGTCACCACAAAGAATAATATAAATATTTTTTTTTGCAGCCTATCAGTATATATCCACAATGTTATAACGATTTAAGTTTCTGGCTACCAGATGGATCGACGTTAATGCCAAACGATTTTTATGAAATAGCAAGAGATATCGGAGGCGATATTATCGAACAAATTTCTCTTTTCGATGAATTTACAAATCCAAAAACCAACAAGAAATCACATTCTTATAGGATTACATACCGACATATGGAACGTAATTTAACTAAATTTGAAGTCAACAATATTCATAAAAAAATTGCGAAAGTCGTTAGCGAAAAATTCAATGTAGTGATTAGGTAATTTGAGATGTTAATAAATCATGTTTATTTAAAAAACTTTGTTCGCTTTTCTTAGTCAAATTAATAAAACTGAAGTGCTCAACTGAATGAATAAAAAGATGATGGAAAACCAAAACGATCAGGTAATTAATATATTATTTTATTTCTACATAAATTAGGTAACTAAAAACAGATTATGGTACAATGATTAATAGTTATAATAATAATATTAATAATATTTATATAATATATGTGAGTGTATACTTATTAATTAATTATCTTTTATATATCAAGCCTATTTTATATATCATTTTTAACATGAACTTTAAAATAGTTGCTTAACATGATCACGAGGATTTGGAGTGAGGAAAAAAGAGAAAAAAAAAGACATTGCATATTGGGGGCGAGAACATAATCTATTATGAATTTTATATTCTCAATTTATGGAATGCGTAGATATCCTCAGGTGTTCTTTTGTAAACTACGACTCCAATTTTAAATACAGATAATTAATATTATTGAAAATATAAGAAAAGCAGATTCGCGGGTTGTAAATCAGGCAAAAATGATCTATAAAGCTTTTCGAAATATCAATATAACATAACATAATATAATGTGAAATTACAAAAAGTTGTAAAATCCTGACCGAGCGAATGATATTAGACATATATCTCCTCTATGATGCACAAAAATTTGTAGATTTTTGTACGATGAAAAATAATATCATATGATATTTTAGTCTCCATTCGATTTGTTCGTAATTCAGGAATCGTTCAGAGCAAATTAATACATAATTTACCATCAAATGAGGCATTCGTCAATGCGAGTTTTCTTATACCTATATGCAACGCATCGACTAATAGAAACAGATTTCTTTATATCTAATAGGAATTTATTTTTTCTGTGTGAAACACATTATCATCATGAAATCTTAGTTCAAATATAATCGAGCCAAAGAAAGATGAAAAAATAATAAAATAGAGGGGCTACCAAATCCGTTCCTCTTGAAACTTTATTTTGAGTGCACCATATGAAATACTGTGTGATCTATGTATGTACGATGAATCTAGCATGATAACGTGATAATTAACTCTTTGTGACATTTTTTATTATCAAATAATTGATCCTCCAGGGTAAAGTTTTTGTTTTGTTTGTTTGTTGCTTACGCAGATCCTTCTCCGTTTTGATATATTCGGTTTTATTAATAATTTATCACATAGAATATTATGTCAACTTTGTGTAACTTGGCGGAGAAAATTTTTTCCTTAAGAATTTCAATATGTATAACGGTAGACAAGAAACCAACGTTATGACCAATACTTTCCATAGAAAGCCTGTGGTTTTTATAAATTCAGCATCTGAAAAAAGAAAAGTGTCAAATTAACATTCTTCGTTAGTTGAACCAAAAAAAAAAAAAAAGAAAAATATTGGTAATTTAGAAAATGCCGATTTCTTATTTCACATAAAAATTGGCAATGATATGGTGAATAACATAAAACGTTGACGGTAATTTATTATGAGTATTCGAAATTTGCAGGTCGCTGATTTCTACTCACCAAAATAGTCCTTCAAAACAAATAAGGATAACAAATATAATGCCAAAGATAAAATTTCAGCAAGAATCATAATTCGATGCCACGTTCGTATTGTCAAGGCCACCATTATCAGTTCTGTCAGCACTAAAGCAGAGAAGCTGATCGCCACTATGTGGATAAATTCATCTTCGAACATAATCAGCGCACCATACATTATGACTCCTCCTGAAAGAAATTATGAAAAATTTGTTATTTATAATGAAAATATCTACAAAAAAAACGAGAATATGATGTTCTATGGACAATTACCTTGATATATGCTTATCAAAACCCACATAAAGAATGTTTTATAAGATAAACACCGTCCTTTACTAAGCTCCTTATAAAGCTCAGGATAAGTGAGAGCAATCTTTCCTGACACATCTTTATCCAAGACAAGGGAAAACACCGGAAACATTGTGTATATCGTTGCGTAGCTGAAAGTAATGTTTGTGTTCAACAATTCATTATATGCATCTATCTATACATTACGACAACAATGTCTACAGATTTAACAAAAAATTTTCAGTTTTGACCACATACCCAACCATCAAGAATCCCTGATACAATGCGACGGATGAAAGGTAAAAAACTGCTGAAAATACAGCCTGCATCGTGGATATAATAAGACCTCGATGAATGACGAATTGACTCAGCGCAGCTGATCGTTTATAACTTCTTCTCCCATGAACGAGTAACAAATTTGAGAGGTGACTAAATTGAGGGATTGAAAAATCCGCTGCTAAGGATGCTTGGCGTCCCTCCAAGCCTTCGAGGCCAATACCTGCGGGAATTTAGATGGATATATTATGAATATTTAAAGAATTCAATATATAAATAAATGGTGTTCAAGTATCCTTACCAGCATCTGCCGCCTGGATCATTGAAACATCATTTCCACCATCACCAACCGCTGCAGTTCTTTTTCCAGTGTGTTGTTGAATGAGAGTAACAACTTCTGCTTTTTGTGTAGGTGAACATCGACAGCAGACAACAGCAGGCGAGCTACATGCTAGTTCTAGAAATTCGTGTTCGTAATACTGTAAACACACTTCAAGAGAATCCCCACTGATTACCAAAGCGCAATCTTGTTTTTTGCGGAAAGTATTCAACTCCAAATGAGCGTCTGTTCTTGTTACTACAGATTTAAATACGTGCAAGCCTTGTGTTCTGGATACCAATCGCGAAGACTTAGCTATACATGTCGCAGTTTCTAATTTGTCTCCCGTCAACATCCAGGTCTGTAAAAAATATGATTCACTTTATACTTTAAAGTTCATAAGATTTTATAATTTGTTAGAAAAAGACATCAAATGTAAAAAAAAATTGAGATTCGATACAATTTTATGTCACTTTTATACAGCAGGTATCATTTGTGCTGAATGATGTATTCAAACCTTTATTCCAGCATTTCTTAGTAGTTCCAATGTTGGCCTGACTCGATCTTGCAGCTTGTCTTCAACGCCAGTTACGCACAATAATTCCATTTCTCTTTCAAGACTTTCCACAACTGCAGTAACTCTGGAGGCTCGATCGCTAACACACATTCGAGCTGCATTATATCTGCAAGAAATTAAATTTTAGTTAGATAATCAAAGATGATGAAATTTGATCTTCTAATTTTATTTTGCTGGTAAGTAGATACCTGGCTTCGAAATCAAGGTACTGTTCTTCCGTTAGAGTCTTTTTAGCAACAACCAAAGTTCTTAATCCTTCCCTAGCCATGTTTCCGCATTCCTCCTCTAACCAATCGTTATATTGAACTATTCCAGACATAACGACATCTGCGCCTTTCAAATAGAATACAGTTTCGCCACTTGTTTCTTCTCTCACAATAATCCCCATCCGTTTAGTCTCAGATGTGAATGGAAAAATTTGTAGAATATGATAATTCAGAACTTTCCCATACGGTGCTTTCAACTGCATTGATATTAAGTCACGTTTTACCAGACCCAAACCAACTTCGTCAGTCCATTTTACTAAGGCAACCTCGTCAGGACTCGAAGCTTGGTAATTCGGCTTTTGTTCTGCAGCATAATAATGTTGATCTGCTTCCGGCTGGCTGTGGAGAAAACATTAAATGTCCTAAAAGGTAAATAATTCAGTTGTGTGTGACTCATGAATAAATCATCACAAAATCGATGTTATACCTTTGAATAGATCCGGTGTCTCCAGTTTCCACGCTTACAGAATCTAAATTCGTAGTGCTGTTTGCTTTCTCGTAAACCGGAGTAACGTTGTGACACAGAGCAAGGGCGTGAACAGCTTCATAGATCCTCGTGCTTTCTGACCTTCTAACTTTTCCGCCATGAGAAACAATGGAAATTTTAGCAGGAGAATTCTCAGAACTTGGCGTCGCGTAATAAGATTTGAGAACAGATGTAACTTCGTCAAAAGTTTCCTGTCCATAGGAAACAGTTCCCAAATGTAATTTTTTGAAAACCATTATATTTTGTGTCAATGTTCCGGTTTTGTCGCTCAATAAGTACGATATTCTACCCAATTCTTCTGGGATTGTCGTCGTCCTAACAACCGTACCGGCTATTTCTTCATCTCTTTGGATACACCAGGCATAAAACGTTTTTCCCATGTCTAAATTGACTCGCAAACTTATTGGTATGATGTATGAAAACAATAATACGAATCTAAACATGTAGCGATACCAAGGACCGTTGAATCCTTTCAATATCATCATTACTAGCGCGAGACCAATCACTGCGCAAAACAGCACCTGGAAATAATGAAGACAAATGTTATACAAGTCGTCAATTGCTTCAGCTTCAATGAAATATTGTGAGAGATATGATTGCTGGAGATATTTCAAAAAATTACCTTGGTTAGCTGATTGATTTCTTGATCTAATAAACCAACTTTGGATCTCGCAGCAGAATGAT
Organism: Phymatocera aterrima; assembly: GCA_963170745.1. NCBI lineage: Eukaryota > Metazoa > Arthropoda > Insecta > Hymenoptera > Tenthredinidae > Phymatocera > Phymatocera aterrima. The sequence continues at coordinate 5,142,725 of OY720662.1, read as the reverse complement.
TCATCAGAGATCGTGTTTCTTGGCCAGTATAAACGACTATTCCTAAAGCTGAACCAGAGGCTACCGCGGTATTTGCCCACAGTGTATTATCGACACCAAGACTTTCTTCGCTGCTGTATCCATCATACTGTTGAAAGAAATGATGATAAAAATTTGTTGTATAAATGTTCATGGAAACATAATACAAAGAAATTGTACCATTTCCAAACTAGTTTTCATTGCAACATTGATAATGATTGAGGATAATTATTTGCATAATTGCATCATTGTCTTATCAAATGTTAAAAAAAAAAACTAGTGGATTTCAAACTACACGTATTGGAAACAGCAAATCCCAACATAAATTTATCTAACTGTCAACAAATCGGGCTTACGATCAAAGAGTTAATCTCAGTTGTTTAGAATCCTATTTTTATACAGTGAATTATGATGATGGTTTAGTGTACTAACTCGGGTAAATGTTCCAATAAAGCTATGTATATCTTTCTGCGGCTTTTCGACATACAGACTTGCTTTGATATCAAATAACTGCGCATCGTTATCCAATTTTTGCGTAGCTGGAACAGCCAAACGCAATTTCCAGTCTGTTTCTCCATCCAATTGGTCAGTTCTAACAAAACATGCTCCAGACTTTTCCGTAGTTCGTAGTAGAACCAAATCGGCTGGAACTCTTTGGCCTTTCTCAACAATTACCTGTTTTTGGTAAAGTATATAAACAAATAATAATATAAGCTAATGAATGTATATCTGAAATGAAATTGAAATATTTACAAATTGTTAGGCACGGAAAAATGCATAGAATATTGGAAATGTCTCCATTTAAAGATATTGTAAATTTTACTGTAATATAGTTAATGTTCACTAGAGAGATAAACTAAAAAGTTGATGAATTTTATGAAAACTTGCTGTATCATACAATCTTGGTGACGTCATGACTGTCACATGAATGTAAATATTTAAACAGCTTTGAAAATTAGACATTATTACCAGCTAAGAGAACAGGAGACAAGGTTCGATATTGGAAACAATTTGTATATTTAATATTAATTCAACTTCAATATTCGAGAGCATCACATGAAAAAATTCGAAATTAACGGAGGTGTGACAGTGGAATTTATGCAGTTTCTGCAAATGATATTGAAACTATGAAGAAATGATAAAATGATTCAATTCTTGTTACTCTACTTAGTCTCAAAATACCCACATGATAGAAATAAACGACGTAAAGAAATAGCTAAAAGCATCATAAATGATTAAAATAGGAGCCTAGCCACAGCAAGACTGGCTCATAACAAAAATTTACCGAAAGTTATATCAGCATAGACCAACGATGTTTTTTTTTAATATACTTATCTATTCGTAACTATTGTCAGTTTGTAGTAATGAAAACCAAAGACTTTCAGATGTGGTACTGATACAAAATGTTAGTTTCTAAGTTTCTCGTCTACCTCAGTAAACCCCTGCCCTAAATTCAATGGAAATTTGTTAATTTCCAACATACTGATATGATAGATTGACAAACATGTTTCAACGGCTCAACAGTGAACCTATGCCTTTGAACAAATATTATCATTGTGACTCATGTGGGTTGCGGTTGTACGTGAACTAGCCAAGCTCATCAATGTGCAGATAGCACAAGAGTACACTTGCTTAATAGTTTTTATTGATTTCCTGCAAGTGCAAGATTACGTGAAGTAAATACGAACTTTGTAGTGGAAAAATCTAAAAATAGTAAAAACCGAATATGACAACATTTCAAAGGACTTTGTTTAGTCAACGCTCGTTTAGGGAGATGATGATTGACTATACAGAAAATTAAATTCGAACTCACCAAATCTCCAACACGTAGTTTCAAGCTGGGAACATGTTCCGGAATATCGCTTCCTCTGACTAGTCTGTAATACTTTTGCGCGTTAACTTCCTTGTCTCTCTTATAACGTCTGAAGTCATCGACAGCTTCTCGGCAAATTGTTACAATCAAAACGAAGCATAGTGGGCCCCAGTACGTATACAAATAGCCAATTCTGATATCAGGTATGAACTGAGACAATGCCATTATCAGGAAGTAAAGATTGAGGAAAAATTTGAACTGTTGAAAAAGTACCTGAGGGAACAAATATTATAAACTCAATATAATTTCCCGTATTAAAAGACAAAGGGAACAAAACAAAAAAAAAAAACAGGTATTGCATCATCGTTGTTGATTAGATTGAGTGAAAACTACCATTTTCCTTGACTGTACGCTCATTATGAGATCACCAGATTGGATCAATAGATATGTAGTCCAATAGCATACGCAAAACGTTCAGACTATTTTTAGTTGCTTAGAGAATAGTAGATATACGCATGCCAAGCCCTCATGCTGTCCTACCGGAACATTGATTTTCTAAATGCTATACTTTTGGCTAGCTGGATTTTGAAGCAAATAAGTAAATGACGAGAAACATGTAGAATTTTAAATATTTATGGAATTCAAGTTCAATTCCAGATTATTTATCGAGAAAATTTTCCAAACGTCATGAGTTTTTATCAGACTAAAGATTGGGACGTTCATGCAACAAAATCAAGAAGGTTATTGTCAATTGTTTTGCCATCCGAACATCTTGAAAAATTACACTTCGGGGCAATATCTGTCGGAAATTCGAGTTCATTGACAAATTTCAGCCATAAATCACTTGAAAATGGTATTTTCAACAATGTTGAGGTGGCAAGACAGGTAATATTAATTTCCTTAATTTTGTAGCGTCGATGTTTTGAACACCAGACTCGTGAAGATATGTAAGAGTTGGCAATTGAATTCCTGTATTTTTTTCTCCATTCACATTTTTTGGCAAACAACGTTCAGGAAAAGAGAAATTTTCGTTGGTTGTTATTAAAAGATACAAATAACTGTAACTTTACCAAAGGAAGAAAAGTGATGAAGCTGTATTTCTGGTTTCTGATAACATTGGTGGGAAACTTTTCGTGCAAAGGTTGACCAATGTGTATTGTTCTGGCTCTGAGTTCTCTTTCTCTGCAACATCTCCGCCACATCCAAGTACAACATCTGTAAAAGAAATACGTATGGTATTCGAAAGGGTTAAGCTTCTAGTCCATGTGGAATTTAGGTATTAATATTATTTATTAAAATTATTTATTCAATTTATAAAATATTTTATCAAGATTCTTTTGATTGCAATTGATATGAAACTATGATTGGCTCCACAAATTCCTGAACATTGTCCAAGATGTATTCCAGGGCGTTTAATAAATAAATTGATTTGATTTAATCGTCCTGAAATTGCATCAACTTTTCATGCGATAATTTAATTACTCGGTATTCAAAATCTAATGATAAAACTGCAATGCTTGTAAATGCTTAAGTAGACGCCACTGAATATTCAGAATTATCAATAATATCTTTACGGAGAATACTTTTCAAGAATTTCTTGCCGTTTGGCAACATTTGAATAGAATTTATGATGAGTCAGATATTCGTGTTCGAACTGAGGAAAAAAATTGAATTTGATCAATTTTTATTTATTCCTACTATAAAACGCGGTAAGCACAATAATTGATTCATTCGGTTTATTTGCATGTGATCCTCATTATGAAATCACTACGAGGAAAGTAGGAGAAAAAGTAATGAAACTGGCTTTTCATAAAGATATTTACATCATAATTTCAACACTAAATAGAATATTATATATAGGTGGGTATTATTATTATATCGTATGAAATTACGTTACGAAATTCATTCGTTTATCTTGTAGCACTTTCATAGTTAATTCTATTATTCTCAAGCATATTCTTGATCGTTACTTTTACTATTATTATAATGATGAATTAATAAAATAAATATAACACAAACATTCGAAACCTAGCGTTAAAAACAGGCAATGTACGAGAGGAAAACGGGCTGCACATTTTGCGGAAAACCAGCTGCTGTCAGACTACGTAGTATTATTCTCGATCGTTAAAAATGTATACAATACTACATATGCGTGTATGTATGTATAGATATACATATACTATACACGATATATAAGTCAGGTATGTTTTCTTCACGGTGGAAACAATACTTATCACTCGGAGTAAAACTTTTTGAACCGCGATTGTAGGTAGAAGTGTCGAACTGTATAATAACCCGGCATCGTTACGTTCTCCGATTGGAATCTGAGACCGTAAAATATAGGCACAGTCTCCAGGTTACTGCTAGAGAGAAATAATATACGTCACCTTGTCCACGAGCTGTGATTCCTTGGTTTAGATATCAGCGGAATATCTTCTTTCGAAAGCCTTATAACATTGCTTTGAGTCTCCATTGATAATGATTATTTATTCAACACAAAATATCAGTTAACGTAAATTACTCTGTGTATAATATTTTTTGGCTCAAACATAAAGAGAAATAAACCTAATCACTCATAATTCAAAGAGATAAGAATTGCCTAGGGCGACATGACATCACTATGTATATGGATCACACCTTTCATTTTTTACAGTTTGTATTTACGGTGAATAATAAACCTGCTAAAGCAACACGGTGCTGAATATTACAGTTTTCGCTTATTTACACTTTGGTATTAGAAAACTGCACATACGAAAATCATCGCTATTGTTTAGGAACGTTTAATCTCATTGCTTTTGTTCAATTTAATAACAATCCAAACAAACTGTCTAATGAAAATGGACGTTCAGCTCAGCTTTCGATAACCATAAACTAGCGGCATCTATCTCAGTATTCGTGAACTTGAACAACATGAATCAATCCGGTGTTCATTCGTTCAAATTTTTGTCAGTTCTATCTTAATCATAAGTTGGATGTTGTTCGTGAGTAGTGCTTTCTAGGTCTATCAAGATAACTCTACATTTATAGTAGGCCAACAATTGTTCACCGATAACGGCACTATGGCGCGAAACACGATGAGAATCCCCACGACCTACAATATGGGAAATAGAATTGCGAATGTGAACACTACCGCAGAATGGATTCGGGTAAAAATCATGATATTCGTTTTAATTATCATCTCGTTTTTCACGCAGCATTTGTTTTCAAATGAAAATTCGTTTTTTTCCTCTTAAAAAAATTTGCGAAGTTGCGATAATGAGATGCTGCTACCTAGCGGCATTACTGTAAACCTAAAAGCCGTGAGATGAGAATTTAATGATTTTAGTATTTGGCGGGAATTTTGGAGGGAGTGAATGTGCCGGTAAACAGAATTGATATTAGGAATGATTGAGCACAGTTCAAGTGAATGAACGTTTGACTTACCCACATAAAAAGGTTTTGCAGAAACGTGAACAGGCATTAAAACGCCGATTTCTCGATGCTAAGAGACGTATACTATCTTCTGACGGTTGTAGAAGGTAGTCAGTCTCTTCGTCCATTTCGAAGTCTCGCTCGTCCGAGCTAAGACGCAACGGCAACTCTTCTAGCCTCATAGCTGGATATACCATTTAGGTGTGAGATTTAAAAACGGAAATGATATTATGATAAAACTGTGATGAATTTGGCGTGTTTTGTTCTTTTCTTTGATTCCTAAACTTATAATTAATTATAGTAGAGCTTCCGTAATTATAATATCAGACTATTATTTCTTGTATCCTTGTAAAATCAGGAGTTTTAGAATAGATAAAAAATATATCGAAGCACAGCGCGAGTCTTAGGTATAATATAGATTTTCGGGTTGCTTGTACGTCAAATTAATATCTTAGAAATCATAGTTACTTATTAAGTAGCGGCTGGTTATTTCTGTTCATTATATCAAGTTTCGATCACCGACAGAATTATAAGTATTTTTCTTTACGTAATTTTTAGTCGTATTTTATTTTTGTAAGGTTAAATTCTTCACGATGTCCGACACAGGCCGATCATATTCGCATTTGTGCTTTCAATAAACGTCAACAATTGTCAACAGGACTTTTGGCTTTATCTTAAATCTTCGTAGATAATGAAAATCATATAAAAATTATTACAATACTTATAGGTATCAATTAAAAATCACAATATTTTAAAAACAGTCGTATGTTGTCAGCTGCCATGTTGAACGGCCGTAAGACAATATCACGTGGTACTTGTTTCACGCATGCTCAACGGCTTCTTATTCTTGACTGAGTCTTACAATCGAATGAGATTAAAACCGAGGCTAATTGTGCGTATTTATGTACGGCCACAGTTTCATTTTCAGCATTTTATACATTTTACTGTAACTGCGCATCGTCAGAAAATAACTATTCGATTACTTTCTAAAACGAGTCGAAAAGGTAAGAAAACATGCAAGTTTCAGATAACAGGAGAACCTCCCGTTCTAATATTGTAGGTATAGACGTAATTATATACAGCATCGTATTTGAGGCATCAGAAATGAGGCGTTTATATTTTTCACGATAAACGACCGACATAGAACACATTCAATTTACAGTTTGAAACATTCATCCATATGCAATTCATGTTCAATCGAATGTAATTTGGTATCTTTTCCTTAACATATTGACGGTAGCTTCAGCTGCACCATCCCCTGCCTTACCTCTGGCAAGTAATCTTCGAAACAGTTGTTTAGAACTGTCTTTTTCCACTTGCGTCATGAAGTTTACACTCAGTTGGAATCTGTTGCAATGACTAAGAGCAGTCAGCATGTCGATTACGGTATCAACGTCGTCACCTTCTGGCAGATTCTCCAAACAAGATTCTATAATCTCCCCCAATACGCCCAAAGGGATTTCTGGTCGGAATATTTCGATGAAAAGTACTGGCCTGTAATACGATAGAAATGAGAATTCTTCAATTTTTCTTATAAAAAATATCTAATTCATCTGATTTTGGCAACCGCATCCTCAAGCTCGTTGCATACTTTATCTTGCGTAAATAATCGAAACGATTATCGTGCGAAGTTAGTCTTTTCCACGTCTGTAAAAACTCTTCGGTTGTTTTTGGCACCGCATTTTCATTCGTCAACTTTTCCTCAAATTTTCCACCGTTATTGGGTGACAAATTTGTAGATTTGCACGACATCGGCTTCGTCAATGTGTGGAAACAATGCGAAAGCTGTGCTCTAGAACTCGTACAAGATGCAGCGCTGTTCCATTGTACTCCAAGTTTGGGTTGCATATCCGAACGCTCCATTGGTTTCAAATGTGCTGCACTTACCTTGAAATGATTTGTTTGAATTTTACTTTACACGAATATGTTGATCTGCATTCTGTACCCAATATTTAGCGTGTCGCCTCACCATGTCTTTGAATTGATCATATGTTGGCACTCGCTGTTCAATAGCTCGAAGTTTTGCATCATTTTGAAGTTGATACAAAGTATCAGCCTTTATGGCGTCGTGTAACTCACCCTCGAGACTATCATAGTCGATGGGTTTTTCTAAAATGCTCATAACTGCGTGTAAGAACTTTTGACGAATAATTTTATCAAAAGTATCTACGGAAGTTTAGGTTTTCAAGTAACATAACAAACTGTGAGCTAGAAGCTCGATCTTTTTATTAGTGGACGAGTACGTTTCCAAGGAACTGTTGTCATGGAAACCTACACCCAGCCATCCGCAAGTTTAGTCTGAAAATATTTCGGTTCTCTAATCTGTACAAATCATGGTTATGTCATCCATATTTCATTCTTCTCATATTTTCACCCCGTAATTAGGGAACAAATTTCACCGATGTAGCCGAATAAAATGTGATGGAAAAACGGTGGGACCGATCCCTTTTTTTATCCAATACGCTGGAAACTAGCGTCGATATGAAGGTGCAGCATAATACAGGCTGGCATTCATTCGGTAGGTCAAATTTTATCTTCAAAACCCCGACGGGACCGGAGCTAGGAAATAATGTATCTTTGATGTGACCTCAGTAAACAAAGCTTTGAGCAAGAAGCCTGTCGATCAGATCAAAGAAATCGACCCCAAGTTATCTCAGCGTGACAGTATATCGAGCTTGACCAATGTTTGGACTGCAAAGCATTTATCGCAACAAAAAAATCGTCAGAAACTAGAAAAACGGCATCGGTTTCCGCCTTCATTGCTCACTACGAGAGCTGCTGATTTCTGGAACTCGTTAATGCCTTTGAGAACAAATTGTTCGTGTTCGTCCGTATCTGTTGATGATAAGAGTTCCAGGTGGTTATTTCGTTATAAGTGACTCATCATATCAGGTTCTCGGTTGGATATTCAATTACAGTAATCTTGAGTTTTTTTCTCCAAAAGATTGTCTTGCGGGGTTTTAATCTCTGATGCAACTCTTGGTTCTAATTCGGAAAGCCCAGTGCCGTCTATCAGAGAAGCTCCCATTCAAGGAACAACTCCTGGTGATACTTTAGAGCATGGCCACTTGACTTTCGAGTCGTTGATAGCTCATGTGGTCAGGTGAATAAGTATATGGAGTCTGATATTCGTAGCGATTTCATTTTTATCCTATAAATGAAACGATGTCAATCGATGCCATATATTTTCAGATTATTCAATAGTTCGAATGAAAAATCAGGTTTATCGTCATCACACATTTGTTCTGATTCAAGTCTGGAAATGCTTCCATCGCCTGACTTGAACTTGGAAATAAATACTGAAATGATAGTCGATGATAGCTTCTGCAGATTTCCATCAGTAACATCTCTTTCTAGTAACTCTATTAATTATCACCGAGACAATTGGTCGGCCGTGGGAAGGACAGGGAAAAAATGGGAAAGTTTCTCAAAATTTGAAATAGCGGAACAAAAAAGGCAATTTCTAGGTCTTCATTGTAAATTATTGATTGTATCAGAGAGATGCGATTACCTCCGAATCTCCCTTAGGATGTTCAATATACACATATAATATTTATGATGAAAGAATAGTTTCATTTTATTGAAATAATGTCTTAGACGTGGAAAAGGTTCCTTCTCACCTTCATTACTCGTATCGAAGACTTTGAGAGTGCCCAAGAGCGTATTAACCAAAGAAGAACTTGTCTACCTATTACAGAACAAAAAATCTTTACTGTCCGAATACTTTCAGCGTAGCGTAGAGTCGACGGATTTAACAAAAAACCTCAAATCATCGGAGCGGAAAATATTGATTTACGGAACGCGAAGTGATTCCAGGTACCGTGAATAATTCAGGAAACTAATTTCCAATCAAAAGAAGTCTATATTCGTCGATTGGGAGAGCAATTCTTACAACACAATTTACCTCATCCAGGCTACAAGAGCAGAATTTACTCCAGTTCGTTCAGTTTATCAGAGAACGAAGGACAAAGGATGTCGAGAACTTAGCAAAGAAAAAGAGTGATTCTCTAGAGACGATAAAATCAAGTACCAATTTCACGTCTTCGAACAATGAAGTTAGTCGTAATCATTCGACCCCAAAACGTCGCGTTACCTTCAGTGATCCTTTGGCAGAAAACACCTCAAGCCTTCTGAATTGCTGCTCTTCGGAGAACGGAGATGCAATTTTATCTGTACAAAGCTTCACAACTGTGATTACTAAAAATATCGACCAAAAAACCAATTCAGATGTTTCATGCGATTCGGAATCTGTTTTTTCTTCAGATTCATCCGTGTCTCTAAGAGCATGTTCTGTAAATCTTATTTCGGAATCGCTATCAGTGAAAGATAGTGATCAAAATCCGAGTTCGAACGAATCAATGCTGGAGCAGAAACTAGTTCACCAAACAAATATCGTGAATGGAGGAACAGATTTCGATCAACTAGAGCACATTGATAGAACAAATTCTCAGGACGATATCCCATGTTATGACACTTCGAGCCTAAGTACGATAGAAAAAGAATTTCACGAAAAAGCGGCCCCGATTCCAATGACAACGGCAAAACAGTCTGAATCTGATGAAAATGGAGACGTTCAAAACGAATCTTTAAACTCTGCATCTATAAGTTCATTCCGAAGATGGAAAAAGCCAGGTATCACAGAGGAAGTGGCAATGGTCGAAGGAGAAGAGCCTGAAGGGCTGAAGTTTTTGGTGAAGGAAATATTGGATTGTGGTACGACGCATGTACCGACACTGGGCCATGTCGGACAAAGTATTATTCTGAAGGTGGACGACACAACTCCGCGGGTAACATTCGAAGAATGCAGCTCACGGGAAAACTTCGACAAATGTGTGAGAAGAAAGATATGTCCTATTGAAATCCGTGAAGACCGTAAATCCGTTGAGCATGACCAATGCGATTCGGATTGCGGAGTGGAAGAGGAATCAATCGAGCTTGAAATAAACGAATTCGGTAACATCCAACGAGCCAAAATCCCTGGTGAATATGATCGGCAAGAATCAGCCAAGAATTTCCCTAAGGAACAGGAATTTAGTGACACCGATGTTGATAGCCGCGCATTTTTTCCATCAGCAAAAACTGTCACATTCGAGGATGAAAAAGAACTTCGCGCTTCGCTAAGATCTGATAAAAAACGATTTTTTTTGTCGAGATTGAATGGGCGATTTGAATTGTCTTGGAAAGGCTGTTGGGATCAGAAAAGACGGACAAATTTCATTCAGAATATAAGGCAGCTTGAAGCAAATTATAAAATAGAAAATGAAGGTCAACTTTCCGAATCGAGTTCTGAAGGAATACCATCCGAAAGTGTTTTGTTTACACCAAGCGAGACGTATACGGCGGACCCCGACTGGTCTTCGGAAAATTATGAACTATCAGCCGCCGTGTCCGGTAGCCAAACGTCTTACTGCACAACGATGGATGACGAGAGTCAATTGGCGAACAACGAGAGATCGAGACCGAGACGTAGAAATTTTAGGGCTAATTTCCCGTTGCCATGCCCTCACCCATGGAACAATCCAAGTTTCAAAGAAGTTGCAGATAGCCTAGAAAGAGATGAGCCTATTCCGTGGACGGTAACGTCTAGAGAGGATTGTTTGAGGCTTTGTCAACCGGCGTCGAAATTCAATCATGATCTCGACTTGTATTTAGAAACAACAAAATTACCAGATTGTACCACCCTGCGGAAGGGATTGGGCGGCAATGCTTATAAGGGGATCTTGAATCCCGAAATTTGGAGATCGGAGGTGCACACAGCTTTCCCTGAATCAGATTGGTATACTAAACGTGACTACTGCAAATATTCGTCGAAAGCACCAAAAATTCGGAACGATTGGTTGTTCAGAAAATTAGAGAAGCTGCAATCGAATACCGAAACGGACTACGAATCGGATTATTACGCTGGATCAGAAAGAGAGCCAGATTTTGAATGTGGAAGAGATGTGTCGCTGATAGAGAGGTCATTCTCAAACCTTGATATGCGTTCTCAGAATTGTACGAAGTTAAAAATCAGGAGGAACAGATTTAGGCGAAATTTATTTCTGGATAAAATCTGGTCGAGAAGACAGATCATTTTCAATGGATGTCGGTATCATAAAAATACTCGGAGCAACAGGTACGATCCAAGATCTAGGGACCATGATCTTGGGCACACAACCCTCCAGGCATCTGATCAACAATCGAACAAAAATTTCTCCTCACATTTACGAGCACGAATCATTTTGGACTCCGAAACAGACGAATCAGACTTTGGTCCTCCGATTCAGACCGATTTTCAATACGATTACAATCGCAGGGATGATCACGTGACTAAAATGAAGTGCCGACGATTCGTCAAGTCGCTAAGAAGCATCAACTCAGGAGAAGACGGGTGAGAATCTTTACAAACTCGATTTTTATCGCAATTTATTGTCATCGGACTACAACATTTACGGAAACGGTTGTTTACGGAATTGAATTTCCTATTCTACCGTCAATTGCTGTTCCATTTGCATATCATTTCAGACAATTTTCATCTACCGGACTCTCAAACGTAACTTTTCAAAAGTCAGTTAGTCCAGCAAGCGTGCAGAGTGCACTTTCAACACGCACTGTAGGCACGAACGTTTCCGAGAAGGAGAATTTCTCTAACATGATAGACGTTTGTATAGACACGTATGATCTCTGCCCATACAAAGCGATCGGTACGCCAAATCTGAACAAAAACATCAGTTGTCAGACGGCAGAGTCATCCTTCGGGGACTTAAATTCATTGGAATCTATCGGAACATTACCAAAAGCGTCCCCTTCCTTGTTTGGAAGACATACATCGTTAGATGCAAACCACCAAATCTCTAGAAGCGATGAACAGCGAATTCCTAATGTCCTCGTGAATTTATCCAATCACATAAACAATGCCAGCAATAATCTTGGTGAGCTATGAATTGATGGACTATGTGATTGCTTGACCTTCAATGTGAACCCACATTCATCGTTCAGACCAAATCCATATGAATCGTCAATCAAGTACTTTCCGTAGTTAAATTAAGGTTTTCAGAGATTCACGCCAAGCCTGAAAAAGTTGTACCTCTACCTGTGATTGAAGAAGATAGTTTCAATGCGACACCATCACCCACGCAGTCAACTTCTCCCATTTTTTCACGCTATTCACAACCCCTGGAACTTTTGTCTGTTGCTAAAAATTCTGCCGAGCAGACTAGCAACATTCTAAACAATTCTGATTCTTATACAGATGAAAACTCGAGCTGTCAAATCTGCGATTCTCATAAAAAGCCTTCAGAAAGGTACGCGGATAAGAATATCCTTTTGCCGTATGCTAGATCGTGAAATATTACAGGTCATCGTGCAGTTAAACTCATTTGATGCTGCCATCGGCTTAACTTCCTTCAGATACTTACTACCAGCCTGTATCGTGAAGGGGTCTAGGCCGAATCCAAAAACAAATGAGAAAGACCCCTGGAATCGTGTTATGGAACAAGCAAAAGCTCAGCACCGTTACGAGGGACGAAATACACCATCGTGCATCTTGCAAATGAAGTTATCGTGGAAGCGTTCTCGAGGCGTATCTTCCGCTCGTGAATCTAGACCCTTAAAACCCTTCGATACGAAGCACACCTGTTTTGTCAGTGGTCAATTTCGCGAGGATGAAGTGAAGATCCAATTGGCACAAGTTAAAAACAGTTCGTCTCAAGTTGAAGAGGTCTACGATCCAGAACATTTCACAGTAGTAGACAAGGTATGATTCGAAACAATTCGTGAGGTATGATCGAAGAAATGTATGGAGTACATTACTCGATTCAAATAATCTTCCAATGTTTTCTGCGCAATTCGCGATCAATCGCGGGTCATGCGTGGAAAGAAAATGAAAAATACTTTAGTTATAATCTTTGTATATCGATTGAATAACGACCTTTCTTCAATTGTTCCCGTGGAGGAGTATGCTGAGCAAAGCGTTGCCACAAGACTTTGCGAGTATACCTATATATGAAAGTTGATTGATAAAATTGACAACTGAGAGTCGGCAAAGTGGATATTGAGAAACTCTTGAAAGGAATTTGAATAAATCGTTTGACTAATCGGTGTACAGAATACAGTGAATCTTTATAAGGCTATAATTCATTCGATCAATCCTAACCGAATGCGGTTCTGTTTTACTGCACTTTCACTTATAGTTAGAAGTTAAGAAATTCTCCGCGTGAAGATGCGCGGAAATACGTCGAGAAGCCAGATGCTTGCACGCCTCGTAATGACGTCATTGACGATCCCGTGTGTGTGCTTCTCTTGCACAAATCTGTTAAAGTTCCTGTTATATCTCGCTTTGTATTTATTGTTCAACAATTTTTTTCGGTCTCCACGGCTAAAGTTCTTCATCAGTCACAACGAGCGAACCGCATTCGCTCGCTCTTCAATTCTATTTCAAAATCCTTCGTGCGCAATCACTTGGGAATAATTGCGCGGTGATGAACGTTTCAGTTTTTAATTCAAGGATGCACCGAAGTCATAACAATCTCCGCCTATATTTAGGCTGTACGCATTTCTTATTCACGTCTCGAAATTTGTTCTTCCATCTCTTTTCCTCACCACAGATTCCAATGCCCCCGCTGAAATATAGACCGATTGAATCACCGCCCGCTTCTGCACTTTGTTCTTCGACCTTTTACGATCGCTCCACGCCTAATATCTCCAAAATGCGATCACTCAAAAGAAATAGAAAACCAAAGGCTGTACCGAATATGTCAAATCGTCTCCTATGCATTATCTCTGAGAAAGCCGAAGTCCCACATCAAGTGCCAATAAAATCACCAGCCGCTAATTTATTCACATAAAAAGCTGAAAAAATGGTGAGACAAATTTAGCAACTAATACACAGAAAAACTGGCAAATTGTGTGTGTATTTCAGGCATTCGTGTATGTCTGTATAATCGAACGTGCCAAAAGACTTGAAGCTGTAAATCGTAATGTTTTTCATGCCACACTTTTGTTTCTGCACAATAAAAATCGTCAACTGCTGACTGTGTCTGAAGATTTTCTTCGTTTCTCATGCTAGAGTTATATATCTTTATTGTTCTGACTTTCACCAACACGCATATTCATTAGACCTGCCACTGTAGTCTGGCCGTAAAATTTATCATCATTAATTGCTGGACCATCAAGAGACTAGTTCACGCTGTGCTCTCGGTGATCTGTAGATCTTTGCCGAGTAGAGCATTTCCCTGAATCGGCAATTTTTTTAGTTTTTCCTGCTGAACTCTGTCTTTGCGTTTCTTGACCAACCTGTCATGAACTCTTTTCATTTCTAATATTTCCTTCATCTCTTCCTTATCTTCTTCCTGAAGCATAGATTTTTTAGTTTCACATTAAAACCAAGCTCGGTGGTTGCACAAATAGTTCAATAAAAATGATAGCTGAAAGGATCGCTTACTGTTTGATTCAATCTCAGTACCAGAGCTCTCCGACCGTCCGACATCGGCTGGGAATAATCCATTAATTTTTTAAGTCTCTCTGCAGGACTTACGCCTCTTTCAACGACCAGAACTATTCTGGCCCACTGTAAGATCGAATTCAGATTTTATATGAAAACGTATCGAAAACCAGTCTCAGTATTGAGAAAGTAGTACGTTAATCTCGAAGATGTTAAATAATTCAACCAAACATTAGATATAACATGCACATAATTATCCAGAGAATCTAGCCAATTATTCTCTGGTAATAAATTATCATGGTCAAGCTAGTTAGTCAAGATTGAATATTCCGCGATGACATTATATTACACCAATGAATAGCTAATTCAGAATATTATTCATAAAAAATATGGTGCTTTCGTCGACCGGTCCTATACTATACTTATAAAGTTATAAATGCACGAAAGTCCGAGCAGCCATTTACAAGTAACGCGATAAAATGATCAGCAGATTTACTGTCGCATACCTGCCTCTGCCACTCGTTTCGAGTTTCTGCAATTTTTTGATACGTGTTTCCCATCATAGCAATCAACATATTGACTAATAAAATGGCCACAATAGCCATGTACATAACGAAGAGACACTGGAAAATAAGTATATAAGCTCTGAATCAGGCGAAAGGTTGATGATGGAAATTTGTAGGCGGTTCAAATTAAATTTCACATAAATGTCGAAGATAAAAACCTTGGCTTCTGTATCGTGATGAGTTTTTTCAAAAGCACCGTAATAGTCGCCGAAATTTGTCATGCTCATTAAAAACATAGCCATGATACTTTCCATTGGAGATGGCATAGGATTTCCCGAAGAGTCTTCTACGACCTGCTGCGAGGGTGACTGTGTCAGCGTCGATGGTTGCGGCTGTGTCTGATTTTTCCCGTATGAGAGAAAAATGATGTAGTAAGCTGAAAACAGTTACATTTTTCCGTAAGAAAAATTCTCAAGTCATTCTAGATTCAATTTTCGCTTCTCTTTAATTTTATCAGCAGTGCTGTGAATACAATAAGTGAGTTCTGCAAATTCATTCATATAGTATAAGTAGCTATAGGTATGGACTAGTTGGTATGTACTCAAATTACGCAATTAAGGCCGGACTTCTCCAGTAACGTGATACTAAATCCGATATAATATATTCGCATGAACTTTCAGAGAAATATCTTTGAACTAGAATGACTTGCGTGTTGACCGGATCGCATGGCATAAAAAACACACTCTTGTCTGTGTACAGGAGAATGAATAATTCTTCTGATAGAAAATGTACATTCCTACTCAGATTCGCGAGGAAAGCAAAGCTACGCCATGCACTACGAGTCGACCTGTCAATATTTGCGCACACGCCATTGATAAAATGCGATTGATATTGCGGTTGGCAATTCAAATTGAGAACAAAACAGTCTGCTCCATCTTCTACGACTTCAGTTGTGATATCAAGAGGAAAGTTAATTTTCTTTCCAAGAGAATACAACGGTTGTGAAGTGTGTGAAGCTGCTTCTTGGTTCCCGAACGAAAACCTTGCGTTGCCATGCATTGTCACCTCACAATACCAGATGACAAGTTTTTTTTAGCTTACATCATCGTTCGTCTCTAGAAAAGTACGAGATGACCAAAGCCTGTCTCATGTCTTCTCTATTGTGTACAAAATGCGTTGGCGGCGAATGAAATGTGTCAATATCACAAAGCGTGGGAGGCTCGTTCAATGTCAAGCGCAAGCACACTGTAGCATAATTTACATATTCCATGACACCGTGTAGTGATCCAGAGAAGTCAAATGAATTACGACTGAAGTGGATCGACGGAGGTAGATCCGACCTAGTCAGATTATCAGATGATCTATCGACATAGCAGTTCACTGTTCAATCTGATATGGGCGATATCGTAATCACTTGTTTACCTTGAGAAAATCCCATGACGAAGACCAAGTAGATCGAGACGAATCTCAGAAGGTCGCCCATTATCATTCTGTAAATCATAACGACGAAGGGGCCTACGGTCTTGAATCCTCTGCAGAAGAATAAGAAATATGGTGCCAAGGTTAACATAACGACAACGGCGAGCATGTCCTCAACTTCATCGGCGCAGGCCAGTCTTAAAAATGGAAACGAGAGGAGAATGGAGCAGGAGAAGAGAAACATCACGCGGGACGGTGCAGTCATCTAAAAATAAAAACGTGCAGCTGACGTGAGAACTTTCATGACTCGTAAGATATTCATAACTCAAAACTCACCAAATTCTCAATGAACATATTGAGACCCAGAAATCTGGCCTCTCGTAACGCGGCTGCGATGTATAAAATTGCTCCGAATTCCATGAAAATTTCAGCGGTCAAGCGAATTTTATCCTCAGCCTTTGACATCTTCATTAATCTACATTCTTCGATCAAATCTTCCCACCTGTAGTTCCCATCGAATGAATGTTTATTGCTCGGGTTAATCATAGTATCGTTGAAAATTGGATTGATATCAGCTGTCACTTCGAGTTCATTCAAAGAGTTAGAATTATTATTGATCGTGATAGTTACCATTCGTCAACACCATCAGCCTCCGATATGGAGGTCGTTGAGTTTGAAGACGAAGTGGTTGCATTATCAAATAAAATACCGGTAGTTGAAATCAGATATTCAAATGCATCTGTAACATTCCCTTTTACTGTTCTGAGATTCTCTACCACACGATCATTACTCTCAATAATCACGGCATCAGTCGTCAACAAGTCTTTCGTGACCAACGACGACGTTAAAATTTCTTCGAGCATCGTCGTAATATTCGATGCAATTTCAGAGCTCAACCTTTCCATTGAGATGGTTGATATATTCAGCGAAGACATAATGTTCGACGTTAGTGTAGCAGTTATGCTTCTCGCTTGGGTCGTTATATCAGAAGCTGAAGATGTTACTGAAATGGGACTGGCCGTCGTTACTATCGACGACGAGTTCACCGCGACTTTGCTTTCCATTGGTCCTGGTCGAAGCGTAAAACTCACCAACGAAATGAGAAAATAAAAACAAAACAAAAAGTATTGCCTATAAAACCTGTAAATTTTGATTTTTTAAAAGACTGCACGCAGCGAGGCTTACGGGTGTTGGAAGATGCATCAAATATCGTCACAAATGAAACCGGAAATACGGTTTCACTTCGGGTGAAGAGTGGACAAGAATTTTTTAATCCGTTGTCACGAGTTCGCAGATTTGTGATAGTTTGAAGTGTTTTTGGTCTCATTGCGTTTATAGGTTTCTCAGTGGAAACGCTATTGACTTTTTTCGCATCAATGAATTTTTCCATGAATGATGCAATGAAAAATGTTTCGTAATTAACGTCATGGAAGTGGGTTATAGTATAGTATAGTCACGCACGAGATGCCTTGTTTACAACATTCCGGTAGTTTACCTTGATTTGACAAACGTGTTCCACTTTGCATTCAGAAGATCAACCAGGACGCCATCCATTAGCTCCAAATGTTCATCTTTGTCCTAAAACAATTTATGACGTTGACAAATTTTGTTCGCTTATCCCGGGTGTAAGCTTTGTGTAATCGCTTCGACGCTGCGTTGTCTTTCAACTTACACCGAAAACGACCAAATTCAGAGCCGAATTGTTGCTGATTCTGCCAGTGGCAATATCGATAGTGTCGATCTGCGATAACGGATAAGCGGCGCAGGTGATGCTACCAATTTGCCAATATATTTCTCTCTCGATGTTTAAAATGTGAAAAAACATCTCTATTCTTGCCAATTTTGCAGCCAGTGTCAACGGTGTCAAACACTGAATATTTCGCAGCGCAAGTGACGCTCCTACTTCATACGCCATGTCAAAGGTCGCCTAAAATATACGCGTAATATCATATTCAGAAATCTTGTGGCCAAGATTCGCCGTCAGTGAAACAATTTCTGTTTTTCCTTTCATTCCTCACAAGTTTTTGGTAGATAACCAGCATGTGTAAAACCGTGTTCCCATTCGTGTCCTGTTTATCGGGATCCGCGCCCCTCGCAAGCATCAAGCGATAACATTCCTCCTGGCCGAGACACGCGGCAAAACTCAAAGGATACTCGCCCCAGTAAACGTATCTGCAGACGGAAATCAACGTCAGGTTAAGATTTGACTGGAAAATCTGAAGAAATTGCTTGTATGAACGTGAATTACAAAATTACCCGCTATAGTTGGTTTCTGGTGCAACGGAGACCCATTCGTGATCCATGCTGTCCGCTCTCGATGCTTTCTGGTCTTCGGGGCACATAAAATTCCCAAAACATCTTTCGTGGACGTCTGCTCCGCTATCGAGCAAAAATTTAACCATCGATGGGTCCTCGTTGACGATCGCGATGTGCAGCACGTTTTCTCCTAATCACGAAGAATATCATATCCCTTATTACACCCCCGAAATGCATTCATTTGCATGTGCATCCCGTTTTCCGTTTGTACGGATCAGTCTGCTCACCATAATACTCGTCACTGATGTAAATGTCGTTAATTAGTTTTGGATAAAATCTCAAGAGACGTTTGGCCAAGTCGGCATGTATTGCTGTCGCGTGTAGCATACACAAATGCAAAATTGTTTCGCCTACCGCACCTCTTTCGCTCAGGCACCAACAAACCTCTCTGTATTTACTCTTGTCTGCGAATTTCAAACTCAGGTGAATAATCTTTGAAACGTGTCTGGGACAGCTTACGATTATTCAACACAATGAGGTGATCGAAATGCCGACCTATTTTGTCCTCGTCCACATCGTCGTCACCAAGATCCTTATCAATGTCATATTCCCCTGGATTCTCCATTGCTTTGAGCACCGGTAACTGAAAATAATTGTGCATCAAAAGTAGCAATATATAGTTTACCCTAGTTTTCGGATGTATCTACCATTTTATGCCGGGCTCGTTCTTTGTTCCGCAAAAGAACCAATTTGCTTATTGGTATCCATTTCCCTTTCCCTTTGTTGTACAGAAACGGTTCAACTTTTGTTCTCATTGCGTGGTCCAGCTCCGCAAATTGTTTCGTTTGAGCAGCTCTCTTCATCATGTCAACCAGAAGACCCCCTCCTGACATTAGCGAGTGAATAACCAATCATTAACGTAGGTCGTAAAAAAAAACTTGATGTAAACCAATACAGTGAATGTACAATATTGCGACCAGGACACCTAATGAATTGCCGGTGCTCTCATATTGTACAATACGCATCAGTTATCGTCAGTGGTAGTCGGTTATTGGTCATTTTGCTCAATGGAATGTGTAGTTGAATACACACTGATGATTGTGCAAGTCGGGGCCAGCGAAAATTATATCTTATGGGATATACTACCTATAGATGCCGACAAAATTACGCAACTGCTGCAAGCATTCCGCTCTCTAGATTCGGAGCACTTGAACTGACCGGTCAGCCATTAGCACTTCACTTTATAGCAAAGATAGATTGAGGAAGAAAAAAATGTTGGGAACGTGGCCTCTATTTTTGGCCCAGAATTTTAATCGGTACCTGAGCTAAGGAATTTCGCGTTAATGTCACGGAATTATCGTATCGTTTCATCGTATCGATGACACTGATGATTAGAGAAATTTGTCAGTACTAATAGGATCGAGGCTGGTATACTTCGAATGTCTTCATTGAGAGTTGTATTCTGAGGTGAATGAGACAATATTTGATTCAGTGCAGAGTATTGAGTGCGAAATGTGAAATCTGTTAATACCTTTCAAATCTACCAACTTATACAATACGATCGACGATGTGTCCGTCTGTTTTTTCACGCCACTTGAAACATTACTTTCTGTGTTACCCATTGTTTTGTTAAAAATTGACTATTCCTAAATTACAAACTGTATGAAAGGAGAAACGTTCTCGAACTGACTCCACTGTCCTATAACAAGATTCGTTGCTATGGCGAAGCTTGGCTATTGATTACTCAAAGTACTCTCCGAAACTAGATGCAGCAAATTGCTCAATCATTTTGAGTACTATCGTCGTAATAATTGCCGCAGATTGAAGACCTGATAAATTCGAACTTGACCATCTATTATACTGTTTGGATTATTGGTTTAATTCCACTTTGGTTGTATTGCGGTTCATTTACAAGTGGATCAATTCTATATATTTCTAATCGAGCAAAGCTGTGCTATAAAAACTGTTTGTCAATAAGCTCGATTGGGTGACGTCATGAGAGAATATGTATAAGTATAAATAAATTGTGACGCAACGAATGAATCAGTATGTTGGTCAGTGAAGAAACGATGACACCTGCTAAGGACAAACTTCGCCTTCGAGGTGAAACAAGACGATAATATCTTGACGGTAGAATCGTCAACATTCTCTTGGTCATTCGAAACGGTGTTAGAAAACAACCGCGGCAGTAGCAACGGAACTTAGTTATGAACTTATGATTGATTATTTAGCCCAGTGATGAAATTGACAAACATAACATGATGTCATAATTTTGGGTCGTTGGAGCAGTGAATAAAAAATTGTCACCGGTATTTGTTCTTCTTTCTTCTCATGCGTTGTATAGTTCAATCGAGTATGGCCTTACACGACGTTGTGAGTAGCATCAGCCATTGATACTTCGATTCTTAGCATCATCTGATTAATAGCGCTTCAGTAGTTTGAAAGTTCAGCCACATCCGACCAGAAACGGAATTTTTATTGCAGTGTGTTTTTACGATTCGTTTCGGTCTCTGCCAGCGTGAGGTCATACGTCGAAGAGTTAAATCATTCCAAAAGAGAATTGATACGAGCGTTGGATAACTTGAAGAGAATTACACAGCTGGTTCGCTCCCAATTCAATCAGTACGATACAACGTATTCGTACGGATGCTACTGCACTCACTCACATGGTGAGAACGAAATTACAAAATTTTGTCAACCTGGCGCCAGTGCAGTCTGAATGGATATACCATAATTATTCGAAATGACGTTTCTACCAAACTTCCAAGGATACCTACCTGCGAGCACTTTACAGCCTCACGGCTACGTCACCGCTCCAAAAAGCATGAAGAATTCAGAACCGGTAGGTAGGTATATTATATTATTTCCATAGATGGTCGGAAGACGAAAACTTCTCGGTATTGCAAAAGCACAGCCGATGCGGAATTGGTTGCGCGATACTAAAATTTATCGGTCAAACTTTCAGGGACAAATTTAAGTGAACTCAATCTCAATCTCAATCGTTCACCTACAGACGCATGTCTCAAAAGACAAACTTAATTGCCGTGACTACTGATTATATTGTGGCGTTATGTAATGGTCCTGGGGATGCCGCGTCGAAGCCGTCATTCATCTCGTGTCGATTTATCTCGAGCATGATCTACGTCGTACGTCGTTAAGGCGGGCGAGTCATGTAAATAGGCGTTTTTTTACAAATATATTTGTGAAAAGGAGTCAACTTCGAGCACCTATAGCATCGCCCATTCCGAATTGCCGTGAGAAAAAATTTTTTGTTTCTTATAGCATCTATTGCAAATGTCACGATGTTCTTTGACAAAATTTATTAAACCTTTTCATTTTTTATAAATACATTTGTGAAAAACTCCTGTTTACGTGTTCACATGACCCTCCCGCCTTGAACGAATGTTTGCTCAGTTTTGAGGCTTGATTCGTCACTTTTTCTTTCCAGTATCAAATGAAGCAAACTAGTATTTTCATAACTTGCACTGCTGTAATTCGGCACCTACGCTGAATTTTCGGGGTGACTGTCGAGCGCACGGTAAATGTCGGAGGATCATGACATTAGCATTCTTGACTCTAGGTCTGATTGCTTAAGTGTCTGCACGTCCGAAACACCAGACTCCAGCCTTTATATATGTGTATGTTATTATATAGCCACCGAATCTGAAGACGCGAAAAAAACAATGAGAACATTATAATGTTCGGGAAGGATTCGGCGAGCAAATCGCCACATTTTACGAGCTAAATAGCAGCTGTCTTTTCGTACAGTTGATCTTTTATTCATCATACT
This sequence comes from Phymatocera aterrima, assembly GCA_963170745.1. Taxonomy (NCBI): domain Eukaryota; kingdom Metazoa; phylum Arthropoda; class Insecta; order Hymenoptera; family Tenthredinidae; genus Phymatocera; species Phymatocera aterrima. Next base: position 5,120,091 of record OY720662.1, on the reverse strand, counting down.
TGATCATACTTCAGCCCAATCGATTTCCGTTAAGCCATGCGGATACCTGTAACGCCCGAAATACATCCTCGGTTCGATCGGATTCCTTTTGAATCAATTATCTGGTCATTGGTTATTTCTCACTCTGATACTTGTGGTTTATAGTAGGACTGTGCGAATAGTGGTCGAATCGAATCGAATCGAATAATGATATTCGATTCGAATTCGAATCGAATAATTCGAGTTTTCAAATAGTTCGAATCATTTGAATATTCGGACTTCCGATTCATTCAAATATTTAAGCGATTCGAATTATTTGAATGTTTGAAGTATTCGAATTATTCGAATATAAGAGGAGCAACTGCAGCTGTCAGGAATTTCAGAAAATGAGTACCGCAACTTTAGCAAACGATTCTTGATATCCAGACGATGAGACGCGACGACGTGATATTGTCACTGGAAAGCGTACGTCTCTGCGTCCCGAAACAGTATCGCATCTTGCTTGAATTCGAAGGTACTAGCTGATGTTATACATCGATTAATGTCAGTGTCGTGTGGATAACTGGTTCTTTCAAGTCTGAAATATAGATATCAGGGGTGGAAATACACTTCATATCAGCTAATGATAAATTGTCCGATGCCTAAAAAATCCATAACGTGTATCTTACGCATACGAAACTACGCAATATTCAAGTGACGCGCCGAATTCCGTTCGAAAATTTCAGAGATTGACGTCTTATATTTTATTCGAAATAATTTTTTGAACTTTACGTTATTAGATGGAAATTAGCTAATAATTAAGAAAACTCAAATTATTCTGAAGAAAGATACGTACCAATTGTCTGATAGACGAATCGAATAATATAAAAAGTTTCCATAGTTTCCGTAGTTCAGAATGTTCGAACATTCGAATACTTCGAATAGTTCAAATATGCGATTCGATTTTCTAAGCGAATAATTCGATCCGATTCGAGACGAGACGAATTATTCGAAAACGCGAATATTAGTATGGCGAATATACATATCATATCCGTCATAATTCTGAGTTTGTATTACATGCACATTGCACATTATGAATGATATTGAAGCTTGAATAAATTACGATGTAGTTACATTTTAATAAGACGATTCCACCCACGACTCGTGATCGTAGTCACGCAGAAATACATTGATGTGATAAACCGCGGTTCAAATAATTAGTCAGTAAGAATGATGGCATAGAGTTGTTTCTTGTGGTTCAGACTCTGCAATCTAGAATCAAGAATCCTAATGATGACGACAAAAAACACAAGATATAGGAATTGAAAGTTTATCTAAAGAGCACGTAAACTTAAGAAATCTACCGGAATACATGCATGCGAGTTTTTTCTGTTCGAAGACTTTCCATCGAGTTGATGACAGAAATAAAGCAAAATTGGCTCAAGCGGTTCAGATAACTTAAACATGTTAGATTTGAGAGATGGTAGTGTTTCCGAAGTGTGATATCTAAACAGCTGCATACTAGCTTCCGGTGAAAAGGAAACAAACATACGAATCCGTAAGCATAAGCTGTGATATGGTTAGGCACTGAAGTGAGATGTGTTTGAAAATAGCTGAAACACTATAGAAAATCTTGAGGAAATTATAGTTGAATCATAGGACCCGGAATCGTTACAATGAATGGCGTTGAAACGAATAAAAAATTGCAGACATATCCAACTTCCACTGGCCTAGTGTTTCCTCAAAACCAAAACGAGTCGATTGATCAGCTGATCTGAGGCTCAGAATTCAATAACACGAAGAGATATAGAGCGTGAATCTAAATTCGTCGGTCCTAAGTGCTGCTGGAAAAATATGTGGACTTCAAGAGTTTGATTATCACCTACGCATTCATTTTCCGTAATAATTTATATTACGACGGGATATGTAGTTATGAGATAAGCGGTCTTAAAAGCTCGCTAATTTAACACATTTCTAAACCCTGAATTTTCTTCGACCTGCACGTTGAAGCAATCCTTGAACTAACGAAATGATGGTGAATTTGTAGCTCTATGCTAAAATTCGTTAGACAAACCAGCCTCGATAATCTTATCATGGGAAAGTTATTTGTACCAGGAAGTTATTCGCTTTCGAAGATTATTTCACCGGTTAGCTATGCGTGCAAATCATCAGCCGGCACAAGCCAGACGCACATTATACGAAATAGGCACTGCATGCATACGTCGTGTTTATTGTACATAGCAGCATATCCGTGACTGTATTCATGTGTTCAGCGCTTCTGCTCATTGTCAGTCGCATTCTTTAAAGGAACACGATTTGCTGGACGCCAATAGATGCCACTTCCGAAATTCTTTACCTCTGGTCCTTGGTAATTCGAAGTTTTCGAATTAGAGTTCCAAAATTATCAACAAGACGGGTCGTTCCGAAACTCGTGAAATCGGATGAAATAAAGTAAAAATCGACTGATGTGAGAGAAAGAGTTCATCCGTGCGTTCGTGTGCAGCATTGCAGCATCTATTGCCCTACTTGACCATCACAGTGTGCAGATCGAAGAAACGACGTACTCCTGCATCGATGAGTTATTGATGTAGGTTCCGATCGCTTTTAACTTTGTTGCGACCATGAATCTTGAGAAATGCGATTTGCTGGTGGATTTTCGCTCAGGCTTGCCTGCTGAAAAAATATGGAAGGAATCTTCAACATTTCAAACCCCGATATGCGTACATCGATTCCATGCAATACCTCTAGTTACTTTGCAATATCTGAACGATCAAATTTCGATTGAGCGTCGATCATCCGTTTTCATTACTTCCGTTGGCATAACGTATATATGAAGTAATTCTGGTTTCTAATGATCCTGGTGCATGAATTCGGGCGATTAATTAGTTTTCTTTCAGTATCATTGACCGTGATCCTCATTCGAGGATCGCAATATTTCGCAATAATTCATTTGTACGGTAGGGCTATGATTTATGATTGGGCCATCGTTGCAAACATTGCGTATGTGTAATCATCACGAAAAATATTCATGCATGTGTATGTGGATCTGTAGTGAGAATTGCGTATTGTCTCATTGTCTGATGGCGTACTTATTGTATGTCGAACGGTTCAGAACACGGATAGCAGCCTCCAGCAGCAAACGGACGACAATAAGGTATTATGTACACCAGTTTTTCAAATCACCGCATATCACTGTCGTAAAGGATAGTGAAGAGCATCTGACTTATGTATGTACGTGTATGCATAGAAGTTGACGACATAGATATAACACAACAAAGATTTTCTACATATCTGGGCCCTCCAGGGAATGACGTAATCTTAGGCATTCGTAAGCGTAACGTAATCTCGCGAGCCCAAGGCTCAAGGCCCTAGGCCCTTCGACATTAGCAGATGAGAACTGACGCCTTAACTTACTATTGTCACCTTGTAACAAGCTATTCAAAAAATACGCGTGATCCGTGAGTACTTCCTGTACGCCGCATATCGAAGAGATAAAATCTTACAAAATACCTGAAATCAGTATCTATTCGTTTAATGCGAAGCCCATAAATCTGTTCAGTATAAATGTTTGTACGAGATAGGCGCCGCAATAGAGGCAGAGATCGGTTGTGAGATTAGATGGCGTGAACTAAGTAACCTACCGACTGAAAAAAGTGTTTGAAAAACTGTGTATATCTTATTTTTATAACCAAACGATAGGTAGATCAGGATCAGGATCAGGATATCTTTTTTGTTTTTCCTTTATCGGTTGCCGAAGTTCAGGAGTACACGAATATTAACAAAACAAAAAGCCACGATCCATGAATTGTATCAGATCGATTGAGCCTGATCAACAAGCTACTTGTAATTCATTCGTACGGAAAATTCAGGGTTTTATTTCAATGGAAAGCTTCAGAAGTTCACCCATCCGCGGTTTGTGTGATGATATCTCGTTACAGGAAGCCTAACACGTCCGTGATGTATAGTGCGGAGTAATTTTTCTGAAAGTCAAAGAAGTAGAGGAAAAAAATATGTTCGAAGCTGAAATAAGTGATTGAGTCAACGATGTGTACGTACATACGAGGTATATTCAGAAGCTAGTGTCTTTATTGGCTGGCTAGATGTATGCATATTTCCTAATATTGAACGCATCAACCGAATTTAGTGCTGCTGTTTATACCGTCCCATCAATCACCTGTTCGACAGTCAAAGCAGCGGCTATATATCGAAGCGCGTATAATCATCTGAATTAAGATTTCGTCAGCGTGAAGAGAAACCCACTTTAGCGAGGGAGGGATCACAATCGCAGAATGTGATCGTATATCATAACGTTACTGAATTACGCAGAGTTTGGAGTAGTGGTTACGGTTTCTTCTCCTCTTCTGTATTCTTTTGTCACACGCTTATGGAGCACTGACACAGTCGATCGTCCCATCGCTACGAAACCGATACCACGTTCGAAAAGTTCTATCCGCATAAAACGTTCGGCCTGAAACAACACCCAAGTGCTAAATATAGATGGGCCGGTTGTCGACGATATGCAAATTCATTCCTAACCAAAATCCACAGCCGTGACCTCCTGGTGTTCATAGTCAGACTGCAGAGGTCCCGACCTTCGATACTGCGGTGATAAAGCTCACTTGAACTCTTCTTTTTGTTCAGAGCACGTTGAACTGAAATTCAATTTGGAATTATGAGGGATGGATAGCTGATTCTTCTGATTTTTTTGGTACGAATTTTTATGGTAATATTACAAAATTTGGCTGTCCCGGTTTCCCAAAAAATATTGTCATGTGTCATTTTTTTACTTCTTTTCTTTCTTTTTTAACCCCCTCTCACTTTGAGTCGTTTAAGCTCTGGCGTGGCCAACCAATCCAGGCGAGTGTAGATACTGCCGGTATAAAATTAACGAACTGCTAAGAGTTTTATTCACAACTCCGTTTCCGGCTTTCGTTCCTTCTCACTCAGACTTTCTGATGGTCAATTAATTAACTGACTAATGGCCGTAGCAGAGCTGATGAATATTCTTTTTGATAAATTCACAGCACTAATTAGAGATTTCAACGAACAATGTAAAGTTGAATAACAATTTTGTATTCACTCGATGTTTGTAGCCACATGCAAGCAATCTGGAGCTTTGGTATATACATGCAGCAATAAAGATATTGCTTCTGTTCGTATAATTGCCGGAGGTATTTTTCCTTGATAGAGTTAATTATATGAACATTAAACGAGACTGGGTGTACATTTTGCCGAGGTTATCTCTGTTATACATATATTTGTTGAATTTATCACGTCCTTTTGACATTAGAATTAGGTATATGGTATTGCATTCCGCAATTCTCAAAAATAGCCTAATTGATGATGAGCAACTTTGAACAAGTGCTCAGGGATAAACGGCGGCAACGATAGATTTGACTTTGAACTATTGCGAATTCGACATCCACCTACTCTGAAAATAATATTGTCCAGGTGTACTTTCCTGTTATACACTCTGTTAGTCACGATAAAATTTTACGGTTGCCTTTGAACCAGAGCAGACCATATATGGCACAGGAAATCGTTGGCTTATCTCAGGCTGACGATAAAAAACCTCAGGATCCTGGATGCGAATCCGCAAATCTCGTTATTTCGTAACCTGCAATTGCTTCATATCCGGAATTCTAGATAATACTCGCCTCTAATGAGGTCAAGGATTAAGAAAATCCACAACGAACTAATTATATTCCCATGAAACTGTTGCTCCCAATGAAAATTTCGTGTATTACATATTTTCGCGTGCAATTTCCCGAATTAGTCTTCAGGCCGCAATAAAGTCTGTTAGCTCAACGTTTCACTTCATCCTAGATAATAGCCCACATATCGGAACTTGACGGCCTCGTTGGTGGCCAAATGATGAAGATTGGCAGGATATTAGTGAAACCAAATATTCCCGGGTACGCCTATGTTTGCATTTCACTCAAATGTCAATTCTTCGGTGTGATCGGTGTGAAATGGGTTTGGTTTTCATAATGGGAACAAATAACTACTCGCGGACCGAAAGTTGAGACTCGGTTACAGATTTCCGCCGGTTTTTCTCCCTCCATATTCAGGAATCGATTCCCTGATACTAGGATCTTGATTTAGAATGCAACCCCTCACGTCGGAAAGGCTCTGGATCTACGCAAGCGGGTCTGTGATACATGAAGAAAAACTAATTTAATGAAAACTGCATGCGATTATCGATCGTCATCAGCCACATTCCGTCAATTATCCTATCAATTCACAGAATTTGGTTAGAAATGAAATCATGTTATTAGACGCTTTGGATGAGTGAGGCAATTAGCGGACTGTCACTTGACACTACGACAAACTCTGTTATCTTATTTGACTGCAGCTGATTGGATCAGGCTCATGTCTGCGTGTTTCTTGAGAGGTGACGTACCTCTCCCCTTGTCATCATTGAAAGTATATCTTCGAAGCGTAGTTTCAACACGGCGCATAGTCATCTTCCGTAAAATCTGAGTGAGGCGTACTATTTTTGTTCATTATTATCAAATTCCGTAAAACTTCATTCCAATCAAGATGTCGAATACAATGAATTTGTACTGGAAAATGTTGTTGCGATAACTAATTGTTTGAAACCGCTTCTAGATTTCGTAATCGTGAACAGCCATTGATCTTCCCGCGGTGAAGATGTATTGCTAACAAATTATTAACCGAAAATTCGTTCCGGCTTGTTTCAATTCGACCGTCCAGTTATCTAAAATTCGAAGACTTCATTGGATGGAAATGCATTGAGTCTGTGAATTTTCAAATTCGCTTCATTCGGATATTGAAAATACGTGAACTATAAGTACACAGATTTTCCAATTTTGGAAATGAAATCCGCTGCCCATCGATTTTTTTGCTCATTCTTTCAATCCATTGGAAAAAGCAGCCCGTTCGAAACTCATCCGAATCCTGCACAACTTTTATTTATGTACGAGCCAACATCATCTCACTGGCGTAAATTTCTCACGAAGTTCTTGTTCGCGTTTTCCTCTGTAGGGTAGGTACAATAACGCTGTACACAGTCGTATTTGCACATCGTTATCAACGATGGGAGGAAATCCACGGCAATAAATATGTTTGCAAAATAAATATTTTTCCTCCCGCTCGCTACTCCAGCTCCCGATATTTCCTTCTACATGACAGTACACGAATGATTAATGAATTATTTATAATTTAGCACAGTGTATAGGTATAGTTCTGTCTCAGATTTGCATGGCTGATCTCAGACATCGTGATGTGCCAGACAGTAAAATCGAGAGGAGAAACAGATGGATAACGGTTTGGGTTCGGGCGACAAGTTTCGCAGAGCGATCGAAATAAAGCGCCGAATCTCACGTCGCAAAAGCACCGACTATTGGACCGATCGAGCGGCATAAGTGTAACCTTAGCGTTCTTGCGTAGCCAGTACGGCCTATAGGTCGTTTAGACGAGTTGCAGAGTCGACTGCGGGTTCGGTGTAGCCAAAGTCAAATCGTAATAGCGCGGCGTTACGGTGCGGACGCAGTGAGGCGCGCGCTTTCAAGCGGCCAGGAACGATCCTTCGAAACTTGGAAGCTTCATTGACCGCGATTTCATGAGTCTCAGGACTCTGTGATTATTCGAATATCAAGATTTCGTGCCTTTTTCACGCCCAGCGTGCCTCCCGCTTTTCCTTAATCCGGGAAAATATTCTCAGAGGGTACGACATTTCGAACGAAAATTCAATTGTATAATCATTCGAACGAGATAACTTCACGATTATCAGTGAAGAAGAAGACGCTTACTGTCACGACCAGTCGCAATGTGAGTACCTTTCGTTCAACAAACAAATTTATTTTTCCTATTTTTTGTTAACACGGATCTTAGGGATCAGCGTAACCACCCTGTGAAGTTCTCTCATAGTTCGGAATTCGACATTCTCCCCAACCCATCGATTTCGCCAATGCCAATTTGCGATTGTGCTAATTATCGCGAACTTTGACTTTACCGGGTGATTATTTTTTTGTCTCGGTTGTATCACAATCGTTTTTTTTCCCATTGCTATCGTCGTTATCTTCCACCAATTGCAAAAATCGATCATTCTACCGCGGTTTTTAGTGCTTACCTAATCTTAATCTTGCAAAATTACTTTTTCCTTTGCACAGATTTATCTTACAGTATTTTCGGACCGGCAATAATTTTGCCTCGCTTCTTTCGCAAATTTATTGTGCATTCATTCAAATCCAATTAGCCGAACAGGAGGATCGAACGGGCTTTCGTGAATGAAGTTATAGCATTTCACATAGCTCTCTTATCTCATATCTCTTTCCATAGATATTCGCGAGATATGATGAACTCGTATCGAGTGCATTTTAGAGTGTCGAGGCATCATGCATTCCGCGCGTCATATGCATATCGGCATATACACGCGCGTATGAAATACAGTCACGCGTTAGCCGCGTTATAGCCTATGAGAAGATGTTCATTGACATTGATATTTCGGAATATAGAAACGCGCAAGATTCGATCGAACTGGTAGCCAGAAAATTAACGGCTTAACGATATGAAGTTGTTATTCGACTTCTTACAAGATTCTTTTTTTCTACTTTTTGTCATCAAAGGTCAACTTTTAGGTGACAACAATCTTGGAGTTTTTGAAACAGCGTGAGAGAGCACACCAAAAGAGTAAAGATTACGTTTCGTTATGACGAAATTGCTCCAAACAGTATGCGGTCTAAACTCGTTATCGAAATGATAATTCAAAATAGATTCACATAGAAATCTAAAAAGTAGTAGATTTATTTTCACGTTTATCTCTTTTCCTCCTTTTTCTTATTCCAAGAGTAGAACTGTCTGGAATGAACTCTTCCGAATCCTTCATAGAAGGCTGCTTCATTCTTCATTCATAAATTCGTCAAGACAATGGAGATGGATTGATATTCATGAGATTCGTTCTATACCTCAACTCGAATTGGTCTAGGAATTTTAAACGGTAAAAAATCGGCCGAGTCTCTTCTTTTATCCCTCTTCATTCCCTTTTTGTACTATACAAGTCTCACGCAGCATTCCGTGCATTATTCTCGAAAATGGCGATGCTGGAATTCTCTGACAAACAATATTTCCGAAGTAAGATATAAAATACTATTAGTAACTAGACAGTAGGCACATCATAACGTGTGAATAATGGCTTGAGATCTTATGGATACCTTATGCACCTTACGCACGCAAGATATAGCAGATACGTAACTACTTCGTCAAATGAAAGGGGAATGAAATGCATGACACGTATATATGTCTAAATCGTTTAAGAACGTGATTAAAATATAGTGATACCATAACAAAGGTTACATAGCTAGCCGTTGACTACACAAGCACAAGTTGAGCAATTCTTCTTATGACGTAACACGGTGATCAAGTCAGCCCTATAAATCCCAGCGTAACGATAAAATCCTACATGATAAATTTGCCCGTACGGGAAGGCAAACGAAAATGCCACGGGGAATGTTGTCCTATAAATGCGACTGACGTTACTCATCAAAAGAATCGCGGCTATGAGTAAAACATCCGTCTTCAAATATAAGTCCGAGTATTCCCCTAAAGTCTTGATACGAAACGTCTTCCAGAATTTTTCCGCGTGCGGATAATCTTCTGTCGAAATGATCGCGTCGTTCATACAGAAAAATTGTAGAACACACCTGTGATTAATTGACTGGAAAGCCTAGCTATCACGTAATATTCGAACAAATTTCACAACTACAGTTTTCGAATTATTCCCATTTTTCATAGATCCACGTGTCATTGATTTTATACATATATGCAAGCCTATAAGCTATGTACCTACGCAGGAGAGAAGTTTTCTCACACTCCATTTTAGCATTCGACAGCAGTTACCGATCAACGACCGCGTACCTGAAATGATTTAACTCTCATGATGGGTTAACGCTGCGGGAATATGAACAAACAATTTGTAAAGTGGGTTTGTAACGGAAAACTAGACACGTAGGTGACGCGTAACTCGTGTATTTGATTCCACTATATTGGTATTTCAGACCACATCGCGGGTTGATGTCGGAAATTGTTACGAGCACGATGTATTTTACATATACAAACAGTGCCGTCTTTAGGCACGGGTCCACTGAGCCCGAGCCCGGGGCTCCGGCTCTCGGGGGGCGTGAGCATTGAGCGGGAAAATTAATTCTCTATAACCGAAAATTTGGTGTTCGAACCATTTTGAAAATTTGTACGCAAAATAAAGCTACTTCGTTACAAATTCGTGTTTTTGTTAACTATAAGTGAAAAAAATACTACTACGGGCCCCCGTCGAAGATCTTGTGGCCCGGGGCCCCGCGGTCCTCAAAGACTCGACACTTCGTACAGATACGCGTGCCGTCATCATCTATTACTTCATGATTTGTAATCTATTCCGCCAATATTCTTCCTTCCCTGCGTGGTGATTGAAAATCTAAAAGCGAATGTGACAGACGACTGGTGAGCGGCTGCACTCGGCTGTATGTATCTATTGCAGATTCAATATCGATATCTAGTTGCTGATTGTGGTGCATGATGACTTGTTCTTGACCCACTTATTGCTGGATTCATTAACAGCTACTCCCCATGTGGCCACGATAGTCGTCATCGTATTGTATTCGACATCATGAGTCTATGTAAGAGACGATATAATCGTCGGCCGATTGTCGCTGTAACCGTGACCAATACGTAATTGCACTACGATTCTCATTTCCAGGTGTTTAACGCCTGACATAGTGACGTGATGAGAGCATCTTGAGGTTAGCCAGAAACGTCACGCAGACTCCAAAATGTTTACTCGCGTAGGAAGTTCTCTGTTAGAAAAACAGGTCTTTTTGCCGATTTCTAGGAGCATTTTGGAGACATTTGAATCGCATTTTTTGCAGATCAGACTACTTCACTCACGATCGACAATCACTTTGCGATTTTCATCGTTATGATCGAAGACGGAAATACGTTACTTCGAAAATGAGAAAATGAACCGTTGAATTTCACCTTGAAAATTTGCCCATGTTTTCAATGCGCAATACGAAATCTCGCGGCATGAATTCCCCAAAACGTGATTAAACGGAGTGTCGATGAACTCGGTCGATGCTCGTTTGACGGTGACTTTGGAGCCATACGTATGTATGCGTGTAGCAAAACCAACCGTAGATCACGTCTCGTTTCACGTATATTATATATTATCAACGTATTATACCGTTGCGTTGTCGCCAGCATATATAACGAACTGCACCGGTAGCACAATATAATACGAAAAGCACACTTGTGTTCTTCCTCCCGAGAGAATATCATCCTTCTACGAATTCGCTACATGGATGCTTCGGTATAATAATATCTCTTCAATCATCTCCTTTTGCCATCCTTCTATCACCTGCAGCGAAGATGTATGGACACATAGGTATACACGTAATAACACAACTCCAATACACATGTAGACTGTGCACTACGTGGCTACGTATGTTAGACAGCGTCGTAAATTTGTATAGAAAATACAAACTGTAGCAATGAGTATGCGGCTATATATTGCAGTGTCTCGCGTGAGCACGTGCAAACGAGCATATATCAATGAATTTTGCACGGTGGCCAATTTCAGTGCACCGCTGCTAAATAGCTGTACATGTTATAGAGACGCGAATAAATAAATCAAGTGCCAGGTGGTAGCGATTCGGCGATTATCGGAGATGAGAAGGAAATGAGAAAGTAAAATACCTCGTCGTCATTTCCATGCTCAACGCGGATTTCATTCCGAGATTATTCCTCATTTTCCACCACGGTTCATCGATTCGTGAATTTTAGTATAAACCTTCAGTTACAATGAAGCAAACGTTTTTTTAGGTTGACTTGAAACTATAATGTCATTTGTCACAGGTCGATAGAAATGGCGAATGAAACGCTCAGAGTCGTCGGTTATAGTTGCAATGAGAGATGATAATATTCTGGAAATATCCGTGATAGAAATTGAATACGTAATGAAAAATACGAGCTAATGAGTCACAATACGAGTTGCACGAGATAGTGACGTCACCGACAACGTATCCTTAAGCATTTTTTGTTTCGTGTTTTTTTTTTTTTTTTTTTTTTTTTTTTTTTCTTACATTGCACTTGCAGATGTGCAATATGAAGTTCTTGCGGCTCTCCAATATGTCTTGAATCCAAAGAGAGCGAGAGATAGAAAGAGAGATTGGACATATTTTTCTCTAATTACATTGGAATGAAAATATGACGCGGTTTCGTATAGGTTGCAAAATAAAAAACGAGAATAATTATGTATGTACCCATATCTTTGTACTACTGAATAACTGGCGTAGTGTGTCGAAGAGAGTTACGAACGAACAAAAATGGATAAAAACTGACGGAATGAAATGAGACAGTCGTAAAATGAATGAATGTTCCCCGACGTTTTGTCATTCGCGTAAAATGATATAGTTTAACGAAACCGCGGTGCAACATCACGTCTGCACTCAACACTGTGTAGGTATTGTTATGTGAACATAGTACGTGTGTATATACATGTACATATGGATGTACATACATAGATACATCGGGGTTAAATCATTGACCTAGTTACAAACAGCAATGAATTTGTCTCTTTTTGATAAGAACGTGTACATGTCACGTACACCGATTTAATTGGCTGGGCGTCAATTCCTCCATACAGCGGTATTAAACTAACGAAAATGATAAAATTTATGTTTCGTACGTCCGTCTATCATACTGTATGTTCGTACTGTAACGTGCCGTCATTGTTTTACAAATGATTTAGTCAAGATTGACGCTGACCTTGCGCTGGCGTGAGTGAAACATAGAAGAAGGTCAATTTTCCAGTCTGGTAGATTTCATTAGATATTAGAATTTGTAATGTGCTGACTCAGTCGCCAATGTGGGCATACATAAGCCATAAACTCTTCCGGGATGCGGTGTGGCTTGCGCAATACCGAAGGAAAATTCTTGTCGACAGTCCGAATAGCACAGAGGCAATTTTCTTCAATCGACTATTTGAAAATAGGAAAATTGTATAATACCAAATTCCTAGGTCTGACCTTCGATGGAAAGAACAATCGCGATTATCGTACGTCTACTACTGCAGCAGATTGAACAATCAACCAAATTCTTTATCTAATTGCGTCCCCTTGTGATTAGAACGAACGATATTTGAACGGGAAATAAACTCGCGTCGTCGAGCCACATGGAATTTTATTCAATGATCCGATCCAGAGGTCGTTGAACAATTAAGTCATTGATAAGTTGAACAGCTCGAACTTAAGTGAAAATCGTGACAAATCTAATAAGAATGGTTATTTTTTTGCTCTTGCCTAAGAACGTGGAGTTTGAATTGTAAAATTAATGATTGTACACGAAGAAGTTTGATTCGAAGTATCGAGATGAAAAACATTACCCGCGGTGATGAATCGTGGAAAAAAAATCGCCCAAAAAAACAGTTTTGTTCTTTTCGGTACCAAAAACAGATATACTCGACTCATAACAATAAGCGAATAGATATTTTGCCATCAGATAATTATTAAATAAATGCTGTCAAGTTAGCTTGCGTAGAACCTGATAACTGCTACTGCTGTTACATTATATTCATTCTCAAGGGGAAGGCGCCCGGGTGGTCGAAGAGCCTGATAATCAAAGTATTCATAGGTGCAACTCTGGTGTATAATTGGTTAATAATTGATTGCCAATTATTATTCTTCGCTCGGTTCTTTTCTTCTCACATGCAACATCGGAGCTCGGCAATACAGTTTGTGAAATGCTATAATATTTACAGACTGAATGACTATTTAAACGAAAAAGAAGGACCTTATTGCTTGGCACGAAGGTAGCAACTTCTTGCCAAGTATCTGCCTCATACTTCGAAGTAACTAAGCCTAGATAATGCTATGGGCTCATCATGTATGTAAGTTCGAAGCCGCACGCTTATTAGTCAGTCTTTTCTTAGCACACTCGCTTATTTCGGGGGCTCGACGGTGAATTGCTCCACGTTCGACCTATGATTCAACACTCGAAAGATATTTCTTTTCACTTTTCCCCTTGCTTTTTTTCGAATAACAGCAGGCACTCGGACTCGACGATTTTTGGCGTGATATTGCGAAATATGCAGCAATACTTTGGCCGTACTCGGGGAACACAGATGCTTCGGAAAACAATAATTTATCAGGAAATTCTAGGTCTAAGATATTCCGTTAGTTTAGAATTCAGGAAAGGATAAATATCCTACGGTCGTAGTTTATCGCTGTTCAGATTCTGAGTCTTGCATTCTACGTAATATCGCACCAGAGGTTATAGTTGGTTTAGAAAATAGGCTGCAAAGCTGTAGAGCCCATTAATCGATCGGTATGGCTCAGACCGATTGCCGAAGCCCCCACGCCTACATCTGGAACTGCTCATGGGAATATGCATGCTAGTCTAAAATTATGATGCTAGATTCATTAAATTATAAAGGAAGTAGGGGGAGATCGTGCCTCGTGCGGGAGCCGTAGGTGATCGGTCATGCCTTGTCAAAGGCACGTGCTGAATTTCCACAAATAACCGTTACGATTTTCGCATTTCGCGCCTACAGCTATACGATAGAAAGCTTTTGCCCTCACGGAATAGAGCTGATTGCGATAGAATGAAACGCATATTCTTTCTTGGTAGCTTATATTGCTTCAACTTCAAACGTGGCTAATAGAATTTTTTGAGACTGACACTTAAACGCGGAGAATATATCGAGTGCTAGTGAAGCTTTTGTAATTCATTCACTTCCCTTACTTACGTCAGTGTATTGACTTTGGCAACAAAAGATGAGCAAAATTTTAGTGTTTTAACAAGCTGAATTGTAATCTACAGACTTGGTTTTCATCGCTGTAAATTAGGGGCGGTTATGATTGCCGTGAGCAACCAACTTCTCTTTATTTCTCATCTTCGTCAATCAATATTCATGAGCGTTGAAGAACGTTTGAAATTGCGTTTGAATTATGGGTCCATTCATTTGTTATACGTAAGGAATTGTTTTCCCGATGTTGGCATAAGATCGAACAAAATTTTTTGTGGCCTTTGATTATGTATGCAATTCTTTTCACGCGTCACGGTCGGATTGATTCTTTATCGAAATGTAATTGACAGCGAATCGAACAAATCGATCGATCGTAGTTATGACCATTTGAGAGTCTTGTCATGCGTATGAAAAAGGTGACAAAGGTTCAGAGGTCAATTAAAAAAAACTTGGTTGTATTCCGTATTCAGTCAGCGTCGATAACTATGTTATTCGACAGCCAAATTGCGGTGGGACAAGATTGCAACGCGATGGAACATTCACGGTTCATTTTTTCGGTAGAATAGACAACCTTAATGTGATGGGCAGATAACGTACGGGTCACATCGAACGTCCGCGTCGCTTTGATTCCGACATGTTCATGGGAAGATGTCCACTTTACTCCACTCTCGAATTAATTCCGTAATTTTCATCAATAATACGCAATATAAAAGTGCGATATACAAGTGAATGAGAATCCTTTTTCCCGCAATAATATCGGTCACACCTTCGTGTAACTAGAATTATTTTTCATACCAATTACACCTTCGCACAGACAGCCTGATAGGAATTTGGAATCCAACGAAAAATTCCTCGTGCTCAACGACAAGAACGAATATGAAAGATTGAAATTACTATATCATTATCATATATCAATCAAAGCACGTGATTTTTACGACCGTATACACGATAAAGTACATTTTGAGAAATCGGTTTTTATCAAATACTGCAGGTTAGCACTATTATCGTGGTGAGGTCATGGCCAATTGATGTAATCAATATAGTATATTTCAATTCACTTGAGTATTGAATATTATCGATAAAGTTAATAAATGCTCAATTTGGACCACAGGCATCTGGTTTTTATATTTTGTTTGTTTGTTCGTTTGCTTTTGCTTTTGCTTTTTTTTTGAGCATTACGCAAGCGACAAGTACGTAGGGTTAACGGTGATAAATTTTAACGACAAAATTTCTAGTCTCTCGCTGTATGTGTAGTATATTCTTCTTCACAGCCGAAATTAGCGCAGCAATATAGTTAACGTGATATATGACGACTTGAGAATGGGCTGAAAAAGGTACGATGAACTAATATATTGGAATGTCGTATAGATAAACATTTCAAATTCGGCAAATGTTTCGTTTTTCTTTTTTCTCCGGTTTTTTTGTCCTTTTTCCTTTTTTCTGTTTTTTTTCTTTTTTGATTTTTCTGTTTGTCGGGTCATGCTTGACGCAAAAATGCGGCCTGCTGAAATTCCTACGTTTATTGAGCATGCATGGCACGTACGCGCGTACACTATTCATAGACGTAAATATGTCACACACCATTTACGCCGAATGGCTTGTTACATACAAATATACATAACAATAATCAGCTGCTATTGCAAACTGAAGTATTTCTGCGGTGCTTCAGAAGTCTATATTTAAACATGAAGTGCGAATTATCTGAATCAGTTCCCCCGTTTGAAAATCAATCTTCCGGTTTATTGTTTCGTGCAGCTTTTTATCAGAGCAAAATATTTATAGTGGACGAAACAGCCGGTGAAGAAAATGGATGACGGACGGACATTTCAGCAGGAACAAAATGGCCTTGCAATTTTTGACCTCCGCGATATTTGATCTATATGATAAAAGAAATTATGTACGATACCATTTATACAATGAGGCACCTGAAATGTGCTAGACTTGCGCGACATTTCAACAATTTACGGTCTGATTTTCGGCCTGAATAACTGAGAAGAAGAATCAACATTTAATATGACAGGTCACACGAAGAAGAGCTGCATGCACATCTGCCAGACCTTGGACGAGTTCTAAATTCTCTGTGAACACGTTCAACTAAAGTTAGGCACATGACATAACAGACGTGAATTTAACGACTCGAAATTTAACTGAGATAAGCGTTTGTTGTTAGCAATTAGACAAATCTAGGAATTTCTGTATGTTATTGAAACTTCTCGAGTTCATTTATCTTCATTATAATAGACAAATAAGTATACTCGTGACTGCCTGACTCGAATGAAGGCGCCAAAAAATATTCCGCCGTCCATATACCTATTCCCACTTTTCTTCGTATGAAAAAATGTTAATTGTATTCCAAGATCGCGGATTCAATAAGGAGAAACAACCGTTTAGAGAAGACACTTCATCGGCTACCGACAACGAAAGAAAACGATTATCGGATTATGCCGATCGCGATTTATGCGTGACGTGACTGCAGCAAAGTGTAAATCGGTACACGCGATATTTGTTTCGTAATGCATTGTACGGAGGTAGATCTATGATCTACCAATGAACGATTATGACCGGGATGTGCGAATGAGTCATGAATGAATCGCCGGGTAACGCGAGGCTGTGGAATGAATAAATATATAAGTATAATGTAATATCTAATCTTCTGTATTGCACGATGGTATATTACCACGCTTTGATAATTTATTGAGGCGATAGCGGTAGCTGAAGCATGGATCGGAATTTCAAATCCAAAGTATGTACGTGCATAACGACATTTTCCAAGTTCCGCGGTTATATTTCCCGGTTAGATAATTTGTCGAGTATTTTTGACAAAATCCTCACGTAAGTATCCGTAGAGCCACACGGTCTGAACCTGAAGTTCAAGAACCATTAGTCTCATGTAAATAAACATGTTATAAAAACAAGAGCACTTGGTAACTCATCGCTATACCAAAACTACCGATGACATACCGGCTGCAAAAACAGTTTAACGTCCATAAACGATAAGATTCATTGCTAATTGTACTTCATTGATTCAGTTGCATCTAGCAGCAATTCTCTACCGTTTTACAGCTCTCATGGAACAAGGCTCGAATATTCTACCTTCCATGTGTTTTGGCTGATTAAAGAATCTTCCTGTGATACCCTGGAATTTTGTGCCTCTTACGATTAATTTTCCGGCAGTTGGACTCTTGGTTTTCAAATGAATCCAAAATCCAGGAACGAACACTCTTATCGATCAGATTGTCCGTTTCCTTCCCAACCGAAGAATCCAATTTGGATCAGATATTTTTACTTGCCCTGATTTGCTGTTCTTGTTTCCTTTATAAATGAAACTTGCTCTTCTTACGCACCGACGCACCGACCGCGACGTCGCACCCAGGCACGTTTTTGTATGCGGCTTCCGCAGACTAAAAGTGTATTGCAAAAATAAGAAAGATAAAAAAAGGTGAATCTACGGTCGCAGAATAAAACCGTCCGAAAATATCTGAGTATGTATGCCAAGGTGTATGTCGCAGATTTACTATTATGCTAATTTTATAACACTACCAATGTCTAATTCCATTGAAACAATCCAACCGAATAACCCATATATTTTGAAAAAATCTGACACCTCCTTCATACAGCCTCAAAATATTACGCTTTCGGGTAATCTCTACAGAATAACGCCGTTCGTCTATAGAATTATGGCATTCGAGAGTGATTTCATTTTGTAGAATTGAGTATTTGGAATCACTCATTTACGTCTTTGGAACCCAAAATCGAGTCAGAATTTAGATATTTATTTATTTCACCTTGATGTGGGTCTTCGGGTTTTTGTTTCAGGGTGCAAATCAAAGAAGACTTCACTTTGAAGGCGATCATCGGATTCTTCGTCTTCACTTTTATCATCGGTTGTGCACAAGGCTATTCTGAAGATGCGGATTTTCCGCCAGGCCATTACTGCGCGGCCAACTATCCATTTATGAAATGCTGTAATGGGCGTCAGGATGAATGCAGTGCTCCAATTCTTGACACAATTTGCTACTGCGATGATTTTTGCAACAGAACGCGCGACGACGATTGTTGTCCCGATTACTTGTCCCATTGTAAGGGCATTGCTGCACCACTCACAAAGATAGGTATTACAATTCATCGATATCAATTGTTCAATTTGATAGAAACGCTACCACCTATCTGAGTGAACATGTATTCGAAATTTCGAAAACAAAACACTTTTCCGAGCTGTTATTTTGATCAACAGTGTTTATTGTTTATGCATTTATCTATGTGAGTTTATCATCGTCTTCTTTCACAGAATGCAGCCATGAAGGAAGGAACTATACGCAGGGAAAGACCACGATGGATAATTGTAACAAATGGTATGTGAAGCTGACCATTCTATAATGACATGGAGATTAAATCACTGATAAACGAGCAGCAATATCTGGCAAATACTTTTCCCTTAATCCACAGCACATGTACCGAAAGGGAAGAACGAGGATATATGGATTGCGAGAAAAACCGTTGCCTCGTGGAAAGTGACATCCTTGACGATGTCAATCAGAGAAGTTCTCGTCTAGGATGGCGAGCTGAGAATGTTTCTGAATTTTGGGGGAGGACTCTTGAAGAAGGTATACAACTGAGACTTGGAACTCTCAATCCAGCGAAATCTGTAAGTCAAAGATATGAAAATACGTCAAATCCTATTTCTGTCCATGTTTTACTTTTTCCGTCAAAACCAACGACAATTTCCACAAAATCGAATTCATTTTCTATGTCAAAGTTGACGTTAGTTTGCGATGAATCAAATTCAGTTCGAAAGCTTCCCTTCCAATGGGAAAGTCGAAAGAAAAGAATTTCTGGATTGTACGATAACCCAAAAACTAAGTATAGCAAAGACTCCGGCTTTAATGATTGCGGTTCCATGCGAAAGGCGGAAAATAATTCGCCAGCTCAACCACCTCGAGAGTCATAGATATATATTTTAAACGAATCACGGAAAACTTGAAACTCCCGGAAGTGAATTAACGAATTCAATTATCTGCTGCGCCCTGAACCCAGGGAAATGAATCATTAATCTACTTTTTCAAAGGTGGCAAACTTGAACCCAGTTCTTCGATTCTACACTCCAGACGACCTTCCGCGAAACTTTGATTCCAGAACACACTGGAATATCTCTGGAATCAGGGATCAAGGATGGTGTGGAGCATCATGGGCTCTGTCCGCCGTTGATGTTTCTTCTGATCGTTTTGGTATAATGAGCAAAGATCGCGAGGCTGTGAAACTATCAGCTCAACATCTCCTCTCGTGCAATAACAGAGGACAACAGGGTTGCCAAGGTGGATATTTGGACAAAGCTTGGTACTTCATGAGGAAGTTTGGGTGAGATTGCTCGTTCATAATTTCCGGGGGCACAGAAATCTCTCCGTTAATTCACGATTCTAATCATCAGTTATTCTCTCTCCCATACGTAGGTTGGTTGATGAAGATTGTTTCCCCTGGGCTGGAAACAACGGGAAATGTAGGCTCCGAAAAACAACTACCCTTCGTGAGGCAAACTGCCGTGTTCCAATAAATCCACTAAGAAACACACCGTACAAGGTCGGTCCAAGCTACCGTTTGGGCAATGAGACCGATATAATGCAGGAAATTATGACGTCTGGACCTGTACAAGGTAATTTTGAACACAAATTTTCTATACATTTTCGCCCATTTTTGTCTGTAAGCGAATACCGAGGTCAGAGGTGAAAAAAAAATTGCATTTTTCCACCTCAATTTTCGAAGTTCATTTTATCTTTATCCCATGCGAAACGCCCTCCTAATTTCTAACACATGCGATAGTAATTCAGATGGAAAATCTACAAAGATTCAAGGGACTTGTTCAAATTTCTATATAATACTGAAGAATAAAATGACGAGTATGAATTTTCTCAAATTCCACGTACAATTATTGTTATTTTTCAGCCACGATGAAGGTCTACCAAGATTTCTTCGTCTACAAATCTGGTATCTACAGGCACTCGCCGCTCGCGGAAATTCACCGCACAGGCTATCACTCGGTACGAATCATCGGTTGGGGTCAAGAATTCTCTACGTATGGACCACCGGTGAAATACTGGGTAAATATTTACAAGCTTACGTTCGAAAACGCGATAAATATCATTGATCAGACCCATTCAGTTATTATTTATAGGCAATCAAAGCTCACTTTTCGTATCGTACTACAGAGTCCACGATATCCATGTGTTTTATGTCAATTTTTGTGGCGATTTATAAGAAATTTACAATCGATAATATTCCGCCCGTCAATGAATTGTTCCGTCCGCTTGTCCATAGCGCGTGGCCAACTCCTGGGGTGAACATTGGGGTGAAAATGGATATTTCAAGATCGTACGTGGAGTGAACGAATGTGAAATCGAAACCACCGTTTTAGCAGCTTGGGCGAAGACTAAGGGAAATTATAACTGAGATTCGAGGTTGAAGTGGTAACAGTTTTTGATAATTAAAATAATGTATAAAAGCCATATATACATAGACAGTACTATGTTCACAAGTCATCGCTGTATTTATTAGCACCATTATAATGAAAATAATTATTATAGTACATACTAATAACTCGACAGTTTTAACATAGTACATACACATAGGCATATAAATAAATAAACTATAAATATCATTGAATAATAATACTTACCAGACAGGTAATAATTATAAATTTCAATACTGTATAATAATACGCACAGTATACGATATACAACCCGAGTATATAGTACATTTTACTATTATTGATTATTATACTATATATAATAAATTGTATCTTATAATATATATTTTTATAAACAGACCAGTGTAGTTTTTTCTCCTCAAAATATTACAGTGTGATATACGGATTACAATTGTATAATAATTTCGTATCTTCTCGTTCATAGGTATACCAGCCCATACAAATTGTTCAATCAAATAAAAAATAATGAAAACTTCGATCTGCAGGTGGAAGATCATTTTCGTTCTTTTTTTTCATCGTAGAAAGATGAAAATTGTGGTAGTTAATTGTTTTTCCTGGAATCAGCCGAATAAAATGAATTTCCACACGATTTTTGGCTGAAATTTCGGGGGGAACTTGAAAATCCCAAATCGACAAAGAGAAGAAGATAAAAAGGTAAAAGGTCCGCTAATTTCAAATGAACAAATAACGAACGTCCTCACTTCCAGGTGAAATAATTAATTGACATTCAAAATAATTGGGGAAAGTAGTGAAGCGAGAAAAATCATGAGAATCATTGGGTTCAATTTCTAGAGACACTGTTGTACCGACCTTGAGCAAGATTTTGAATTTCCCCCGCGAACACTTGGGTACCGATCAAGAGACTTGTAGTTATCGCATGTCGCCATAGATGGAACCACTGAGCATATGATATTCAAGATTCTACGCACACACCATAAGAAAATAAGAAGACGTACATGATCTAGTAAACCGGACGTGCGTAAGCCGTAAACTGTTTATGTTGCGGCCTTCAATTATTTCACCCTCGTGTGGTCACTGGTTACGTCTACGTCCCTGCTGGAACATGGATAACTGACAATCGACGTTTCTTGATATAACATTACAAATTTTTGGTGTCATACTCTGAAAGAGAGAAGAAAGAAAGAAGGAAAGAACGAAAAACACCTAATATCAAAAACTCAGGTAAGCTATACATATACATTAAACATAATTTGACGTTAATTAAATGCGTGTTGTCCTCTCGTCATAATGAACACCTTGCTAAATAGAAGATATGACAATGAGCGGCAAAACACAGCGGCGTGTCAGTCATCATCGTTGACACGAGTTGTAAACATCCAACTCGTAAACATAAATCTTGTATCGTTGAAAAAAAAACTTGTTGACGGTAAATGCGATGTGAGATTTATAAATTGTGTTCGATATTGTATTAACCGCATTCGCGTAATTAAAAATAATCTTTTTCTCGTTTCCCTCTCGTTCCGTTCTTTATTCTTCTTCCCTTTGTGATTGCTTGCAGACTCCCTCTTTGCCCTCGGCCAGCTGCATAGCGGAAAAATATAATGGCACTGCAAACGAAGCCCAGCTATTGCAGCGGTAAGTTCTTAATCCAATATGCATAAGTATACCTGTGTAATATATATATAATATAATATATACAGGTACAGTATATATTTGTACAAATTCGATTTACAACGCGGGTTTTGCGAAGAAAAAATGAAAGGCTTCTTTTCATTGAAATGATATAACGAGAAACGCGGGATTCATCAACCGACATAACGTAGGTTAATTATCACTTACTGTACATACGTGTGACCTTCGATATCTTACGCGGATATTGTAAGTACGCGTATAATTATTTCATGAAATAATGTCGAACAGGCGTTACAGCCAGGTTGCAAAATCAAACAGTGAGCCGTCTCTCAGGTGAATTTTCTGGGTCGTATTATATCGAATTGTGTATCGCGCGCTTAAGAAAATCCAGACGTATAACTAGACAGGTGCGTCTCGTCCGCAACAGGCATTTCTAAAACTTCTCTAGTAGGTATTGTAGCAGGTATACCTCTACCCGCAGAACCCGAACAATAGGCCTTACGGAGAGGTATATTCCGAGGAGAAGCGTCCCCTGAACCGCTTCATCGTGTAAGTATATTGTATTCAGGGTAGGAAATGAATAAATTATAACAAAGAACGTACCGCCTCGATACAGAATTTATGCTCTGCTCCACGTAGCCATACGCTATGATTGGCATGATCCGGCAAATCGCTGTTCCAACGAACTGTACGACGTCGCAAAGGCGAGAAAAAGAAAGGAAAATAAAACCTGGACATTATATACCTATATTACGAGCGAATATTATATTCTCGCCTTTGCGTATAATACAACTATATACCCAGCGCGAAAATCGCATGCGTAGACTATATTACGAGGCCGCGTGATATTCCTATACTCCCCTCATCACACACGTAGCGCAAAATTCTTTGTCCAGTGTTTGTTCGATTATTCGAAGGAATCTTTGCGTATAAAATATTCATCGGAGTATATCTTAGATCAAAGCACGCCTCCGTGGTAGTACCTACGCTTGTAATGAACCGCAATAGATGTGAAAGACAGTGGGATAACCGTCTGCGACGAGAGAGAGGTGAAGTTGAGGGTAAAAGCATGGATGAATCTTTGCGATAAATTTTTTGCTCTTTTTTTTTGTTATTCTTTCCCGCACGTGGATTGAAAGAAAACTGCTGGATCCCGTTGAACGTATGTAGATACGTGTGTACGGCTACTACCTATCAATGCGCATGAAGGTATACCGGGTATACCTATACCTATACAAACGTTATGCGAAGCGTGCAAGTTGAATCGTCGCGGAATAAGCCAGTCAAGAGTAAATTCTAGGCTGGTTTTGCACGGTTCAATGTAGCGCGTATTTTTCCCTCCTGTCTCTTTTCCGTCACTGTCTTTCTAGTTTCTACCGGCGTTGGCGGGTCTCGATTCTCGGCGTCTCGGGTCCTCGGGCGGTTCGGCGGGGATCCTCTGTCGCCGTTTCGCCGTTTCGCCGTTTTCTCTACCCCCTCCATCCCTCGCACCAATACTTACACTAATACTGCTCGATATAACTGCGCGTCGTACTTTTCCGCTTTATCCTTGTTCGTTCCGTGCGCTCGCCCTACCGTTAACTCTAGTCTGTCTTTATCTTTCTCGTGTATTGATCCGTCCCCCGAATCCAGTTTACCTCGGCTGGCCGACACAGCTTCGCTTCGGCGTAAAGACTCGTGGTGGGAGGACGCGATGCATAGTGCCGGTTAGACCACGTTGCTGCCAGTCGAAACCCACTCGCTCGAATATTTCCAAATTGACCGCTGGTCATTCACCAGTTAATGGTTTTTTATTAGATGAATTATTTCATCTCTCATAAATCAACTGCACCTCGCTCCAGTCTTGTCATCATTTGACGACCCTGGCCGGTGGTGAGTCTCCGACAAATTCTATCATTGTACCTCCGTACATCTTAAGTATTTCGCATAAGAACAGATTTTTGTTCGTCCTTTTTTCTCTATGGTTATTAAATTTCATTTTTCCGTTTCCTTGGCCTTTCTCGCTTCATCATTAATCATCCAGTCATTTTGAAACCGATCGCAAAAATTTGTCCTTCCCTTACTTATACAATTTTCCGACGCGTTCGCGGGTGTTGTGCATAGCGGGGATACATGTAAGTGGAGCGAGTGACACTGTACGGAACTTCCTAGAAAGTTTTTGTTTCCTTCTATCATAAGGCATGCTACAACTGGGATATCACACGAGGAAAGAACGATGATTTATTTGGTCACGGAGCAATATTTAATTAGATGATAACGAAATGGTGTAGTTTTTTCTGTCTTCCTCTCTTCTCCGCTCAATAAATCATTACATTACGTATTCAATGAATCTTATTGAGCAACGCACGGGTCCTACTGTTGTATATTTTTTACGTCTACATTCATGCCGCACGTCTGATAGACTATCTTGTATTTTATATTTTATTAGCCCGCAATGCGTTTACGTCACGCCACGCATTTAACTCCCATAAACATTGCGATATGAAATTGTAGAGATATGATGACGGAAACTCGGTCCGCCGACACAAAAAATGCTGTAGGGTTACACACTTGAAACTGCATATAGATATGTATGTTCGAATCAGTACTCTTCGATTCAGAAACGACCCGTACATACCAAGATGTATACAATATCCAAGTATGCTTCCTCAAATAACGAAAATAAATCTACTGTACAATTTGTGTCACGATTTTGCGGAACACCCATCTGCGTCAATTATGTTAAGGCGAATTCGAAGAGTCGTGAAAGGTTTTGCATCCCTGATTATCGAACGGATTCGATTCTCCTCAACGCACGAATTAAAATTGTCGTATTCTGAGACAAATTTTAGCCTATCTAAAGCACCAGCACCGTAGATTGGTTCGACATTTTTTGAAGACGAATGATCAGTCGTCGATAAAACAACCACCTTTGTGTATAGAATTTACTCTGAACGCGTGTGAGCGATACACATTCATAGCTTTTCCCAATTTTCTTTTGATCCCATTCAATTTATCTACCGTTTTTTTTCTAATTTCGAGGGATAGGTGACTATATAGGTAAAACGAAAATTTCCTTGCTTGACATAAAATTTTCAGTTCGAAGACCATGCATATTATACTCACGTAGAGTTTGTTAAAACTGAGCGATCGGACATTAGGATAGAATTTTCGCGTGGGCGGCTTGCCCCCAAAAGCAAACGAGAACAGGTGGAAAATATTATCTGGTAGTTCAGTAGTATGTTGAAGGGGTCTGGTCATGAGTTGTTATATTTATACTGATAGACTTTAGGACGAACGGGGGAAAAAAGCATTCGTTTAGCTCATATTCTTGTCGCCTGATTTTATGAGTGATACACAGCTGTTTTCCGTGACGAAAAGCAATCTAGGTCTGGCACGTGTTCTGCGCACAGATATATGTATATCAGAGTCTTAATTCGAATCTAATGAGGCGAAAACTCTATTCATTTCTGCCGCACATATTCTCCTTTGTGAATATAAATAAATTCGTATAATTCACATAGTTAGGCATGAAATTGTACTTTCGAGAAACTTACTGCACTCTCGCAGTATAAAAAAGAACCATCAGACTTGGATTCTGTTCTTTATCTTATCATACTTTACGAACGCTGACTCTTGCACGTATGAAAACGACCCTGACGCTGAAAACGAGGATAATGATAATGATAATTATATTCATATTCATAATGATCATGACGATAACCATAGTGTGTAACGAAAGGAGATCGACTCGCTCGCGGGTCTCTAATGCAACTTTCGAGCGAATCGTGTTATAAACTATAGCCGGTATACTTGTCTAACTTTTGATTATATACCTTCTATTATTATCTCTGTTCATTTTTTTCATCGTTCTATATCGCACTGTCTTTTTTCATTCTCCACCACTCCATTCTCATACCTACAATCTCTTCATCTTTGCTTTTCCTTTTCTCCTTGTCCATTTTTTGCGCATTGGACGAATTTCTCCGGGGGCATCGTCTGGCTCGTTGTCTTGTCTCTTTTGTGCAGACTGTACACTATATATTAGTATATATAAATACCTATATGTAGCTGCTACGAAATATAGCGTACCATGCTATGTACCCTTGAAGGAATGAGTCGTCCCGTCGTATATAGGTATTTCAATTGCAATTCTCGCTGCCAAGCCCATTATAGAGTCACTGACCGCATTCAAGTTGGACATAGAATTCTTATATGAATATACGTACATACATATCGGTACAGACGTGTATGCATAACTATAATATATATTCGGGTATCAGTATTATCTGTGCCCAATCCAATTCATCCGCTCGGCATTGATCGAATTTCAGGTTGAAGTCCGAACGTTCGGTGAGAAATTGCATTTTTTAGTGAATTTTGACGGGATCACTTCGATGAAGAAAATTCATGCTTTTTCAGCCGTGAATTCCAGTCAAAATTCGATAAAAAAATGTAAGATTCTTTCGCTACGCTTCGATGGCTGATCCGTAGCACATAATCACGCGATTAATTTCGGCTAAACATCAAATATACATCTGTACTGCGATTATTTGCGTCGACACGGATCACCGAGTACCATGATATATATTTGAAAGGATATTCAATCACCCTGATTTCTGTTTACGCCTGTTTTACGTAATGCTATCGGTTTCATAATTCATAGTGAAGGACAGGGCCGTTCGGTGGGCATAGGTAAATTCAATCACGCGAACTGTAGAACATCCGCGATTGAGAGTTCGGTTCGAACCAGATTTATTTAGCGCAAAAATTACTCTGCATGTTCGGCATGAATGCGCACGGTCGCATTATTTGTACGCCCTATGTACTAACGTTGGTATATATGTGCCCCATGTGTAGGTGTGTAGGTAACGCGGCATGCATATACATTGTGTATCTGATATCATAGTACATACAATACGTACCATCTACATTGTTATGTAAGAATAAATTGTCTTATAACACAATTTAGATCGCATGGTATAGGCATACGTATCGAACAACGGGAGCTGCGGTTTTGTTACAGCTTCGCGCATGATTCATCGTTGTAGCCTTTATTGACGGATGCTTATACTTCTGCTGATTGTGAGTTCCGGTTTTGTACAACAGAATTCAGAGAATTTCATTCATTCATATAGAAATCCGTGATCTTTAAATATAATCTCTACATGTGTAGGTATAGGTATACTACACCTAGCTATTGTACAGTTGTTCTCTAATTGTTCCTATTCACCGGTACATACGTGGATCCGGCCTAATCTCTCATACTCACATTTCGTGTACGTTATACCTTATACTTACTCCAGAATGTTAGTTGGTAGTCGAGGACCTGCACACCGTTAGAAATGAAATTGTCGGAGCAGGTTCATCCAAGAGTTTGTGTTAGTTTGAACATTTTTTTTTATAACTAAACAACATTTTCTCGCTCGAATAACAAGAATTTATGTTGCATCGATGAGAAAACAAAATGTGCAAATCAACATAAAAACTTGAGTGGACCTCTCGCAACATTTTTTTTCTAACCGCGTACGCTCAACGTTTCTCACGTCAAAAAAACACTGCATACGTCACTTCTACGATGGTATAGGCATACATGTCACGATAATTATGTTGGTATTTATAGATGCGTGTGTGAGTTGAATCCGAGTGTTAATCTGATGATAGTTAGAATGTAACTTGATGTTAACGGAATCTTTTTCGCCGATGTTTAGAGTGCTCGGGACCGATTTCACGGATTAGTCAAATTAGACCGAAATAGGCGCTGAATTGCTTTAATTTGGAACAACAATTTTGTTTCACGAATCGTTGGGGGAGTGAGGTCATTGGTAGTCTGAATCCAGATTTTCGGAAATCCAACCTTCGTCCTTCAGTCGCCATCTTGAATTTACGGGTGAATTTTGTTATTTATTAGAAAACTCGGTTATTTTCAACTTTATACCCTGAACGTGAAAGAAAATTGTTGTTCCAAATTGATGCAATTTAAAATCCCAATTTGACTGCACTAGATAGAGTTCTGCAGATTGTCGGTAATCGTGGTATTACGGTTTTTATAGTAATTTGACGCCGAATGGTACATACTATATTGCAACGGATACGCTTCATTATCGAAATTCGTTGATTCGGACAAAACAGCGGAGATTTTGAACAGTTCAGTTCAAGGGAGAGAAAACTTGACAAACCTTTGCAGATTATTTTATTTCACAGTTTTCCGCTATTTTCTTCACTTCATCAAATTTGGCCGTTTAAAGTAAAATCCACCCTATTTCGTTCATAAATCATCAAATGTAGACAGAAAAGTGTTTTTATGATTCCTCTTTCTTAAATTATTCTAAAATCTGTAATCATGATACCACAATTACCGATAATCTGAATCATGCATAGATCGATCACAATTTCTATGCACTACAATCTTTGTTATTTGTTCGGTTAAAACACAGTTATACAGGTCCCTATTATCCTATATGGATATTTGATATCTCTGTAGTATTATTTTGCGACGCATATGGAACCGCGTTATCTTTCTTACCGTATCTCATCTACAGTACGAGCGTTAAATCCTTCTTATTGTTAGTGAGGAAAATGAAGATATGCTAACTGCGCAGTTAGAGCCGAAATTTTGTCGGTTCGGTTTTTTTTTTTTTCAAGTTTCAAGATAATCAATTTTGGGGCCCAATCATCAGTCTCGAAGATGAATATTCAAGAGAGAAAGAGAGAGAGAGAAAATGACAGAGCAAGAGTGAGAAAAAAAAGAAGTTATACCTTCAATTCCCTGTTACTACATAAGTTTGGATGAAAATTATAGAATGGCGGATATTCACGAGAATTGTGCTTGGCCGAGGGCCAAGCTGCTGTTTTATGTCTTACGCGT
The DNA here is from genome assembly GCA_963170745.1 of Phymatocera aterrima. NCBI lineage: Eukaryota > Metazoa > Arthropoda > Insecta > Hymenoptera > Tenthredinidae > Phymatocera > Phymatocera aterrima. The sequence goes on along the minus strand of OY720662.1, from coordinate 5,090,457 downwards.
TGTTGTTATCTGAGGTCGCGGTCAAATTGCGAAACCAACTCAAACATCATGTGATGCGTGCAGGTATTATGGAAGCTAGAACATTTGATAATGTACAGACAAGTACCTGGACGACATTTTTATCCAAGAGATACACTCAGCTGACCATTATCCTGTCAAATAATGAAAACTACATCTTTCCATCTTCCCGATATATGAACATCCATAGAATTTATTTTCGTCAGAGGTGAGAAAATAAATGAGCAACTCCCTGCAGCACCGTTTCGCACTTCGTGAAGACCGAGTAGATTCGAGACGCCCAACGTTTTATGTATATCACCCGCGTGAGAAAGACGTCAATAAGCTTTTCCTCAAAAATATAGATGCTGCCGGTATAGCACGCGCGTCAATTAAATTTGATGCTAAGGAAGATCTGTCTCTCTTGTCAAGGGTGTATGTTTTAAAAAGTATATCGTGAAAAGTGTATCATTATGTTATTCGTCTATAATCTATAGTCGACGACGACAGAACATCGTCGAATTAAATTTATTGATATTTTGAGCAGCAATACGAGAAAAGAAAAACGGGATAATGATGAAATAATCAGAACAACGAACGGAATCGAATAGTTTTCAAGTTCGTATATATGTGTAAGCAAGGTTATTTCTTTATCTCATCAAGTATTTGTCGCGGGTATATTATGTACGATGGGTTGGAAAATTTACAGTTTTTGTTATTCTTTTCTGTTTTTTACTACTCCGCGAAATCTCATTTCAGTATTCTCACATCGCACATACGGATTTCTCGGCGTGACGTTGTCAGGGTAACTTATAGACGGTATGAAAATTCCGAATTCATACGGGATTGTAATGAGATTCAATTTCTTCTATCTAGAGGAGAAGTAAAAAAAAATGGTTCACAAAATCAAACGGAATTCTGTACGCATACCATGTCTGGTATCTTTGAAAATTTGATTTTTAGTACATGCTTTTTTGATTCCGGCAATAGCTTTACAGACAGAATCTAACTTGACCTATATCGGTGCGGATATTGACGTCTGTGATTATTATATTTACGATTATTATATTTTATACGTACGCCGAATATTTTATATGCAGAATTTTACGGGCGATTTATTGATCTTCTTTATTTAGTATTGCTATCTCATGCTGTAAAAAACCGTTCCATTATCTTTCTGCACATAAATCAACAGGGAATAATAATTTCAGCATTATTCGATAACTACTGTTGCATATAGTTTTCCGTTGGAATCGCGTGACGAACCGAAGGTTAAATGCTCGTGAACTATCCCCCCTCATTCCATTTGTTTTTTAAAATTTAACTTCGATAAAAGTTATGATGATCGCCTGATGAGTCCTCGTTATTAAAATACAATATATTTATTCATATAGCATACGAATTTTAAGTGCATAGTATACTGCAATACTACAATCAGGCAGTAATAGCTACTTATCCTCGAATTTATTTCCCGACAAAATCATGTTATCAAATCGTGCCGCCGCCGCAGCAAAAGAAAATACCAGACGCGCGCAAGTGGCGGCAGCATCGGAATTTTTGCACTCATGAATTATTGCTGTAAATTATGTCGTATTTTTTCCGCTTTTAAGAGACCATTGGAGTCGCCGCTGGCAAACTAACCTAACTAACATAAGGAATATTTATATTTCGTCAAATACGACCAGTGTTTCGAAAAATGAAATACTTAGCCACTTCGTGCCATCGTACTCAATGAATCCTCAAAGCGTCGTCAAAATCGCTCAAATCGTTCGCAAAAATTCACGATTCTCGTTTTCGAAACGGTTTCTTATCTGTACGTTTAGTAGTTATAGCGTGTTCCATGGCAAAACTTGATGCCAACTTTGAGAACGTGAAATTCATTCTCTAATGTCGTGTGAGAATACGCGTGGGACAGATTATGTATTTGAAAAAATACTAATCCCACAGCTGGTCTTCTTTTCGTGAATATTATAGATACCTACTTTCATACGTATACGTACAGAGAATCATTGTGAATTCGTTGATGAGTGAAATAGATGAAAAATAAAAGAACAAAGATCGCAGGGAATAATTTCGATGTTCTGTACCCGCTGTACTGTATGTGTATGCATGTACCCACGTCCGTACGGAGTCGTGACGTTGTTGGCATAATTGTCGCGGTCAAGAGAAGCCATTCCCCTCCACCTTTCGCTGACATTGGATTGCGTTACGCTAGAGTGGATGAACATGTAGCATATAACCGAGAATTCAATTATTATATACATATATTGCGGTTTTTGTCATCTGTTCAACTATATTATTACAATATGAGATGAGAAATCGCAATATGCATGATGTATTTTTCCATGACAGATATATCGGAAGTATAGTATAATCATGACGATATGCCTATGTGCTTATAATATTGAGATAAGCGTATGAGATGAGGCTGAAGTTATAACGTTAACGCCGGTATATCTATCAAAATCGCAATGAATAATATCAACTGTTTCGCAGACTGACTGTCTGACGCAGCGGCGGATCCGTGCATTTTTTTCCCTAACTCTGTGTTTCACGTTTCTCCATATTACGTATTTCTCCTCACAGGAATTCCCTGAATGGGGAAAAAAATCGCGATTTCTCGTATTTGACAAATTTGGGCTGATAATCGATTGAAATTTTAATTTTTCGCTGCGTTTATGTTTACTATGTTTCGCATCGTATGATTTCATGTTAAACGTAGCAAAAAGAAACAAAAAAAAAAAAATGTTTCGACATCGACGAAGTATATTCCTGACATTTTTCTTTTTCTTACTCTTTTTGTTTACAATTTTGGAAAAGGTTCACGACTCACGCCACAACACAACTTCATTTCTCAGGAACCGATGCTGCGTCTACATATTGAGCGATTATTAAACGTAACTATACGGTATAGAACAATATACATAAATCATATAGGGCATAGAGAGCATATATAGAGAATGGAGAATAGATGATATTATGTATAATATAGAATATAGAATATAGAGATATCGATATAGAGAACAGAGAATATAGAGATCTAATAAATGCCTCCGTGAACACATGCCGACACGTGCATGACCGCTATCTGTCGTGTGACGTACCCGTTCGTGAACACAATTACATTACAAAAACATGAATAAGATACACGAATGGCGTAAAAATATAAAAAGAGCTGTAAAAATTTGAACTAAACCGCGTTCTGTTCCGTAACAAATATTTTTCATATTATTATTATTATTATTATTCTAGATACAGCTTCAAACTTCTTCAACTATATACGCTATACATAGGTATATGTATATGTATAGTATAGTTAGTTTGAAATGTACACAGTTTTCAGAACTTCGCTCAACTCCTTGGACCATCGTGTATAGGTGTAGTACATACATGCCTACATGTGAATTATAACAACTATTAACTAAATGGAATTGTGTGCGTCGCGAAAATATGTACGTACAGTTGAATCTAAAACTGATAATTATTTGAACAAATATTAACGGAAAATTAACATAATTTCAGTGAACATTGGAGTATAGTTTGATCAACTCAATATATATATTTCCGTTTTTTTCAGAGTTGCAATCAAATATTGAGTTCGAAACAACTAAGAATTAGTTGATATTCTATTGTACCATTTGTACCAATTGAATATTCAAAATTGCCTCTATAATCCGTACAAATATTTGGTATAGGCACTCATATACTCGAATTGCTATAATCCGAAGATTTAGTGTGGTTTTATTGATACAGTCGAAGCCTCTCTCCGTTATTTACATAATTTGAATGAATATTATCTGATAAATGTACCTAAAATGGAAACTTCGCAGGCCAGATGGATAGGTATGCGGCTTTTTGGTCTGGTTTTGGCAGGTGACAAAAGGATTAATATAAAGTAACGCTACGTCGATATAGCTGCTAGGGGCAGCGAATCTCTCAGTTTAATTGATGATTCATTTTTGTTTCTAATACACCGATCATGTGCAGTCAATCCTCATTCACATCTACGTACCTATATGGTAATCATAAAACGTCACGCCGCGGTCGTGAAGAACTTAAATCTGCCTTGAAGCAGGTTCGAAATCTTTGGTATTGGACACATTATTGTCATCGTCATCATCATCATCGTTATCCAAATCATCAATCGCGAAGACATTGTATACCTATGCGTATAAATCAATTGTAGGCAACATAATAATACGATTTGCGGTACATACTGGAACAGAAAAAAAAGAGCTAAGAATGAAAAAAGAAGCTAGACACGTTATATCCATAAACTGCTTTGTATGTATATACCACAGATTCTATACTTTATAGTCTAATTTACACACATCAATGGTGAGGGATTATTATTTTCATCATCATCATTATCATTATTGTTATGATAAGAACTGAACACGTAGGTAGATCTAATGAAATTGTATGATGATGCAATTCTGCGGCATGTGACATTGATATGAAGCTTATCGCGATCGAATTACCTACTTCCATTATTTGATAGCATCCTGCGGTTTTTTCCCCATCCCCGCCAACTTCTAACTGGCCTATGTACGTGCATCTTATCAGTCGAGTATAAAGTCGGGATTGCGTTATTCTAAGTCAAACAGTTGTGCAGTTCGCGAGTTAGATATATATATGTGTATATGAATAGCTATGTACATATATGTTTTTGAACTTTATGTCTTTTTTTTATTAGGATTTCCTCTGTGCAAATGAACTGGCAGCTGATTTACATAATTTATAGTTCATCGAATCACTTCCTTATACGAAATATTGCCGTTTCAACATTTCATTTCTATCTGTATGGTCAAAATTTTGTAGCTGTCGCGTAAATACCTACCGTGTGTAAGATTTTTATTCCTTTTTTGTTTTGTTTCATCGAATTGACAATTCCACATCGGTGTATGATAATTAGTAACTCAAGGTAAATTGAAATCTGAACAAAAATCTTCTGCTCAGGGTCCTTCTTGTTAAAAATCATGAATTTCGATCAATCCATGTGAGCGAATTTTTGTGCATTTGAACAATCAATGTTGTTGCGGGGTGTAAGCTTTTGACCACAGAAATTCGTCGTTGATCGAAAATATTGAAGCCAAATCTATGAGAATTGTGGGTTCCTAAAAGAAACAACAAAAACTGTAGTGAACCCAATATAAACAGCTATGTAACATCTGTTTGTTCAAAATCTCGCTTGCTCGGAAGTTCTTATAACACGCAATCAATATTGCGGGCGCAAGTTTTTGACTACAAAAATACCTCGTAAATAAATTGGAAGACGAATGACGCGGGATGTCTTTCTGTTTTTTATTTGAACCATGCTTACAAACGCTCGAATGCATCACTTAGCGAATTGCGTTTTTAAAAGGACACATGAAATTCTCTTCGAAATTATAATCTTACATGATCGAGGTGCGACCACAACCGCTCCTATAAATTCTACAATTTCATATGATTTATGAAATTTCATGCGCAAGAACTAAATTTCTTCGTGATCGTGACGAACAGAAAATTCTGAGGGCTTTGTTCTCGCTTATCGATGAAATATTGAACACATAGAATTTCCGATTACCTACGCGGCGTGTACAGAGAAGCTCTAGATTAAGATTTCGCAATTCATAAGTTGATTCTACTTCATTGACGTCATGATCAACAACTGAACATCTTCGCTTTTGCGGTATCCCGCACATTTCTGTCTGGAAGAAAAAAACCGCTTTGATGTTAGTAATCTCTATGATTACACATTTCATGTTATACGTCGACCATAATTTTAGCTACCTTGCATAACGAGCATTTCATTCAATTATTTCTATCAAACTTCATAACGAAGGTAGATTTCCCTCCAGAATTTAATCTCTCAATTATTCTACGGAAACGCTGAACCAATTTTATGCTTATTATGATTTTCAATGCACGTAATATAATACGTATTTCCAACGACCATAGATGTACCGCATTTTCATACCACTATCTACGACTCAAGGACTCTGAAGCTGAAGTGTTAGCGGCCGGAGTTAGCGGCCGAACGTATTAAACTTCTTTCAAATATGAAAACGCGGTACAGATTTGTATCTTCAATTCTATGAAAGTATTAGCTTGCTGTAATATTCTTAAATTTTTTCGAGTTTTCAGCTTCTTTGCCTCCTTTTCTCTCTCTAAATGAAATACAAAATCTAAAAAATAAGATAACAATCTCGGCGTCAATTTCGTGCCACCCAGTACATCGTATTTATGATACGCGTAAAGAAAATCGTAGAAGTGTATCGAGCCCAGTTATTTCTAGGGCTCGCATTAGTTGACTTCTTTCTAAGATTGATATTTCGACTATGAGGCTGAAAGTCTGCAGAAACCCCCAAAAAAGGCGTAATTCCGATTTTCGGTTTTTTAAATTTCCGGTTTTCGGTACCGCTTATCTCATATGTCATATACATTAATTTACGCATATCCGTTTGTCCAGTCTTGTCCAGTCCATTCATTTTTGATTGCAGAATTCGTCGAGATATTTGTTATTCGTAAGAATGTATACGAGTTTTCCCTCCAAAATGATTAGCTCGAGCAGTATTGATTCTATTGAGTTGGTTTTTTTCATTGTGAGCATAAAAAATCGAAAGTAATTTTTCAAATATTTTTCTTACATTGCACTCAACGCTCGGAAATTTCGAAAAAAAGCTGATAGATAAGTTGGGGGTATAATACAGCTGGTAAATTAACTGCAGAGTCGTCTAATTCTTTATCTCTGAGGTCAAAATCATCAAAGTTGACGAAATATCGATACAAGATTACGAATTGTAGCGGTGTGACAATCGTAAAAAATATCACTGTATCCTCCGTGAACTCCTCTTCATTTCTTTATTCAATGCGAGGGGGCAGGGGCGTACGAAGTATCCATAATACTTGTTGCCTTACCACCTTCGAATTGGTAGCTACAGACTATGACGCGGATATTTTACGCACACTGCACGAGGATACGCGCGGTAATCCAACAGTGTGTCCTAAGGGGGACGCCAGGGATCGGTGTATCCCGGGGTGTATCCTAAACATAAGATCCTAATACTATTGAAATTCTTGTAGACACATACCTACGCAGAGATTTGAATACCAAATATTGTTCTTTCTACATTAGGTCCAAGAACTGAATCAGTTCGATCAAATTCATAGTTGACACAATAAAGACAAATGTTTTACTGTATATCCGGAGGCACACCTGGACCGTTGGAAATACGTTGAGTAATCGTTAATGAAAACCGAAAATTTGAAAAACTGAAAATTGCATTTTTAAATCGATAGTCAGAAATCGATCGAACTTTCAACCTTTAAAAAATCGGTCATTCCCAGGCTTAGCAATTTTGCGAAATCAGATTACTATTGCCGGTCATTATTCTGTCATTCGATTCCATTCGTCGTGGTGTGCCTATCCGCAAAGAGCCTAACTCAGAAACGCACAAAATATTTATCTGTTATCATATCCCAGGTAGATACAAATCATTCGACATAAAAGTGTTCATTAGAATTCAACTGAGTCAAGGTTATTGCCTAAAAGCATTACTATATGAGTTCAATTGCGTGTCGACGCAGACCATTGTATGTTTTTTTTTGTTTGGTTTTTTTTTTCGTCCAACCGAACAGCACTGGCTTATACAAAAAGTGTTTGCATTCGAAACTATACTTGATTACTAGAGCTGGAATTAAGTCAACTGTCTTAAGTCAAATATCGTACTTGACAAAACAATCAATTACTTACGTACGGCTTGATAAAAAAACTACCTAAATCTAGTTACATGATTAGTGCTTTGCACTTATGTCAGATATTCTGACTAGAATGTTGAAGTTAGATCGAATAGAGGAGATTAGAAAAAGCAAGTCGTGGATCTTGCACTAGAATTCTATTTTGTCCCATGACACCGATGCATGGGAATCATCAACGATGTCATCATTGTTTAAATAACGATAAAATTTTATGCATTATGAGTCGTCTCTTTTTAAAAATAAGTATTACAATTGTCATTTATAAATGGCTCAATCATTTTCATTCTATTGAGCAAATAAACAACGATGCACATTCACAAATCTGTATATTTCTCGAAAATTCTGATGAATTTATGAACTGGGAACCGCATGACTATGATAATATAACGTGATTAGTATCACAATTCAGTATTTATATTATTCATAAATCATTACTCAACTGTTTTCAGATAAGCAATACACCATTAATCAACATTATTCCATGTTTATTTTACAGAGGAGCTATCACGGCGGGATACAGAAGAACAAGAAGTTACGCAAGATTCTTCTAGCGTCAAAGCCGAATCGAAATCTAGACTGAAAGACAACATGGTTTCCTCAGTTTTGGTAAACACCGACTCGGAGAGTCTCAACGATTCTGTACTGGAACTACAAGATGAGCGTCATCCACAACTGACGCTTGCATCGTTGAATATGATGCGTAAAAATCGACACTTTTGCGACGTTGTCTTGCATGTAAGTTTGATCAATTAAAATTATACTGCTCGACCACAACCACCACGACATCAGAATATTGTTTTATGCCATCAGTCCAAGTTACATATTGTTCCGTTCGTTTTACAATCATTCGATAATCTTTGGCGCAGTCTGGCTAATGTATTTCTAAGATAGTTTCGCTACTCTGTTGACCATTGGTTTATTTATTATCAAATCTTACTTATGTCAAGTATACATACAAATTCGAAAATCGGTAATTCAATGAAGCACTTCTCTTGTACCAATTAGATTTATCTGAAAATTGAATTACCGTTTTCTATTCAAACATTATCAAACTGAGGCATTGTACAATTTTTAAGTCCAGAGTTATAGTATATGACAACGAATTAGATTAAACCCATGGTCAATTTCTGAGTAGCAAAACAGGACCAAGCAAGCGTTGTATAAAAAATTTTCTCCAAATTTAAATCGGTTGAATAACTGTTGAATCGGGACAAAAACTGAGTTTGATAAATTTCTCATAACGGTTTTTTTTGTAAATTAACTAAATGAAAAAGTGGATTAAGTAACATGTTAGACTCTGCAACGAGCCCGCGGGCAAGTCGGACGCAGTTCTGCCACCAACTAGGTATTTGAGAAAGCTTTGTTTATAACTTTGAATGAAAATTGTTAATACGTGAGCCCGTTGGAGTTAACGCGACTGTGTTTTTGGCTTGGTTTTGGCATTACCATTTGTGGTTGGGTGACACACTAGGGCCGTGTATTGCCCTCTGCAGGTCGGCAGTACCGAAGTTCATGGACACAGAGCTGTGCTTGCAGCGGCGTCACCACATCTTTTTGAACTATTCAGTGCTGATAATCAGGGGAACAAGGAACCTAGAGTTACATACAAATTGAATGGAGGATTTGATAAGATTGCTCTACAGAAGCTGGTCGATTATGCCTATACTTCTAGGTGAGAAATACAAATTCTATTCTCAATTTTGTTTCCTCTGCATATAAACATGTACAATTTTTATTCCATCGTGATTTCTCATGTTGTGCGTAATTACCTAATCAATAGATTCGTTAATGTTTTGGAATATATCGGTGAGTATATAACGCAGTTGTTTTTTCTCTTATCATTTCTCTTCGATTATCGAAATTCTATTTCTATCTCTGGTATTTTCACGTGTATTTTCATTACCGTAGTAATAGATATATTCGATAGATTGATTCAATTTCTGGATAATCGTAATGTCATTTACTACATACATCTTTCATCTCAAATTTTTAGACTCGAGATATTACCGTCGCAAGTGAAATCTGTATACTTAGCGGCATGGCATCTGAAAATGGAACGAGTTTCAGCTCAATGTGCTGCTCACCTTCTGCAATCCTTGACACCTGGTTCTTGTCTAGAAGTTAGAGCTCTACCAGGAATAACGCAGAATGAAAGTTTCGCCAAACAAGTCGATGCTTACATAAGAGACCATGTGAGTAAATAAATAAACAAATTACATCATACATTTTATTAATCCACTGATGAAATTGTTGGTTTCTACGTAAGACAGGTGAAAGATGAAAAATCATTTTACGAACAATTTACCAGTATTTGAAAACATACCCTGAGGATAATTACGTTTGTGGTTCGCTTATTATTGTTTATAAATTTTCAGTTCCAAGCCGTATGCGCAAGTCCAACGTTACTGTCATTGCCATGCGTAAAAATTGAAGTATTACATCAAACAGTTCAAGAAATGTCTTTAGTAAATGGAACGAGCCTTTGCCACTTGGTATTGGATTGGGTAAAACGATCTCTATCCGACTCTACCAGTTTGACTCTTGATCATCTTACGCAAAAAACATATCTACTCTATCTTGCTCTGGATAATAGTCTCCAAGATTGCACGGATTTACCATCGGGCGATGTCAGCGATACGGATATTGTTCAAGATTATAAAAAACTGTCACTCAAATCACATTCACAATCCAAAGGCCGTAGGAAGGGACCATTACAGCCGGCCAAACCACGAGTTCTCATTTACTCAAGGGATATCGGAGAACGTATCGAATCGGAATTAGAACCAGATTGGAATCTCATTGGAGCAAGTAAAGTCGGGGGTGAGCAAAAACAATCAAAACAACAAATTAATTAATCATAACAAAACACAATTTGTATTACTGACGATTAGATTTCTTGGATTTTATATACAATAAACTTATATTCAGGACATCATACGAAGCTACTGCTTTCCCAATGATATAGTCCCATCGATTTGATTGAATCTAGTTATTAGCCTAGACAATATTTCTGTAACAAAGTTATTTTATCATTTTTCAGAGCATGCTTTCTTGGCTATTGTGACCTTGGATGGAAAATTGACTACGCTATCTGTACAGCTACGTCTCAACACTCCGGCTTCACCATCTCCGCAATTAACGCCGGTGATTGTAGCATCACAAAATTGCTCCGCAGCCGAGCCTGAATTATATTGCGCGCTTCCGACAATGAAAGCAGGGAAGTGCGCCGTGGGTTGCGCTAATCTGAACGATACCTTACTAGTTTGCGGTGGCTATGACAGAGTCGAATGTCTGAAAAACGTCGATCAGTATTTACCAGAGTCAAATACATGGCAGGTATTGTCAGGGATGAGGGAAGCAAGAGGAAGATTTGGTATTGCAGTTGTTAATGGAAAAGTTTATGCGATCGGTGGATCAAACGGTTCGACGGAACTCGCTACAGTCGAAGTTCTAAATCCCGAGGCTGGATGGAAATGGTCAGCTGTTGCCAATCTTCCTTTAGCTCGATCCAATTCCGGAGTATGTGCTTTAGGAAGCAAGATATATTGCATTGGTGGATGGAACGGTCAGGTGAATATTAGTATTTTCTACGAAAATAATCAAAACTTCATAGGCTACTAACCTCTATTTCAATCATAAATGTTCATTGTTTCAGGCGGGTATCAAACAGTGCGATGTATTAGATCCAGAGACTGGTAAATGGTCAAGCATTAAGCCATTAAGGACTGGAAGATACCAAGCAGGTGTGTGCGCATATCAAGACCGTGTGTACGCAGTAGGAGGCTGTGATGCATGGAACTGTTTGAATTCTATCGAGATTTATAACCCGGAAGAAGATGCTTGGTCTGTAGGACCTCCTCTAATATCTGCACGTCGTGGTTGCGGTCTTGCTGTATTCAATAACCGACTTTACGCTGTGGGCGGATCTTCCGGAACGCATAGTCTTACTAGTACTGAGATATACGATGTTGAGGAACAAGCCTGGATACCTGGGCCAAGTATGGCTACTCCTAGAGCTAATGTAGCCGTTGCTGTTGTCGGAGACAGGTATCAAACTGGTTTCGAATCTCAAATTTGCATTGTTTTTTTCATAGACTACTAACTTTTATTGTTTTTGTTTTCTCGTTTCACAGATTGTACGCGGTGGGTGGATTCTCTGGTAAGAATTTCTTAAATTCTATTGAATATTTGGATGCGAACAGTAACGAATGGACAACATTTGTACCAAAGTCTGACGGTATAAATACGCCGGCAAGTTCGCTTCAGAGTAGTTTTTCAGATCCTAGTTTAAATGGTATATTTGAAAAAAATATTATGAACGTCAGTACGTCGAGCAGTACGAGTGACTGCAGCACAGTAAGTGAGAAAAATAATCCTGTTTATGGTCTCGGTATGGAATCGTTACCTAATTTTGAAAAACTACAAATCAAAGTTGGAGACTCTAACGTGGTTAGGTATGACATTGATGTTAGTTCCGCCGATCAGGATGAGAAACATTCCGAAAAATTTAGCAACGGAACCAACGGTACAAAATCTAGTGGTGAATTTGGAAATTCTGAAATATCTTCCATTCCTACGGATAAGAATTCAGAGTATAAAGTGAATCTGCACACGTCTAATAACGGAACTGCGGAAAGTAATGGTACAAATGATCAGAAAATCATCAAATCTGATCTTGATAAAATTAATAATGGATCTCAAGAAGTCTAAAAGCATAATTAATAACTGTTAGTTCTTAAGATTAAGATATCGAATGAACGTGATTAATATACAGTAAAGGGGTATATATCGTTGATTATTATTCTCGTTGCATTTAAATATGTGATGCAGAAGGAGCGAATGACATAGAAGCGAAAGTGACACATTTTTTTCTCTATTTTATATTATTATTGTTATTATACGTAAGAGAAGTGAAATGACCAGAAAAAAAGAAGCAAAAGTAAGAAAACTGACATTATCCATGCCATACGATATGCCATAAAAACAAAACCAATCTTTTGTATATCGTGGGTCTTTCACCAGAATTTTATCTCAATTTATGGGAAAAATAAGAATTAAAATAAAAATAGGGTCCACAGTTGTTTTCAATAAAACCATTTACTATTACTATGAATTTAATTATTAATACATGGAAATATGGATAATAGAATTCACAGAAACAAACGAAAAAAAGAATCACTTGCGAGGGAAGAATTTGATACACATAAATCATCAGCAGCAATAATTTATATGAAGCCTCGAAAAAAAGACCTTCGAAGTATTTTTTAAATGATAATATAAATTGTATACTTTTTTGTCTACTTTTTTTTCTATAATGATTAATGCATCTCGTGTTTATAAAAAAAAAAAGAAAAGCATAAAAATATAACACCTGAAAAATCACTCTTAATCTTAAATTACTCAATATCTCAATACAGATATTAGGTATATATTGATCGTTTAGTAGATTCTAGACACTATGATATAATTGAAAGATAATTAAAAGAAATTGAGAAAATATATAGTATATATATATATCGTATCTATATACATATATATGTATATGAAAACACACATATGAAAGGCAAGAAAAAAAAGAAATATATTTTTGAAATATTAAATAACTTCGTTAAACAAGCCGCCATAGAATTAAACAAAAAATAATAATAAAACGAAAAAAAAAATGGTTACTACAAACTGAATTCTTTTGGGACTGTTATAACAAATTGATAAAAATGGTTATTGTTATAATAAAAGAGAGAATTTAAAAATACAGAAATAATAAGATGCAACACGTGGAAAGAATAGTGTATACCTATTTATCTTATAACATTAACCACAATGAATAAATGAAGTTAAAAAAAGAAAATCTACATATGTTCATTGTTCTTATTCTTTTTTTAATTCATACCTGCTAATTTCTTTCATTATTAATCCTATAGAAATACAAGAAGACAGGATTAAATGCAGTCTCTTTTGAGAATTGAGGGAAAAATTCTAATTACGTAGTTGCAAACAGATAAAGCATGGCTTTTACGAATTGGAAGATTTCAGAACCACCTAATTTTGATTCTCCATAAACTCTGTCAACAAATGATATCGGCACTTCGCCTATTAAATAATCGAATTGTCTCGCTCTGATTATCATCTCCATTTGAAACACATAACCCTTTGATACACAGGATTTAATCAACTTCTCCAGAACGTCTTTCTTGTAAAGTCTGTAACACATAGTCAGAAATCCAATTACTTGAGATATCGAATATAAACTATCAATTATACAATGTCTATAAAAAAAATACAAATGGGATACCTGAAGCTTCCAGTTAAATCGCTAGCCCCGGGTCTGAGTAACAATTGCGTGACAAAATTGGCGGTTCTGCTAATTAATTTCCTTTTGAAATCCCACCCATAGACACCTCCGTCTTCTATGTATCTGGTACCACTTACGATATCCAAATCGAGATATCGCTGAAGCTCAATCATCTTCGGAATGAATTTTGGCTGTGGAATAAAGGAAAATAAAAGAATTAGCGGCAACTATCTATTTAATTCACCTTATCATGTACGAAGTGAACTATTACTCAATGAAGTATGCAGTGGAGAGTATCACTTACGTGATGAGAAAGATCAGCATCCATTATGACAATAAAATTTCCGGTAGCATGTTCTATTCCGTGAATATAAGCGGTTCCTAAACCAAGCTTCTTCTCCCTCGGACGTAATAGAATTTTATCTTCTCCATAAATTTTTTGCAATTGCTTAGCTACCTCTAATGTACCATCTGGCGAACCGTCGTCGATTATTATAATTTCATACGCGATTTGGCTAGAATTTATATAACTTTGATATTGAATAAAATCTGAACATGGTTGGTGGTACAATAATACAAATATTCAACATCATGATGACGAGTAGGTGGAAAAACATTCGCACAAAAAAGTACACAATTATCTGAATATTTCCTTATCGTTTAGCAAACTCTGAATCTGTTAATAATATTCGACAATGGATATTAATTAAAATGTGTGAGAAAAGTTTGGAGGTTATGTCACAATTGACGAGAGTAAATAAATCAAAATGGCTTCACCTTTTATCCAGGTATTTCACAATCAGCCAAACAATGATCGGTAAATTATCTCTCTCATTGTAGGTAGGTAATAAAATAGAATATTTGTCATTTTTTGACAATTCTTTTAGCTCTTCGTTGGTTAGAATCTCTCCGCTCATGTTGTCAGCTGTTTGCTGTCAAGTCACAAGTGTCAATTCACAGATGCAAATCTCTTCACCGCATATGAAAACGTGGCAAAAGCATTAATCAGTTGATTGAGAGTATGTGAAGCGTGAATTCAATGAACGTAACGCGTACCCGCAGTAACCAATTCATAGTACAAATTCCACCGAATTATCGTGGAAAGTTGAATCGTGATTGGTCAGAACTATTCATTCAATATCCTTCGCCAATCACAGATCATTATTTTACAGACGATTCTGTAAGTCGGAATTTTTTCGTGTAGATCGTTCATTGAATATTACGCCACAGATTTACCTTCTGCTTTATAGGTTAGGGAACTTCGTCTAGCGATTTATTAATCATTCGTAACTTTAAAAATTTATCTCAATAAAATATGCGTCAACAGCTTGGATGTCGTTAATATTTGACAACTCACATATACATCTATTGGAAAACAAGTAATTCACAATTAGTTGGTGAGTCATAAAATTCGAATAATTTTTTGTCTATTTCAAGGATTTGTATACCTATAGTAAGTATAGATATATTGAAATATTCGAAGGATTTATATATATGTAGGAACTTTTCGGTAGGCTATTTGAAATGGGTAAAACCACACGAGTTGTTGTATGTGGAATGAAAGGCGTTGGAAAGACAGCACTTTTGGAACAACTTATTTATGGAAATGTTACCACCAATACCGTAAGCATAATATTTAAAGATATTCAACCCGTTCTCTCAAACTTCACGAACTCAAACTCATCTCAAATAACATCAACAATTAACATAAGCGAAAAACAACGTTAACATTTTTCACTGTCGATGAAAGAAGTTTGACAATTAGCTAATATTAAACGTGGCAAATGAGTACCTTGACAATGGCGCATAATAGAACAGTGCTAACTAAGTGAAAATTTTGGAATCTAAATTCTAGGAAATTCATCCAACGATCGAAGATATATACGTAGCAAATATAGAAACAGACAGAGGAACGAAAGAGAAAGTACGATTTTATGATACAGCTGGACTAGAGCCGCTACAGGCAAATGCAAACAGTCCACAGCTGGCGAGACACTATCTTGGTTTTGCCGACGGATATGTCCTTGTGTATGATACAGCGAAGCCAGAATCACTCGATGTTTTATTGCCATTGAAAAAAGACATAGATAAACACAAAGATAAGAAAGAAGTTACCGTCATTGTAGTAGGTAATCGTACAAGGCCCGACGTCGAGTTGAATAATTTAGAAAACACTGCCAGCAAAGCAGCCAATTGGTGTACAAGAGAAAAATTACGTCACTACGAAGTCAATGTATTGGAAAGGCCAAGTCTTTATGACGCTTTCGTTCATCTATCGTCTAAGTTAAATCCGCCGCCTAACAAAAGCACATTTCCTCAACTCGGTATGGGGAGAAAAGCTGTTAGGACTGAAGCTCCTTGAATATATCTGCCGCTGGATCCCCAATCCAAACAAAATTGAGCTTCGGGGAGGTATTATTTTCATCTCTTCATTTTATCGATCTCTTGAATTTTATTTAATTAATTTTAATTGAAACTGCAAGATACTGTCGGAGAGTTTTAATCATGATCTGAGAAACAAATTTATCCTGGAACTCTCAAGGATTAATATGTTATATCTTTTATTCTATTATTTTTGTTATCGTAGATCAGAGTCGTTAACTTTTCGTCGATGTAGATAGTTTGAATCTCTCAGTTTTGAAATGTCTAAATTATTCCATGTGTCTATTTGGTGAACAGTAAACGGTAGACAACAAGACGTTCGTTGTAAACAATCTATCTACATGTATTGAATAGTATATGACATGTTATTTTTGTATCAATTTCAACGTTGATTCTATTCCGTGGAGCGTTTGTTCTCTGTCAAATAGCACAAATTTTTGTTTTATTGGAACAAAAATATGATATAATGAGCAAACAGATAGTTCCTGGAAGATATTTTTTCCCTTGATTGTATAGCCCCGTATCTAGAAGAAGGCAATCTTTAGGCAATCTCAATCGTAATAAATTGAATCATTGATATTATTATCATATTCCATAGCGATAAGAGTTAGGATAGATTTACTAGGCATTTACAATCAATCAATATCACTGTAGATAAGAATTCTTTGAATCGATCATCATTTCTAATTACTTTGGGAAAGATATTTCACATTTAAACAACGAATTGTGGGTGTCAAAAAGAAGATAATTTATTTTCCCAGAATCGTTTTAACGGCGAAGCAAAATAGCTGATATTATATTTCCTAATTTTCTTACCTGAACGTTATATTCTCCGATCTGATTCAAATGAATGAATAGAATAATCAATCCCTGCGTACTTAATTATTTTGTTCAAGAAGTATAATCTCTCTACTATACTATGCGTAATATAAACTTGTCGTATTATAAAAAAACGAGAATGAACAGAAACATATGCTTGTAAATTACAATTTCTATCACTCGTTCCTTAATATGTACTTAAAAATCTCAACCTGATATTAATTTAATGGAATAATGTATAATATTTTAGTTTTATAAGCATATAGCGTGTTGGGTATACTCACGATGTACAAGCTATGTGTATGCATTTTAAATCTACCTGTAAGATATAATATTGGCATTCCGTTCTGACAATTAATATTATTCATTTATATGGCATGACAAAATTATATTACTATTATCATTCTTATTGTTATTATTATTATTATTACACGTTTAGTTTATTATTATGTGTACATAGGATATAATTATAGTGCATGTGACAAAAGAGAAGTTTTAAATTTACCAATACTTAATAATATGTACAAATTGTCTTTTCACCCACCGCGAGAGGATTGAGTTTACCATTCGAGCGCTTTTTTTAAACTTCTCAAAGATATCATCGTTCCAAAGACGTAATCCCATACTTTACTGCTTATACCAAAACCTGCAAATAATATTACAAAATGATGAACAATTTTATTGAATCATGGTGACTAAGTTATTGGCATTGATGAGTTGTGATGATGTATGTACGTACAACTCTCTTATTTGGTAAATAATTGGTCAATTGTTTTAATATACTTCTATCTCAAAGTCGTTCGTATCATTTGATAAATAATTAATTATCCATGAACATTGATCACAGTGTTCATTTCTTCCTATGAATCATTTATAATTTATGAAATTTTTTCATCATACGTCATTTTGTCCTCGGAAACTTCATTAAAATTCAAAGCAGTGCCAGCCGAGGGACCATTCGCTCGAGGAACTACTGAGTAATTTCATAAGAAATCACGAAGAAATGATTGGAATCTGACTATACGGGAAATATCGATGATTCCTATGATTTTCAATTTCTATTCTTTTCGTAGAAGAAGACTAGAAATCACTGAAAATCTCCGGAAATAATCGGAAATTGTAATAATGAGTTTCTTCGATCACTGCCGAGTGAATAGCCCCGTGGCGCCTGCTGCGGCTAGCTAGAACGATTAGCGGTTCCCAGACGTTTTTCGTTTTACATTCATATTTTAGGTTCCCAACTCACCATGCACGCGTAAATTTGATAGATAAGAGAAGTATAACAAACTGCTTATCCGATTTATATGGATATATTAGCTGACCCAGTTGCGTGTTATCACTGGTTATGATTAAACTATTTCGTGCCTCAGGCGTTTGAAAATGAGTGACCTTTTTATCCGAACAATTATCCTCGACTATTTTCATTGTAATTTTTCGTTAAATATTCAAATTTATGACAAATATGACGATTATAATCGCCGATTAATGTAAGATCGTATAACATAAGCGGAGAACGAACGAAAATAATTGTAGATACAATATTGGTATAGATGAATGCAGCTGCAAATTACCTTCTTCGTGGTGCGAGAAATGGTGGTAGTTATGGTACCTCTTCATTACATACATGTAAGTCTCAGCCTTTGGAGATCCGTAGTGCAAGTAATAGTGCGTCATGTCGTAGCATAAGTAACCTGGAATATTTAGACGGAGAAACAATTACACCCAACTGAAGCGTTGATAAGTCTTACGTAATATCAATAAAGTATTACGAAAGAATTGAAGCAAAGGTGATATTTAGAATACTATACGCACCCACCGCAATGCCGACTGCAACAAAATGTATCATTGTAATGGGAAGCACGATTCTGTAGCCGAGGTAAATAATAAGTCCTAAAAGCACCGCAGGTACAGGCGGAAACACCAATCTTTGACTATCGAACGGTGCCTGAAGATATAGCAACAAGAGGAAACATTAGAGACAATATCTTATACTTTTATACCTGGGCGAATGCAATTTTCGATTTAACTTTAGGTACTCACTTTATGGTGAAGGCCGTGGAGAAGGAAGTGCATAGTTATGAGAGTTTTCGAATGCGACGGTGGTTTCATATGGAACAGTTTCCGATGTAACGTATATTCCAGTAAAGTCCACAAAAGGAAACCCCAACTGAAGGCAATTATTATTTGCGGTATGGAGTCGGCTGAAAATTAGAAATTGGGTGAATACACGAGTGAATGAATGGTTCATATCGGTAGCCTCGTACCTACGTTCTGGTTTTATCACATCTTCACATGGAATAACTTTTAGTTTTCATTTTGCGTATTAATCATTGAACCCCAATGACTGGTGAAGTGTATCAGATTCATTAGGTTTCGAACTTCTTATATGATGTATCAAATATCACATAATTTGCTGTGCCAACTTTATCAGAATTTTGAGTGACAGATCCGAACACGAGATCAATCGCCAACGAGTGAGAATTTTTTCACTTAAATGACTCAACGATTGATCGAGTAGATTAGGTATTGATGCACTGAGGCTGTTGAGCATTATCCGCATTATAGATATATCTTGTGGATCCAAAGATCGCAGTAGTTTGAAATTCTGAGCAATTTTCAAAGACATTCATATACGCCATGAGAATTTATCAAATGGTCGATCAGCTGAGTTATTTTTAGAAATTTAGTACTCATCGAACATCAATAAAAGTGATCGAAATATTACTTTGACCTTTCGAACCCCTCCGATCGAAAACTGGAAATTTGTACTTTGGCAATTGACAACCAATATGGTATATATACACAAGGAATTTGGTTGAAGCGTATACCCATATAGCTATAGGATATAGATAGATAAAACCGTATATCCCTGTTGTTGAAATAGTTCTTTTTTTTTTTTTTTATCAATCACAATTTGTGCCTATGAAAGATTCTAATATTGATAAGCATACCAACATTTCCGTTGAGGTCTATCGACCAGCCGCAATATATGAATAGAATAGATATTGGAATCCAAACTATGGGCACCATGTACCACGGGGTGACCGTGAGACGTTCCATTGTATCCGAACTGAAGAGACGAATTGGCCTGTACACTGGGAGGTTGACCCATTCCCAGTAACGGTCTCCTAGAGAACCAACTTGCGACAACAGTGGGGTATTCCAATCCACCAATTTCTAAAAAAAGTAAGAAAAAGAAGTAATCCAGATCTCGACGAATTAGACATTTTGACAAGGTAAATTTTGATTTGCCACTCGATAGAGACTGATTTTTCCCTCTGAAGTGCCATTCCCATTGACGCCAGCCATATTCGGGAAGTGATTTTCTTGTGACACAAATCATATGACCAAATGTACCAATATATTTACATAAAATGGAAAAAGGTAAAAACGGAGGCCTATCACATTTCGCTCGGGATGTCGAACATATGGTTTTACTTTATTGATTGTCGATGATGAGAGCCTTTGGAGAGTATCTTTCATCACTGTATGGAAATGTGGATTTCCGATAAAAATTACACGTAAATTGACCTGGAAGAAGATGCAATGACCGATGGGAGAATCTTTCTGCCTCGTTCTGTTCATATAGGTATAGACCTTATTTGATTCCGAATGTGTATCAGTGCTTTGTCTATACAGCATTAGATTATCACAGTCTCACAGATAACCAACCCTAAGCCTATGATAGTGACGTATACCAGAAGTGAGTATATTATTGCATATATATGTATGAATATACAATGTAATAGAATTCGCATACACGCCCAGGTATACAATTATATAATATTTCCTATGTGTATATAAGTAGGTATACAGTCCTTCTTTTGGTTAGATAAATACATAGGCGCACTCACATACAGTGTTGAGCTGCATTACAATCGATAATTCGAGACAAGCATCTCGGGAATATCTGAAGAGTAGGTTACCGAGGAGGTATAGATATGATTAAGTAGGTTTCCAGCCGGGAAAACCACACCTGTATGGCCGGCTATCTCATGATTAGCTTCAGTTACGTAACCAATTCCATTTCAGAGCTGAGCCCACCTTCGTATTTAATAGTCTGTATACCCGTATATTGAATCTGTTGTAAAGTTGAGACTGACGTAAAAGGTGTTTCTAATTTCTCATGAACTAATATTTAGATCTTGTTTACTCATCAAAATGATTGATACAATGCCTGTGTGTGATGGAATGCGAAAGTTATATTTGGACGACTCGAAGACTATCATTTCTTGAATTTCATTCAGTTGACTCTCTATCAGATTTTCTTTACGGAGAAAACTTTGTGGAATCACTTATTAAAGTTTATGTTATATTATATGAAAAGTAAGAAGAGTAAATCAACGATGTGATCTAAATGGGGGGATTGTTATAAATACTTCATCGTACACACGCAAAAGATCCCTAATTGATTTCCGCAGTCAAATTGGAGCTGATCGGATCATTTACTGTTTATTTAATGACTAACAAATTTCGACCACAAAATGAACTCAAGCGGAATGCGCTCTATAAACTAAATGGGCCAATTATACCGCTCAGTTCTAGTTAGATTCTCGGAACACAAATATTTGACACTGAAATTGCATTTCAGGTAAATCCACAAGTATCAATTTGATCCTGTTTCTTCCAACGGTTCTATGATCAGATTGAGTTATTACATATCCGTCGTAAAACTATAACTAAATCAAAAATCAAAAAGGAATAATCGAAAATTACTGACTTCGATGTCTTGATACGCCTGTTGATTATCTTCAACGAACTCCTCAAAGAAATGGAACGCTGCAACTGAATGTGTGTTGGTAACCATCGCTTCGTCGATATTTAGCCCTTCAAAGGGTTTAAGAATTTTGCTTCCGCCTGGATGCTTTTTCAAAAGTTTCTGGATGTCGTACCTTTTTCCTTTATACTTCACTATGAAATCGTTAGAATTTTGAGGCCTTTCGTCTGTCTTATGCACCCGTACTCCTGAAGTATCCTGCTCTGATGCACTGTCGGGATTTAATCGGGATTCAGCATCTCCTACGATGCTTGATAGTGTCTCAACTTCAGGCACGGACAAATTTCTTTCCATCTTTGCAGACGCTATTTGATTGCCGATTTTTTCCAAATTTTCACTCTTCATTTCGAATAGACAATGTCCGTGACGACCGCGAGTGCCAATTACGAACTATACGAAGCGATCATTTCTCGACGCGACACCTTATCAAAAGAAACAGAAATATTATATTAAATGAAATGAATATCAAACGTGAGTGCAACCGGATATGCTCAGGTAGTTCTAGCGCGTATATCGATTGATTTTTCGGAATTGGAAAGATCGAATCGTATTATCATAAAATTATAATCAAAGCGGTAATAAACTTAGTAAAAATTGGGATATGATTGCATTTTATACATTCAACCGTTGATTCGAACTAAAATTATTCATTGATAATTTTAAATATACTTGTACGAATGATCTGTTCAATGAAAATTTGTGAAAACGAATGTAAATTGAATGACAATTTATTTTCATCAGATCACAAGGTATGAACGATAGTGAAATTGCGTACGGAAATAAAGATCAAGTACCTATCGTATTATTATCTTGCTGATAAAATATCGAAAGTGAAATATTTGCTAGGCATGAGGTGTGAAGATGTGCTATAAATTACGTCACGGTATGACGCACCCAATCTAAAATCTAGACAAACCATCATTGACACTATAAATTAACAATATGTATTAATTTTAATAATGGAATAAACTTGAGTGATTGAAGTTGAAAGGGGTTGACAAATGCGGGGTGTTGATTGATTTTTAAACGTGGAATATTTCCAGTTTCGCGTTACCATAAGTTACATAATCCTTGTGAGTAAACTCGCAGCACTTCACGCACGATGACCAGCTATACGTCAAATTGTGGAATGTAGTTTTCCGATATCCACTGAAAAAATCTCCGTAATTTAATGTCGCCAGTATTATACTGTATATGATATGTGATATTATCTTTTTTTCATGAGTTCTGGAAGTTGTCTCGCGGGCAAGACTTTTCCGTTACTGAAACCCGTGTGCATAGCATATCCCTTTTATCAATATCGATATCATGATATCTTTCTCTACACGAAGTTCACTGTGGTATGGCTACATGTATTGCTATATAACTCACTGAGGCCATTCACGCGCAGCCTTTCGGCACGCGAGGATTTGGGTCCTCGTTAATCTAGTAATTTAGTGATTATTATAAATCAATTTTTAATCAAAGCTGATTGACAAAGTGGTAACATTCCCTTCGCCATAACTTATGTCCGTTCAAAATATTTAGAACGCGACTTTCGGATCCGACTACTTTCAGGAGAATGTGAGCTCGCATTGGAACTTCAAAGCTACGCTATACACTCTGAAGTTCGAAATTACAAATTCAAACTCAACGAAAGCGAACACCACGCTTATCTCAAAAAATCGCTCTGCCACTAATCGGTGATTCTTGGACTGTTATAAGTGCAGCACATACTTTTATCAGTGACAGTCATGACTTCATTTGATAAGTGCTGATTCATATATGGGATTAATGGTTCTCAGTGGTTGAGGGTGCGTCTGAAGATTTCAAACCATGGTTTTTCTTCCGCGTTATAAGATCAATATTTCAATTATTCTTACGTATAAGGCGATGTAGTACGCGGGAGTGAATCGGAATTGTAGTTTTCCGAATTAACTCAATTCTCTCACGATTTTTACGTTTCTAATAGTAGAGGGCAATACCCGACATAATAATATATCGTCCTCTACTTTGGGAAACGTGAAAATCGTGGGACAATGGAGTTAAATACTATATCGCCGTAAGACACACAATGACTGCCGATACCTCTGATGGACCATATCGCATATGGTTCAGGTTTTCATTCTCTTGTCTGACAATGAATCACAAGTTCTTCGATTCGCTCACTTCTCCAATTAATTGATAAGTATTATCATCGTGTTTTCATACTTTGAAAAAATCTGATGATCATATACCCGTGGGAGAGTGAAGGTGGGTAACTCATTCGAGGTGAAATAATTTCATAATTATCGGTGCAGACTATACCGCGAATTTATATCTGTACATCTCTGAAGAGAATTGTTCAAGGGGGTCGGGCACCAAAAATTTCAAACATCAATCAGCGAGTCTCTACTGTTAGCGGCTCTGGAAGTGAAATTTTTGGTACCCGACCCCCTTGAACAAGTTATAGGTGTAATCATGCGCTGTAGTCGTCAATGAAAGCCAACTTGTCGGCTGTGATGTTCGCATGTTATATGTATTTTCACGATCTACACGATTTAAACTACTGTACATCCGAGCGAAAAAAGTCACACTGTCACCCTTATCTTAATTTCAGTTTGTAAAGTTTCACTGCGACGTTGACACTGGTGATAAACTTTGAAGCGCTTTAATCTCTACTCACTCGGTTTAGAACTTATAACTTGTGTGGACTAGAAAAGCTTAACTTGAAGTGAGCTTAAAATAAAAGTCACCGAGGAACGCTGCAACGGTACAAGTAATGAGGGAATCGAGCTTTTCTTGTTGACTCATGGTAATGAATGAACGGAAGAGAACTAAAAAAAAGATTAACACATCACATAATATGGGCGAACCGAGAGGCTATTCTCACGCTGAAATCGTGAACCACTTTGTGAAAAGTAACTGCAGAACCGATACGGGAGTCGTTCGAAATCGCAAGATCAACGCGGAATCGATGAAATAGATGCTAAATTTTATGCATCAAAATCGCTCAAGATCACCCAGGTAACAATCGTGCGACTCACGTTGTGAGTGCGGAAATGGCGCATTATCGCGTGACGTAGAGACACGTGCATATGCAACGAGGCTCACTATACCATCACGGGTGCTTTTACAGGTACACAATCACGCGTGCCTCGAATAATATGCGCCGCACAGCGAGCATGCCCCCGTGATGTCATGCCGCCTTCGGAATCTGTACCCGGTGTATCGAATTATCCACCGAGTGATGCGCGCCTTCTCCGCCAGGGGTGGTTCTGGCGCTGGACTCTCCCGCGATTGAAAATGCGCAGCTTCGTAATAAGTCCCTGACTACCGAATCTATGTGCTTTGTGGCTGTGATTATCGGATCACCTCGAACCTGAATCAGAATTGAAAAACCGTCCTGGTGAATTTCATATTGACTCATTCGAACCAGTCTAAAAGAACAACTTGGTGATGGTGAAATCGTGGTTTATAATTTATATCCAGCTACAAAATTCGCAATTAACATTCAACGGGATCTAGACTCTGGAGCTGAATATCAATTCTTCATAAATACGGCTAGTTTTTCCCAATACTTTTTTCGGGGAATACAATTATTTTCATAGATTCGAGACGCATAATTATAATACAGTAGCACTGAGAGGTTGTGGCCACGAATACGATCGCATAAAACGCACTCGCGCTCGCATTTCGCGCGACCTCACGACGTGCGAGCATATTGAATCGCACAATTGGTGATGCTATGAACTCACGCTGTGCGGATTATTTCGCACGCGTGAAAACGGAGACGCACGCATTGTGCGGATATTTTATTATATGGGCATCAACAATGAAGTAAAATCCGGTTGATTCACATGAAAACCGCTGTAGAATATGCTCATGGAAATCTTGAAATTGTTAGAAATTATTATGCAATCGAAATCGCTCGTCGCTCAATCGGCAAGTGAATGGCCCTTTGGGGTAAACTCTCGCTTGATTCGGCAATAAGTAAGCTTTTATTCAGATACTTTATATCCTTGTATACAATATGCTTTATTTCAACCCATTCGAGTATCCTACCGTAATAATATCAACCACAGTAGCAATTAGACAACGATGGCAACGATGCAACGATGACGTTTAACTTTGACTTTTCTTGAACATATTCAGATAAAGAAATTATAAGTTTATTAGGTTTCTTGTGAAAACTATCTGGTATTGAAACTAGAAGTATAACCGTGAGTTGGTCTGTTCTCGCATCGTTACATCGTTACTAGAGGGGTATTATATGTGGATTATATCTACTAATTCATCTTAATTCGGGAGACGAAAGGAATGAAATAATCAATCATCAAGTCATTTTCTTTTTTGATAGTGGAAAAGAAAACTGTATGATGATGCGAAAATGACTGGCGCCGATGCAGTGTCTTTGTTTAATAAACAGAGTCTCTGTCTTTCTCAATTTTGCTCCCTATGGTACTTACTCACGTCTTGTGTCCAGCTGCTTCAATGAGTATTTGATTAATTTTGTGGAGGCAGGATTTATCATGCAATGTGAAGTAGGTGATCGATAAATACTTCGTCAACCGTTTAATACTCTGATATTATATATGTACAACAAGTTCTTTGTAAATTCATTACAGTTAGGTGAACATCATAGATGTGACAACGTGATGTTTGGCAATGATTCTTGCGGTTCGTTTCGCATAAGCTGATTGCTGTTCCGTTTAATTTCCATTTTTATTTATTCGTTAATTTTTATCTGTCCATATGTTCCTTTACGATTACGATTATCGTAGATTTTCTCACGGCCTGCTTAACAAATACGAAAACGTATTTCTCAACTCGATTCCAACTTTCAATCTCTCATGTTATTATAGTTTTTATTTCGATTATTATATTCACATGTCGGCAACTATATTGTTATGGTTACATCACGTATACCTATGATAAGGATGATTAGTAAGCGAAAGTTATCGATAATAATCATCCGATAGCAGTTCATTCTAATTTAGTGAAATTTGATTCTTTAGACGCCATATTCGCCACCCGAAACTTACCTATGCTCTCGTCTTGTGAGTCGTTGTGGGACTAGTCATGCCTACGCAAATCATATTAGTTACATTAGAATCTAAATTGTCAGATACATGTGAGTGCGATGTATTAGCGTAGTGTGTCGTATAATTTTTAACAATAAATTATACTCTCTCCTATCTTGATGAACATTCACGAGCCAGAATCAGTGATACGTGTACACCGTTAGAATAAGAACAGCAACAATGAAAAATAGACCAAATTTATACTTCTTTCTGAATTGTCCCGCTCCGCGTTTTCAAAAATTGATCAATAATTCATATACATATATAATTTTTGTTTTCAATCTTCTTCAAAACCGAGTAAAAATCGAATGAAAATAGATTATTCTTTCTTTTATAATCAGGTGTAGGCTAATTCTAAAACGACAACCCTGTCGTGATTGATAAATCTACATATGCATATTAATGTTGATTAATAATAGAGCTGGACCAGCCAAGTAACAATCTGAGTATCTCTAATTGTATACTAGCTTAATCTCTAATAATTGAGGCTAATTAACTCATAAGCTGCATCGTACATGGAAAGGAGGTACCTATTCTTTGAGCCTAGGAATACGTTTTCATTAAGTTTGCTATAAAACGATCACTAAAGTATTCTATTTCGAAGTGTCACTCGCATTCATTGGAAATGTACCAACAGAATTAAACAGTAGAGTCGTTCAAAGTTTTCTATCTATCGCAATGTACAATTAACATCTAGCATTGGTTTCCAGAAATTTTCACCAATATTCGAAAAACAATTTCAATTTTTCCACAGTTCTACGTCAAAGGACAAAATTTTGCCTACCATTTCGTGACACATCTCTTCGAGTCCATCTGCGAGTAAAAAAAGACGAGAAGCAAAAATACCTCATATCACGAATGGTGTAGAAAGATATTTTTTGTTTCTTCGTTCAATAATCAATCATGGTAAAATATTTTTCGAACATTCGAAATGAGGAAATGTGACTTCACATGTTCTCTGTTCGTATATTGATCTTACTTCCTGATTAAGGTCTTTCAACCCCATACAAAATGACAAACTTTCACCACGAGGATCACCACTTTCACAAAAAATATAATCACTTATTAAAACGTGAGAATTTACTCAATTTGTTTGAACTTAGAACTTGAACGGTTGAAGTTGTTCTGTCACGATCTTTCATTCTGTTTCTTTTTTTGGAACCAATTAACGTGGGCCGTTCACAGTTTCGTTATCTGATCGTAATTTTCTACGTAAAAGATAAGATTCCTTGTGAAGGAACAGAGATGGACTTCGTGTCAATCAGTATCACGTACAAGACGGAGAGTTCTTATTTCCTCACTGATAATTTGAATTGAAACAATCTTGAATTGCACCGAATCTGAATTAGTCTCACGCGGTTTTACAAGACCCGTGAGTGATCAACATTGGATTATTATGATTTTCGATCTGTATGTACAATAACTGCAGTTATAGATATAATTTGGAATATTTTTTGTACACACAGCACAGCCTGAGTACGTTTCAACTATAATTATATCGGATAATCGACACAATCAAATTTGAATATCCTACAGTAACGACAAATTTCATAATTTTTCAACAGGGGAAAAAAGAAAAGGAACGATAAAATCAGTTCAATATTGAATTTACATTTACGTAATTCATAGTAGTTGAAACCTAAGGGCTGCATTTTGGTAAATTTATTGCTGCAGTTCTGAAAACCTATTGGTATAACGAATAACGTATCGTATTTTCCGAATTATGAGTCAATAGAAAATTGAAAATAGAAAACATAATTGAAGGCCAAGTCATGCGGGCGAGAGTGTTACCTAATCTTCCGTCTATCTAAATTTGATTTTAAGGAATCGCGTGCCAGTAGCTGATATTTATAATCAGCCCTGAATTATCCGTTAGCACGATACTACGCCCAACTGGCACTGATTTACTCCGTGAGCTTTTCAACCCTGTTTGTTTTTCTGCTCATCAAGGTCACGTTATATATACATACAGTTTTATATATATATATATATATGAGTGTATGTATAGGTATACTAGTTGTAAGGTAAAAGACGATTAGGACGATCAGCGATAATGTGCCATAATCACGAAACGTGGATTTTTCATTCAAAAGTCCATCACTTCCATCTTGAAAGCTTTTCCTTTCATTTGGTTGGAGACCATCTTTGCAGACGACGGCGCACTGTTGTTATCTTCATCACTATCGTCGTCGTCTTCTTCGTCTTCTTCTTCCTCAGGAAAATCCTCTAATCTATCATGATACTCGTCCAGCTATCCAGGAATAAATGGATAAATTTAGTAATGGACGAGGCTGTGGGTGTAGAGTTGAAGAGCAAATATTTCACGGATTTGAAAATGAAAATCTGTCGGCA
Organism: Phymatocera aterrima; assembly: GCA_963170745.1. Taxonomy (NCBI): domain Eukaryota; kingdom Metazoa; phylum Arthropoda; class Insecta; order Hymenoptera; family Tenthredinidae; genus Phymatocera; species Phymatocera aterrima. The sequence goes on along the minus strand of OY720662.1, from coordinate 5,061,053 downwards.
AATCGAATTGCATAAGCCACCAACAGTCTTTAATTATTTCAATCTGCGTATTTCTTCTAATCGCAGGCAGCAACTAGATTTTTTGTTCTTTTCATGCATAATAATTCACCAGTTTTTTTAACCATTTATTTCTCTTCATGTTTTCGCGCATCTAGTATAGTCATTTTTCACATGCGGCAGAACTTTGTCGGCACACTATTTCTCAGATTCATTTAAAGCCGTCCGACCAGTAAAATTTTCATTGATAAGTGATTAGAACCGATAGCTATAGCGACCTATTTCTATAATAAAATCGTAATTTATTCATGCATGCATACTAGAGTCTAGATTCTCTATAGAATTGCTGTTCGTTCTAAATCTCTAACACGATGCTGTCGATACTAAATATAGCTTAATTAAACCCATGATCATTAAACATAGATGACGATGGTATAGCCAAGCATTTCCAGTCACAGTCACGTGCAATAATAAATTCACAAAATTAGTAACGTACGCAGAATGTTAAGTACCCCTAAACGACGTGACGTGATGTGACTTTTTACGCTGACGTCCTCGAACGGGGAATATTTGATCATTCCTGTTCATGATTAAACGGTAACAATTCAATTTCATTCACTTTATTTATAGTTTAAGGTCAGAGCTGTGTGCCACCAATGCTCAGTAATGATTATAGTCTGTTCAGTAATTAACTCGTCAAGCCTGCACTTAAAGTTTGCAACGCCGCGCTGGAATAGGGGGCCTAAATAATTGCAATTAATTATTCTTACAAAAGCTGTATCTTTTTTCCCACATTTCTATTATTGAGGGCAGCCATGCGCTGATTAAACTGCAGCAGCTAATAATGAGAATGAAAATAATGTGAGATTTTTGTTTTATTAGTTTGTGCGGTATCAAAAATTGAAGCAATTTCGTTTGCAGTTGCATCTGAGTTAGTGATCATTGTTTATGACTATAAACTCGAGTCATTTTTGATTTGAACAAAAAGTAAAATGAAATGAAGAGCAGAATTTATTTATGGCATCTAATTAGCATTTGCAGTTTTACGATTGACAAACTCACGATACGTCGGTATTGTTATCTATGGTCGTTATCGACGTTACGACAGAGAGAAGAGCTCACCTATAACTGCGGATCAGACATTCAATACGAAGTAGCCACAGTCCTCGCACCACGAGAAGAAATATTGCTTGGCGAACGACGAACCTTACACAAATTACGCACCAATTATCGAAACGTACTAATTTGTATCATTGATCTCCTCGTGGTGCGTTCTCTGTACGTTACTTATAATACAGTTACTCTTCTGACTATTTTGATTATTTGTCTGTTGATTTTCAAATCCGAATCAGTATCTTGATGAAAATACTATTCAAATTTGATTGATCACATTCTGTAATTTTTGTCGCAAGATACAATATGACTGAAATTAATGTGACATAGCGGATCTATGATCACATATTCTCATCATCGAGGAAAACCTGTGCATGCATTTCTCCAGAATGGCAGCAGATATTATATTCGACCTTCTGTGTACATGTCGTACGAAAAATTCGCTTTATCATAGAAAAATTGAAGATTAATGTGAAGGAAATAGGCATGTCAATCAGTATAACTTACATCCACGTCTCCCATCATCTCCTTGGTGGAAACCGTTGTATCTATACGGCGAATACTTCCTTGATGAATGTCCACATCGAGTTTAATGCACTGGCAACTTCTTAGGATGAAGACTATCGGCATTGGTGCAACACCAGCAATTATAATAATCACAGCAACTGCCAATACCCAACTTGGGTAGTCATTGAGCACACCGATTCCCTACAAACAATGAAAAATGATGAAATATTGCAAAGGAATTTCACCCTCAATCCAAATGATAATAATAATAATAACGATAATAATAAATAACAACGGCAGAGATAAGTTATAATTTATCCCTTCATTCAACACGATATAGTCACCTCTTTGGCATCCCAAGCCGTGTACTGTGGCTTTTGAATGAACATACAGACGATGCTGGAGACCAGAATTCCCACCATGATAAGAGGCGCCAAAAATCTCCATGTGAGCTGCCAGTACCAGCCCGGACGATACCCCGTCATTTCTTCAATGTCCTTTGTGAACCTTCGACCAGATTAAAGGACAGTCTTAGTCGATGTTCATACTCTTTCACAAATCGGATTCAAGATTATGGGATGAATGAAATTGCAAATACTTTTCATGTCCATAGACGTAAATTACAGCGATCATTTCCATCAAACCGACAACTACCAGTCCTATTGTACCAGCAAAACTGTCGAACATCTTGAGCCAGTATTCGCCAGCTCCAGTTGTGAATATTAAACCAACGGAGAAGCAGAACAAGCAGACGACAGCTGGAATAGAAGATAGCCGCTTTTTCAGAGGAAAATGTAAATCTTTGAATTGGGAGTACCCAGAAAGAGCAAACCTTCGGGAAGATTGAGTTTACCGAACACTCACCGGTGATGTACTGTTTCTTGATTCTTTTGAAGAGATCGATATCAAAAATGACGCACAGCATTCCTTCGAGTATTCCAATCTGCGATCCCAATCCCAAGGCTAACAGCATCAAGAAAAAAATGCAGGACCAAAATGGTGCACCCGGGAGCTCCACTATTGCTTGAGTGAAAACAATAAACGCCAAACCAGTTCCTTCGGCAGCCTGACGATCGTTATACATTTGAATGAATGTGATTAGGGGTATATTGCCCGGTTATTTATTTATTTCTTTGTTATTCGTCGATATTTTCAAGTCAATATCGGATGATTTTTTTTAATCGGTTGCGATTCACTCACCCCATCGAGCTGCTTCTCAATGCTACAGTTTTTTATGGTGAAATTCTCAGCGGTCGAATTAAAGTTATACACGATACTGTCGTACTGTTCGTCCGTTGAATTAGCTGCTAGAAGTCCATTCAATAACAACAATTCCTTGTTACTGAAAATGAAAGTGCATAAAACATGTAATGTCAGCTCGGGGATTGAAGAGAAGATGATTCGGAAATTATGATTTGGTGCGTTCAAGAATTCACGTATTTAGGCGAAGATGACCAAAGGTGACAAGAGAAAAATCTCACCCAGCTATGCATTTTCCGACGTTTTTCATGGCCTTGAATCCCAGTATCGCAAATATCACAACACTGGCGTAGATCGCAGTAAATGCGTTACACGCGCTAACGAGAATCACATCGCGAACACAATTGTTATCTGGAGTATTATAGCTCCCGAAAGCTATCAGAGAACCAAAGGCGAGACCGAAGCTGTAGAAGACTTGAGTTGCTGCGTCGAGCCAGACGGTTGGCTTCAGCAACATTTCCACCTGTACAAAGTTTGAATTTTTTTTTTGGAACTCGCCGGAGAAGATTTTGCTAGTAAAACCGGAAATTTTTGTTTGCAAATATTAAATGCAACTTCAAGAATTAAAATATTAAAAGTAATCACGGCAGTTACTAGTTGGGGAGGGAATTTGAGCTCTCACCTTCGGAGTGTACATGTGAACCAATCCTGCACTCGCACCCTCTAGTGTTATTCCTCTGATGAAGAAAATCGTCAGTACGATGTAGGGAAACATGGAGGTGAAGTAGACAACCTGAAAGTAATACAGTTGCGCTTTTTAGAATAATCAACTCTACATAGTAAGGAAACTAGTATGTCTACCTTTCCCGATGACTGAATTCCCTTCATAACAATGAAGAAAACGATGACCCAACTGGCGAGAAGGCAAAGAACAATCCACCATTTTAAACCTTGACCATCTTCGATCGAAGGTGCAGCGTCCAAGGTTGTTCGGTACCAGAAATATGCCGTTTCAGAACTTTTCACACATTCTTCAACTGGTTTCCCGTCCTCCAAGGGACATGACGCCCAGGGTAGTGGATTCTGGGGGAAAAAAGCTTCGAATTCTAATGCACAAATCGGCTGTCAAGTAGCGAGAGATTCTACACTGTCTTTCTGATGATAGAGTATATATACAGGCTATGATATGAATATGTGAGCAATTGAAAATGAAAGGCACGTTTCAAAGGTCGCATCTCGTCGTTTGAAGTTCAAATTGATAGTTTTATGCGATGACAAAATTTGCTGAACTTGGTTCGGTTATAATTATTCGCTCAATTACGATATAATTACAGATAAGTAATCGGATCATGAAAACAGACGATGAAAAACGTCGCTGCAGAAAGTCCTTGGCAAGCTAAAACGTTGAGCACGATGATACAAAACTTTTGGACAGTTTCGAACGAATGCCTACACAGGCGTCGTGAAATCAATGAAACTGGAGATGAAATTTTGATAAGAGTTTATCAGATGTTGGAATAGGAATTGGTGATTCAATGAATCGAGTATGATATCGAGCAATGGAATTCTGTAATTTACTTACGCCAAAATTAACCGTCACAGCCTGTTTCGAAAGGATTGAAACAGAGAAATTGTGTTAATGCTATGCTCAAGCTCGAGTAAATGTCAAAAACTTCGAAGATTGCATAACGTCATTTTGATTTCGAAAATCTGAACATAACGGATTGAGAGTGTAAAGAATAGATATTCGTGTGAAACTTGTTTACCTGTATCAATATCGCAGTTATTCAATAATGTTCTTAAACAGTTTCCTTGTGTTGCTAATCTCCGAAGCTCTATTTCATGAACTCGTGATTTTCCAAGTTCTCTAAAGCCTCGTCTGGCATTATTGTTTTTCATAATACATTTAACAGTTCAAATGAGAAAAGAGAAAACGTTTATCGAAAAGATTTCTTATATTTTGTAGAAAAATTACCCTAAAGCCCAGAGACTCGGCTCGATTCAATCTATGCAGGTATGTTTCATTTTCGGAGATCGAAATGGGGTAAAAAATGTCAACGAACCTGGAAGGAGTTCAAGAGGTAGTAGAAACACCAGGCAATGATAACGTTGTAGTAGAGAGCTACGAAGAACGTGACGATGCAGGAGGCTATACCTACACCTCCGAGCCAAGGATGTATCGTGTTCCACACCCCCAGAGATCCCTGTCGCATGTGTTGCCCAATTCCCAGTTCTATTAAAAACAATGGAATTCCTTCTAGGATCAGCATTATGAAGAATGGAATTAGAAAAGCCCCTGAAACAGAAGGAAAACAGATTCTGAGATCCGGATACAACCGAATAATCAGCAATGTTCATCGCACCATTGTGCTTGAAGCCAATGGAATAAAAATAGAGGAATGAACTGAATCGGAAGTACGATTACTCAATATGGAAGAACTAGCTCAGATGTGCAAATCTATCGAGTGAGTCACTGAAATGCCTGATTTCGATAATCGCCCAATATTGTTTCATGACCAATTTTCGATTGCAGATCTGTCAATGAGATTTTGTATTACAGCCAACGTTGAGATTCGGTACATATGAAATGCCATCCGTGAATTGGGACCCCCGGCTCGGCTCTCTGCTACCTGAAGTTGACCAGTACGTGACTTTATGCTTATAGGTATATGTTTCCAATCAGCCGTTTGCAATTATTGACATAAATTATTCACCCATATTTGCGGTTGTGGATCCAACTAAGGACAGATCTCGTATCTGTAGGGTAATTTTGAGTGGTAGCTGCCAGACCATTATCATTATCGGCATTGTCCTAATCATTGTGGTTATTGGTTACTCATCATTATCAATTCCACCATTGTGAAGATGGATAAATTGGAGATTCGTGGTAAACACAACTTGTCACAAACACGAATATCGATCTGGTCGCTCTTTACGCTCACTCGTATGCTAATCCCAGCGCAGGAAGTTTCTTCCGGATCTAACCGTAGATTTGATTAAATGTATTCAAATTAATACCGATTGTTGGAAGGATTTCAGCCGAATACGTTAACTCGGTAGAAATGTAATTAGAGTGATCCAATGTCCAGTTCTCCTCTACAAGGATTGGGGAAATTATCATGTGTCTAATTATCACTATCGAGCTGCAATAATCGAACCTTCTTGTTTCTGCTATTCTTTTGAACGCCTTCACACGCTCTAGCATCCGGACAAAAATCATGAAAGCCCTAGCCCTACATAGTCGAGGAGTTGTCCTTCGTATCCCAGCAATCTATGGCCTACGACAATATACGCGGCCCCTAAATCTACGCAGCCGATGCCTAATCTTATCACGGTCTGATCTAGTCCAAAAATGTTGGAAAGGACACGGTTGCCCGGTGCTCCATCATTAGTTTTTGCTTTCTTTCTTCTGTGTTCATTTGCAAAGTATTTTCCAGTTCCATGGCAATGTTCAATGAAAATCGGGCTGTATTTGATAAATATCATCAAAGGATTCAGGTCTCGTTTCCTCGAGTTGGATTCACGTAACTGTAGTTTATATTCAAAACGTATGATTAATGGACGTCCCAAGTGTTTCCATAACATTCGTACCGATATCTGCCTCCGCGGTGCAGAGCTTCTCCGTCTACTCGAACGACTACCAAGGCCCAATTATCGACAAAATTTGAGTAAAAAATCAGGTGCTAACAGGTGGTTCCGGAATACTTCAATATCTCATTTCCTCGGGTCCTGGAGGTGGTTCTCCTTTGACTATAACATGGAAGATTCGTTTCATCTCATAAGTTAGAGTATACTATATCGTTGGCGGACGAAGCATGAAAAGGTGCCTGAGTTTATTGAACCAGCTCGCCCAACTTTTCCAACTTCACCCTTCATTCCTCCTACTCTATGAAGGAATTCACCTCGTCAATGGGTGCAACTTATTCGCACGTGGGTGATTTGTTGAAAGTAACGTATAATGGATCGAACACCAAACATCTACGTAGTTAGTACGTACACGTACGGGATGACGACGCGTACGTCGCCGGTGGCAGCAACCTTCAAGTCTCAACCCCTACCCATTCAATTCCCCCTCTCCTCTCTAGCCAGGCAGCCGGAGTGTCTGGTATTGATCGCATTTCCTCCCTTTTTCTTTCTCTCTTTGTCTTCTCTTGCTCCCTCGCTCTTCCACTTCCCCGCCGAGACCTTCTGCACTCGCGGTACTGCGCGCTACGAGATCCTGGAACCAGCGAGAGGGAAGTACGCTCCTGTGAGAATGTTGAATATCATATAGCTCCAGCCCAAGAGGAACGCGTAAAGAGAGTCGACAAGACGTCCTTTTTTCCTCGTCCCGGCCTTCACCCGCCTTTTTTCAGCCCACGTTCTCTCTGATTGTCAGATCTCAGTGTGCATTTTGATCCCTACGACCGCGTTGATATCGTAAGACTTTCATCATCAATTGTATTTTATCTTTTTTTTTTTGTATCTTCTCTCTTGTTCCGGAGTACGAACAACGCAATTCATATCTTGTTACAGATTGAGCTTCCATTAGCGCTGTCGTTGCTTCTTTTATACTCAATTCCTGTTACTGCCGTAGTACACCTTGCTGGTGGAGTAATATTGGGTTCATCTACGGACTCGTTAATCCTGTACCCAATTAGTTGCGAAAATAGCTGCGCCCGCAACAGCTCGAATAGCTTCTGACGTAAGAGTAGACAAGCGGCGTTGTTGTGGTATAAAGTACAGGAAACTCGCGACACCAGGAATATATTGATACGGTGGGTCTATCTACGAAATAATTTATTTCTATGTGAAAGCCTGGTACATACCAACGTCACAGCACATACAGATAACCGTACACGCAATGGCAAATAATGTTTATCTGAACTATTCTAAGGACAAATACACAATCGTTCGTGTCGCGAAGGTATACTGAACTGTCTTCGCGAAATAAAATATTCGTTGCATGATTATATATCATAGGTTGCGTGAGCACCGGCAACTATATACGCATCGAGGAGGTCGCTTGTGAAACAGAATAGGTATAGAATTGAAGAAAAGTTCAGTTTTGTTGCAGACGTTGTCCCTAAGGACCAGCTATTGAGTTAGATTCGTGTGGTTTGTATGTATATAAGTCAGAGCGTCCGGGTCACACAACGCGCCAAATCTATCGATCTGAAATAGAGGCTCATGGAATTTTCCAAGCCACTACGCCGTATTTGAAATTGTCTGACGAAACAAGTTGCGAATTTCAGTCACTTACATTATGACCGGGAAAATCATTCCGCCTGAGAATCTCAATGTATATTCTCAGATCCGTGGCAGTTGTAAAATCTATGATTGATCGTCGCAACTGGATGGAAGCTCACGGCTACGATGCTGATAACTTCTCAATGTCATATTCATTTCGATATTTGATCTATACTCGAATTCACGTTAAATGTTTGCGTCAACTGACTCATCGGCTGATTTTTATTATGCTAATAACTTCACCGTGAGCCGTTTACTGATTTTTGGAAACCCAAAGGTCTTGTCATTTTTGGTGTGATATTTTTTGAGTCAGGTTCTACTTCTGGTTCTACCTACAATATTTCATGAACCCGAGCGTAGGTTGCTACGGCAACGAATTCATGTCCCAGTTCAGGCAGTCTATATTCTGGGGATATAGTCCGTAGACTCCGGAGAGGAGTAGTGATATGTATAACAGGTATAGACATACGATTCTCATTTAATGTTCGATGCCGTTTTCATCATCAAATATTTCTATACCGTTGGAATAGCCAGCCGCCTGAATAGAATTTTTCGAAGAATAATCCTATTTTATTTAGATACTTCACCACTTCCAGTTTTCGTTCTGGAATGTGAGATATAAAAAATCTCACAATTATCTACTCGAGGAGATACTCGGATTTTCAAAATAAGACCGCATTCCATGTCATACATTGGCTCGAAATTAGAAATGAAATCGGAACTGTCTCTTCTACTCGAATATAGCGAATCAATTGGACCTGATCGGAGATATAAAAACGAACTTTAACAAAAAGGAAGCAAACATTGCCATGCGTACGTATGTACATACATACATTAAGTTAAATACGAAACTTTTTGAGAATGGTCTGTTCTTCGCTTTGTGACAAATTGGCAGCGCCTATTCGCCGCTGCTGTACCGAGCTGACGCACTCTCAGTCTGTGTACATACCGATATTGACTCCTAGTTATTCGGAACTGCTGTAGTGTCAGTAGTTTTGGTCAATCATGGGGCATCCGAGCCGTAGTCAGCCACTTAGCTGCGACATAAATACATTAGACTAATGAAGTGTCGTTGGCTGCTCACAGTATTTCATGTATAAGTAGTTGTGAAGTTTTATATCACGTGGCATCAGACAGGAAGACAGCTGACAGTACGGTACACTTGCCAAAGATCAGTCGTGGAACAATCAACAATAATAGTATATCCCACACAAAATCTACTCTGCAAAACGGCTCTTTTCTGGAATGCATATTGCAAAGATTCAGACGAGGGGGCATATTATGAAGAGCGGGAAATCTCACAGCCGTTGAAACCATCTGTACAATATAGTTTCACGGCGGGAATAAGAAGCTGAGAAACATAGATCTTACATCTACAACCCATTTTAACAACCCAATTTAATTTGTGACTCTAATACTCTATCGGCGTATAGGTTCTATTATTAAAATTTCGCAATAGTGTCGAAGGTTACCGAATTAGATGGCATCCGGTATTATGGGCACGGAGGGGTGAAATAAACGCTTATGGCTTCAAGACAGATTGTCTCGTTTGAACCTGAGCTAGAAATTAGCATATATGCTTCACGAACCGCCAAGTGCGTGTCGAAACTTAATTGACCAACTTTTATCGGATCAACAACACAGCTTCCTGGTTCGTGTCAATGCGCTGGTCTGAATTCCTGAGAACGGAGATTCAGAGAGAAGTAAAACTGCCGCAGATCTACTAAAACCTTCACCTGGCAATCTCCCCTGCATGAAGAGCGTTTTAGTTCAATTATCAGTTCCCTGTCCCAAACTATCGGCATATTATAGAAAAGAAGCGATAACAAGTTACTCAACTTCACGAAAATTCAACATCTCAGGCTAGAACGGGCAGTATGATTGATTGGATTACTGGCTCCTGAGGTTGGGATCCTTTTTTTCATTATGATTTTCAAGACCGATGAAATTAGCTGATACATATTTCAGCACACCGATTTTGGAGATGATGAACTGCTTCCAGTTCGCGATGAATCGAATAACCCGCAGCAGGCTCTACTTCGGTTATATTCGACCTCGCTATCCTTGACCCATATTTTACGCCTCAGGTTTAACCGCTTACAAAGTTATCCTACCTTCGAGTCCTTCCTCGATTACAATTGTTTGAACGCAGAAGCATGAACTAACTTACTGACAAATTCTGAGTTGATTGAAATTCTGCTCCGGTTACTGAGTAGCGTTACAATTAATTAATTTCAGATACAATCGCCACCCTGCAGGCCCTGCGGTATACCCTAATTTCATTAAGAGTCAGAATGGATCCTACCTCGATCATTAGCAGTCCAATTATCTTGCTTCAACTAACGCCACTCTCCATAGAGCCGTTTCAACGTTGTACACTATACAGCACGGGTCATCATGCCTTTGAAAAATTTCCTCATTCGCTTATGTAATTTTCTACCACACATAATCGTGACATCCAGCGTAACAATAATCGCTGTACCGTCGCAACAAAGGAGCTTATTATTGACGTCAATCTCTTTGCGAACGACATCGGCTCAACAATCCGTTGACGAAAGACTTGACTATGCAGAATATATGGGTCAGCGAAGTTCCCTATTGGATGAAGATTATGGCAGCATGCATGATGCGACTTATAGAGTGATGCGGTACAATTCATTTGAATCTTCGATTGATCACTGAAGGTAAGTCGCTTTAAATTGATTTATTTTTGCTGGTCTGATGGATCCGACACAGCACGGATTAAGAATAAAGAAAACTAAAACCAAAGACTCAGCATTAGACGGCACATTTATTACGAAAACAAATCGATATGTACGAAGTATGTACCGCTTTCTGTGCCATGCTGTGCTCCACGGATCCTGCATCGATTCTTTCGATACTGAAGCCTCCTTTTCGATCTCGGTCAGTTATTCGTGGGAGGGAAATTGATTGATTTGCCTATCACGAACGGGTAGATTCAGGGTAAAAACTCTTATCCCAACACGAAACAATTACGTATTCAAATCGAAAACCAAATAATTTTCTTGATCATGAAATTCGAGTATACAACTTTTTATGGTTTATGATTTTCACCGATCCCAAGTTGTTTCCACTTCCAAAAATTGCATGATCAAAAAAAATAAACGAGAGATCGAGTACTGCCAGTTTCGAATTTCGATGCAACATTACAGTTCGATAACTGTTGACCCCATTTCAGCTGTACTAACTGTAGCAGAAGTTCATCCCACTCTGAGGAGATTTGACTTGCATAGACGAGATGGGAGCACGAATGATGTTTGCATTATGGCATTCTCTGTGAAGATGGCACACCGTATCCAGCTTCGCAGGGAATACAGTTATCAATTGTCAGCCGAAATATAGTTCGTCGACATAAAATTGTAGCTACGAGTATTACGATTAAACTCAAGTTTGGCATGATTCAAAATACGTTCAACATACCGCATGGTATACGAAATAAATTATGGTGAGGAAAGTTAGATAAGTATTTTTTCTAGCTGCCAGCTGTGTAAGCTATGTTACTGTATATGTATGCATGTACATAGACTATTCTCAATTAGGATTTTACTAACCACTAGTATTTTCTTGGCTTCTAAGCCGCATTCGTAATAATTTTAGACCATCAGCCCGTGGCTGTGTATGACGTAAAAAAAAAAAGGAATAGAAAAAGAAACACGCGGAAGCTACCCAGTTTAATTGGCAAACTAATCGATTTGTTAACTCACCGCCACCGTTTTGCTGACACAAATAAGGAAACCTCCATATATTTCCTAGGCCAACACTGTACCCGATAATGCTGAGGAAAAATTGCATCTTTCCACTCCATGCTGCTCTGTCTTCTTCCTTGGCTTTTTGACTCCCAGAATTCTGACTGCCGAGGACGACTATTGTGACGTTGTGTTCTGCACCCTGACCTGTATGGTCACCCTCGCCATTCAAGGGTGCCAGTTCATGGCCATTTTTCGGACCTTCAGCCTTTACTACCATTCTTGTAGTACGATTTTTACGTTTCGATATCTTCGGATGTTTCTCTCTGCGGTGCTATCAACGGTTTGTGTAAGCTTGCTTTTGATTTTTCACGCCACGTTCGTACGAGGTTGAAAACAGAACCTACTATATTGTATGTTTGTTTTACACGTTACAAATTTAACGAAGGGCCTTGACTAGCTCAACTGGTTTTTAATCCAGCTGAGAAAAGAATCCGATCTGACAATGTGTTGTAATTACACTTGTGTAATGCTTGTACTATATTTCATTCAACGTTTGTTCACGCGAATAATAATTAGGTACGGAGATGAAAATTGCTTCATTATAGGAGGAAGTTGGCTGAACAATAATTAACTGATAATGATTAAATCGTATGAACAGCAGTGAAAATCGGTAATCGATTTCGTCTCTTTTGTACAGAATAGCACGTTCCGTGAAGACACGATTCTTAAAAAATTATACGTCGGTGTCTTTCACAATTAACATTTTTCCACTTATTGTTAGAATTAGGTTGATTATCTAATACCATCTAATCGTCGTCCCAACTTATGAGATAATTTTCATTAATTGTTATTGCAGATGGTATTCATGACTGCCTGCTCCATGGAATCGATGAATACTTGTAACAACATTTTTCGATTTTGATTGTGAACACGTAACATACAAAAGAATCGGTAGGTGTCTTGGTTATTATTGTCAAAGTTCGTATGCAGAATTCAACACTCGAGTCTTGATCGTAGTATCAATTTAATTTTTGAATTGTCAACAGATATCGAGGCGGTAAGAGATTTCGACCATTCGTATTCGACATCGATCGCCAGAAGAAATAAAAACAGTCCCTATCGACTGTGTGTATCGAGGGCCTCGGACTTGAAATCTTGTACGTGATTATATCTTGATGAGCTTTGAATAAATACAATTTTGCTAAGCCGCAGGAATTTCTCCGCCAAGCGGCAATTAACCAGTTCCGTTTTCTCCGCTCATGAGTCGTGTTGAAATTGCGTAATGTCGATTGGTGCGGAAATCAGTCTTGCAGGGGTTCGCTTGATTACTTGAACTTGATACTCTTAAGATTGCGCAGATTGGCGTTATGGTTGAAGTGAATACTGGCTGGTCTGGAGGAGGCTGATTTAGGACCCATGTATACGAAAATCGTAGTTGCCGCAGGTCAACTCTTGGAGGCCTTAACCAAGGCCACACACTTGCAAAGTGAGAGGGTTGAAACGACGTGTACGCCTCAGTTGCGCGACGATATTATACTGAATATCCGTACAAACTCCCCTCGTGGTAGTAGCGACAGTTTATTGGCGTTGCGCGGGCTCCAGAGGGGAAAACGACGCTGAGGTACACAGGGAGGATGACGACGCAACAGAAATACACGATGAGGGAAGCGCCTGCGCTTCAGGTGACGTCATTGGCCTCGTAGTTTATTTTTTTCATTATTCAGGAATAAGAAGATCACCAATTCATAAAAATATTGGCAAAAGCCTTGAAGAAGTACTAGCTAATTTGCTTTTTCCTTTTTAATTTTCTCTATTTTGCTGAAAAAATTGTTCCGAACGATCGTCACAGGGTTTCATTTGTGAAGTCAAAGTTAACAAATCTTTCAAATCCAATATCCTCCGATCCGATTCCCTCCAAACAAGCAGCCGGTGTCGGACGAACAGTGGGAATTATAAGATGATAAATTTATTACCTCATACGTCAAGTGAGGTATAATAAATTATGATTTTCATTTATAGCTTGAAAATATTAGTATGTGAAATCCAAACTACTCGGGAGGAAAATTACCTCAACTTCATAGTCGAATGAAAAAAGAAAGATCAATAAATCATCTCGACGTATCTAACGATAGTTTCATTGAAATTCATCGATCAAGTACCTGGAGTAATTTATACTCAAATTCAGGCGAACTGATAAGTTGTTTAATTAATCATTTCTTGATAATTTTCCGCAATTTGGAATTACTTATGCATAATTGTGTGTCAATAATTCCGTAAATCGCGTTGATTTGTGCATAAATTCACATTCGTTCTAGATTCAGCTTCCATTATAGTCTTCTATCAGTTTAATTCTTGAAAATTTCAGGGTTTTTTCATGTGACGATGGTAAAAAATGTTGGTAATGAATGTTGAGCAAGGAATTCAAGAATTCGCGTGTACCATATACATACGTATGCATGTACTTTCGGAGAATTCTACAGGTTCATTTCAATATTAATCGCAAGCATCTGCGTCACGACCCGACCCTAAGCCAACTGAAGGGCTACAAAGAAAAGCTCCGTACTAAGTTCAGACCTTGAACCCGGAATTTAGGTCTCGTCGTTCGGGGCGGGCAGAAACGTGTTTTAGTGCCGATTGCCAGAGTTTTTCGGGAACCCCAGTTATCAGCAAATGATGATAATTTATAAATTACGAAAAATTAGCGAAATATCAATTCCAGCACGAGGCCATCGATCACGTAAGTATCATGACACTATACCAATGAGAGAAATATCGTGATCGTAAAAGCCTGCCATCAAACTGCTTATGCCATCATTGATAGTAGAATGTAACGTTCTCTTGCATCAGAGAACCTTTTCCTGGATCGTTGTCATGCCGAAGCCTTCCAAGACCGCAATACTTAATCCAGCTTTATACATTCCGACGAAATAAATAAACCTGTACCTACTTTGACCGAGTGAAAAAAATGATAAACTGCAGGTTGACCTATTATCGTGTAAGAGTTGATAATATTGGCGTACACACATGACATAGATGATCGTATCTAGGTGCCTTGCCATACGAAAATAGTACCCTGAAAAATTAATGGCGACAAGCCTTCAATTAATCTCCGCTCCTGGCCTAAAATATTTCCGCTTGAACACGAGCGTTCTTCACCGAGGTCTCACGCGTCCCCCTGACATTCTTTATCCATGGCTGTTATGATTTAACTAAAGTTTCAATTCTTCGGAAAGTTCCCTATGGTTACGTATTATACGTACAACTATTCGATAGCCAATTTCAATATCCAGTATTGCAGGTGCTTGTCAATTTCGATTGGCCTATGAATTATTTTTACGTCATTGGTTTCTATGTTTTGATCGTTATAACAATCTCATCCCAATCCGCTCGCCTCCAATTATAGCCATGGATTGTGATATCGATTCAACGAGCAGCAATTCATCACTGTAAATGAACAGAATACCATGCTGCAAGGTCGAATTTCAAAGTACATAAAAAGGAAGAGAAAAAACAGAGATTCCCCATTGCAGCCAAGGTCAGTTCTGTATTTCTGGTGTTGCGTGGTCTTTGAGCTACGTTCACACCAGCTAGACACTTTATAAATCGCCATCAATCACAACGATTACCGTCTACAGATGACCTCAACAATATCGTGCCTAAGACAGTGACCCGGATACATTTCCCTGGACGACAAAAATTTAGGAATATTCCTTAACCATTTGAGCCTATACGTATACGTGTTTGACAAAAAGGCAGTTTATCATTATCTGCCATAATTTCTTATTGCGAGTTTCCTGCGAAATGTCACTAGATCACCTTTACTCCACACACGCAGCTTTATCGTAACGCGAAACCAATCCATCTATATATATATTGAACGGGAATAAAATAGGGCCTCGTTGTAGGGAAAGAGGACCTCGTGCAGTGGCAGTTGCAAAAATTCTCGAAAGCTTACGGCCGGGAAAACAACTCCTCTAACTTTCACAGACAGATGCGATATTCATAAACATCCCCCATCAGGAATGCAGAAACCTCCGGCTCAATTCTCGCCCACGGAGTGAAAGCTCCTTAAACAGTATCCCCCTGATCGATCGGTGCGGTTTGTTCCGGTGACGTTGCGCTTTATTTCCGTCTCGCTGAGGGTAATTAGAAGATTATAGATGGAAACATAGGGGTTGTGGATATAGGAATATCCCGAGTGTAGGCGTACCGGCAAACCTGGTACCCCTCTCCAGGACACGTTACGCTAGCTGCAGGTACGAGACAGAAATGGAAAGCAGCTACATAGGTGCGATATTATCGCTATATAGGAATATCTACGACTCTTTCATCACTAACCTCTACCACGGGCGAACACACCCCCGCGACGTCATCCCACGTGATACGGCGCGGTCGCATTTACGCTCATACGAAAGCTGTACGTTGGGGTGGTTAATTATGTATTTACCGAACTATGAATAGCACAGACATGTGCTTTACGCAGGGTGCAATATATGCGGAGAGACTCTCGGGAGCTTTAATATTTTCGGTATGCCAATTTCGCTAGAACTAGGAATGCATCGGACGTTATCTGCAATGCACAAATATACAGCGGATTGAATAATCTCGGAAAATTATGTCGAACTTGAACAGGTCCGATGATCCGACGAACTTCCTATTATTTTAATATTTCATCAATTCACCCGTTCAAATGTAGAATTTCCGTGATTTTCCAACAATTTTGTCCACAGGCAAGATAGACATCGTTACCGGACAGTACACCCGTCGGATTTTGAAAGAAACGGCAGTGAAAATCACTCGAGAATTCGAATTGGTTACATCAGTAAACTCGAAGTTCCTTAGTAGCATTCCTCAGGAGCCCAGGCCACATTCACGAATTATTCGTACAAATACAAAATATAATCTAGCTAAGGAACAGAAAATTATTGACAGCTGTTCTCATAATCGAACATCAGGATCATTCGAATGTTAGCCAGAACTACAAGCTCAAATAAGTAAGTGTACAAAATTCGGCATCTTGACAATTTGATATACACATATTTCCCAACGAAGTTGTCTGCTCGCTGATCAGCATTCATCTTTTGATTGGTTTTCTACAAAACAGTCGCACGTACCATCGAGAATAATACTGCGAAACTAAGAACTGCCACATCATCGACCCCGTGCAGTGATTCACAGTGATCACTGATCACGGAAAGGGAGTACAGTGATTAGGTAACAAATACCTATCGACAGATTGAATTCGGAACTACGAACTTACCCATCGGAGCAGCGAATTGTAACCATTGCATGTATGTAGACAAGAAGTTTGTCATTCCATTGATTGAACTGACGAGGTAATTTGTCCTCTCTACCGTTCGACAGCCGATCCGGAAACCTTCAGGATCTTGGACTCCCATTTTCTTGGTATCCATCGGTGAATTCCTTTGACCAGCAATATACACCTCAAAAGCAAATTTATTTTCCCTTGTTCGGCTTCGGAGAACCTCTTGTGTAATGGAGTCATAATCGGCAACAGAAGCTTTTCATTCTCGTTACTCTAATATTATGGGTTAGCATTAGTTGCTTTTTCGCAAACCGACGAAGCGATAATTGTCACATGAGATGCAGAGAAAAAACAGATTCAGTCAATCACGGCTGCAGCTTCACCAATGATGGTTCTTAACTTGGCTCTTACAACGGTGTATGCATTGCATCAGGAGAAATTAGACTTCGTGCATCGTATTTTACATAATTTTTATTAAACGCTCTCGGTGTATGTACAAGGGAGGTAAACGAATAGAGAACGCTCTTCGACGTTCATAGCCAAAATATGATTTGCAGATTTTTCGGAACTGTAACCGATGATGAGTGGCGCGACGTTTCACTCGAGGCGGCAATAATTCGTACCTAAAAGGGAGCAATCGAATTAGTTAATTAATCAATTGAATAATATTGTGAAAAAATGGATAGAAAAATGACAGAATAATAGCAACAATGCGTCAAACAGCTCTAGTTTTATTAGATACTATTTCAATCTCACAGCTTAGGTCTATCATTTACCTGGTGTGACCGATTGAATCCAACTGACGTACGGACCGACTCGCGTATTAACTCCAGGCGTAGTATCAGCGCAAATTTGTCCAAAGCTAATGACACCAATCAACACTAATCTCATAGTATTCGGGTTTTGCCAGAAAAGAGGGCCGCCGCTGTCAAACTATAATTGAAAATGTCGAATTATATGAATTGAGCTCAGCAATAGAATTGTATCTGAGGGGATGAATGATCTTTCGTCAATCGTACGATGGGCATCCCTGCGACTGAAAAGGATTTTATGAAATCAGAATGACCTGTATTCATCGATTCGTATATGGACTCTCTTTAGTAGAAGAAAAAAGATCCGATATCATTGACGAGGATTTTTCCAACTGATGCAGTTACGAATCCTGTAGAGTTTTGAATTGCAAAGAATTGAATTTCGAGGTGCTCATTTTACGTCCGCTTTGATCTGAGGAATCTTTGATTCAGTAGGAACGGTATCAAAATTGATTTTCGATTTCATCTGATTCCAAAAGATTGTAAGTAACTTGGAATTGATTTCGATGCAGGGTGACGGACTGATTGCATCATTCCACTGATTGCAGGTACTCCTCGCTTCAACTATCGACTGTGGTTTATCGCTGGGATAAAAACTTATACGATGAATAGAAACTGCTTTAATCGCACCGGCCTCCTTTATATAGGTACCCTATAATAATTACCCCACAAGCGTCTTTTCCTGGAGTGAAAGTGCACAAATGGTTGGTCGTCACGTCTGGGAATTTCTGCTGACATCTGGAAACTGGTACTACCTCAAGCTGTACCTTTTGTAAAACGTCTGACTTTGCGCCAGCAAATTCGAGCGTACCCCATCCTGTAACAGAGCCGCGTTCATAGATGACAAAACTGCCCGGGTCTATTTTCGACACGAGTGTTGAATGTTTATATTTGTTATTCGCGATCGGCAGTTCATTCTATCTGACACGTCCATTGCTTAGTAGTAGTGTGCAAAGTTGGTATTGGAAAGGTAAGAGAAAATGATGTTAAAAACCCGGAAGTATCGACAATCAGGGAACTATTCAAGACATTTCTTTGAAAATATTTGGTCAGTACCTACTTGTTGAGACTGAAATCATGCAACGGAATTGGAAAATCGAAGCTCAGTATCGTAGAAGTAGCAATTTCAGGTTTCTTGGCTCGATACAACTGTGAGATCGATTCCAACTAGATTCACCGAGGAATTATTCTCTGCCATATTTAGCTATTCTAATCTGAAATTCTTTAAGACATACCTAAAGCATCGACCTTTGCCCCAACGAACGATGTCGTAGTGTACTGGAACGGAAGACAGGCCGGACCTACTTCCATGTTGAAAACAAAGGGAGTGGTCACGGTTACACAAGCAATGTCATTTACCAGAGTTACGGCGTCGAAGGCAGGATGGTTAACGAAACTAGAAACTTGGTGGAGTGACGTAGCAGACGTATCGGCACCTAAACGTGTTGTAAAATTCTTGATCATGAAATTTGCACTGCGATTCATTAATCCAAACGTATGGGAAACTCGGCAAGAGTAGCCCGGAGTTACGAAGCCATAAGTTAAAGCACCTACCGGTAGTAACATCGTGTTCACCAACTACTATGCCGATGTTGGAGATGGGTTTCATACGACAATGGGCAGCGCATATAACGTGCTTTGTTGAAATGATGGTAGCACCACAATAAATCATTCTCCTTGTCATATCGACCACCCCGGCCATCGAGGTGTATTCGTTAATACCTGTCGCTGTACCACCGACGATTCGTGTCTGTGGGTAAATTTTACTTGAAAAATTGAATTTCACTTGTAAAAATTTGTTTCATCCAGATAAAACTTGTTCAATTTCATAGCAACTAATTCCCAGTTTTTGTATGCTGGGTTCTCATGCGACCTAATCTCAGCACGCGATGTCATTAAGCACCGGTATCTACTGGTTAATTGTAAGCTCGATTTCATGAATTTACCCGCTTCTTGTATCCACAGTTGCAGGTCGGAGTGACGGCCGTAGTAGCTTGAAGACTGCAAAGGAATTTTCCACCACTAGTACCAGCGAGTGCCGTGAAAACGATGTTCATATCGGTTCCAGTTGACGTTACGGTGAAGGTTCCGGTTCCACAAAAGTTTTGAGCATCGGTAAGCTGAAGATTGCCCGTCGGAGAGACGGCTAGTCTATCCTTGACGCAGTTGGAGCTCTAAGAAAATGTAGAAACAGTATTAAAATCGGTACTTGCTCGAACTGACTGACACTATTGGTTCAAACTAGTAACTTGAATGAGAACAAATAATTGAAGATTATTTAGTGCAGTTCAGATTGGAACGATATTGAAAAAGTGCGGGTATACTCACGGGTGGAAGTGAGAATATTTCACACGTTAGTTTGACGTTTGTTGCACTCCTTGCATACCAACGGCATGATCTTGCATCGTTGTAAGGATAAGGATATTCAGAATTGAAAACGTAGTACGTAGTTCCTGGATTGACGGTCTGATAAAAGTCGCAATTTGCATCTATAGCCTGAGCTGTCCTGGCTACAATGGCTACGAGTATCACGTATTCTGCAAGACCAAATTTTGAGATGTTAGCAGGTTTCCCCATAACTCAGTACTAGCTGATGTCGTTGAATTCACAACGATCAGTTTCTGTTCTGTTCGTAAAGCGAATGCGAGTATTACTTCGTCCGATCTGACGTATCAACAACAGTGCTACACATCAATTGACTTTCTCAAATCATAATGAAAGATGTTACAAATTTGGTCCGATAAGATTTCGCAATTAGAAATACTTAATTGTGGATAAACCGAAATTAAGTTCCGAATGTAGTCGCAATGCTAATTTGATTAGAAAATTTCACGTATACGTAATACGTAGACACGCAGTATGTATAACTGGCACATATATGAGAAGTATAACTGGCATAATTTCCATCGGGGTGTTACACGATGAAAAAATTCTGAGCATTGGCTACTTGATAAAAATTTCCACTAGACAATCTGCCTTGTAATTTGCTTATCTATTCACTGTCTCCTGGACGCGTGCGGCTACATATTTCACTATGAAGTTTCGCAATCAATTACGGTCTCGGCTTTTGTAGCCATATAAATATGTCTCCCCTCACAATTTACTAGCCAGATAAGAAAGCACTTTGTTTTTCAAATGATATTCACGATCTTTAACTTCAGTTTAGGCATAACGCATTCGCCAATGTCGCAGCTATGCAATTTTTTTCATATTTTTTGTTTGTTGATAATTTTTTTTTCTTCGATACTTTCTAAAAACATCGATAACCGCCCGATAGCTCTGTTACAAAACAAGTTTTCAAAAAGAACTAACAATTCGTATTCCATCGTACGAAGTCGATAATTCATCCATCTTGGTATCAATTAACATTCGAACAATATACTGTCAGCTGTTAAGCACAAACAAGAGCATAGTTGTTAACGTATTAACTAGATACTGCATTACTCAATTGCAAATTGTAGCAAACCAGCAGAATCGCCGATTTTTAGCATTCATTCCGAACACGACAACAGCAGTAGGAGTGCGGAAAACAACACTAGGTAAGTAAATGAATATCACTCCCCTAACTGTTCGCTGGACCCACGATTGATACTAATTTTCGCCGTAGACACAATCGAGAATAGCATCACCGAATTCGGAGCACCGAGGGGGGATGCATAATGCGAAACTTTTACGAAATAACGGTGCGCATACGGTGAGTTAAAAATAAAGAAGTGAAATTATGTTTTTCAATTGCTCAAAATCCGAGTGATCATATTGCGAATTTGCGTATTGTATCCAGGTGACCAAATTACTCACTTAACATCTCACGATATTGTGGTAGTTCACCTTACTGTCTTGGTTTTGAAGAACGCTGACGTTCTTATACTCAGGAAACACCTGTACATGCGAGTAACCTGCAAACTGTAGGCACTGATAACACCTGCGCATATTATATAGGTCCATGTTTTTATAATAGACCTCCTACAAAATACATACCGCGAATATAACACACGCGAGCGAAAAAAATATTCAAACGCCTGAAGTGTTACGTAAAATGGCAGAAAAAAAAGAAAATTTCGATTCTCACGTACAATTGTGCGCATTTGTGGTTGAACGTGAACTATAAATGTGACTGTACAAAAGTATATACCCAAATATGATAAACGGGCGCTAATCGCGCTGATATTCTATGATTTTATAATACATTAAATGCAAACAATATACGTAAGTGCCATTGGCCTCTTTTGCGGAAAAATTCTGGCAGCTATTCCGTAATTTATATGAGAGATTACAAGCTGTTCAAATCATATTTGGGCTCATATCATCGGACTCTGATATCCATCTTGTTTGTTTTTATATGGTAGTACTATATGAAAGAAAGACTAGCAATTCTTTTCAAATTTTCTCCTCTTGTTCTGACTGTAATAAAAGCTATTGCAATTGGAAAATGCGTATTAGTATGAACTTTTCTCTACGCATGTCATTTTTCTATCTTTACGTTTTGAAATACCATTTTTATGCTGAAGCAAAGAGAGAATCGTTCGATAAGACATGATTGATGTTTCGTCTAAATCGGAAGAAATATTCTGTAGCTTCTGCTACACATGTTCAAGCCCTACAGTGTAGAGTGGCATGTCGAAAATCGCCAGGAAAATTCCTGTTCCTAGATGTGAGAGTGCACAAAATCCCAACGAAAATACAAAGTTCACGGAAGCAACAAAAAGCGTACCGTTTAATTCTCTGTGGAAAATAATATTCCTTCTATGAACTTAATATTTTCGTAAGTCTTCTTCAGTTACGGTGTCGAACATTGTCGAAACGCATGGAGTCCCCCATTCATAACTATAAGGTTTCGTTTAAAACTTGGATTTGAAACTCATATTATTAAGCCTCAAGATCAGAAGAAGAAGAAGACCTGAAACTTATTTTTGCAATCTAACTTTATTTGATAGATAAGGCTTGTTATGTAGATTGCTGCTCAAATTTCTGACCTATTTATTCTTATTATTCTGTTTTCACAATAATTCGCGTTATATAAAATTATTATACATGCACGGATCAGACATAGCATATCGTTGATTACTTGGCTTGATAACGAAGATAAGACTACTTTCTGAAAAAATAACCATAATATCGAGCGTCGGTCATATGCCGAGAGCGAATTCTACAATCATTCATTCCCGCAAATAAAACTGCACCGGAATTATATGCTCGCATATACAGTCGCGTAATTATGAATTTAGGAAACTGCAAGTAATTTATCAGGCATAACGTATGTATGTGTGATAATCGTTAGCGGTGTTTCCTGAATTAGTCGTGCTGATATCCTGCATTTTTACTCCGTCAAATCGTGCAATATATTGCTGCATTTTAAACGAGTTTTTTTCGGACGATGCCGTGGTCGTCCCGCTCTGAAAATTTCAGGAACTTACTGAAAAAATCTCAGTTTTCTTACGAGAATATCAAGAGAATTTCGAAGTTTACGGAACATACGAAAATAAATAGATAAACATCCTTTTTCCAGACGATTTTTTATTCGAAAATATATATCATCTGAACAAAGATCGGACTTTTTCACATCTAAAGCACGTGTGCAGTGGAATTTTTCGTTCGGAGTAAACATGAAATCGGAACTCGAATGTAGAACTGAATTTTTTTGGAATGTGAAAATTCAATGACGCTTTTTCCGTAAACGATAAGCCGCAAAGGTTCAAAACTTGTCGCATTCTTCTTACATCTTAGCTTGTACTATGAGAGATAAAAGTATAGACAAATCGAATCCTACTTCCAGATTGTTGGCACATAATCAGTGGAATTGTCCATTATGAATGGTAGTATCTGTCATGATATTATGAACTTTTTGAATTCCCCTTTTGACGGTATGAAACGTATGGAGTGCTAAATTTTCAGAATTTGGGACAAGTTTGTGTAAATGCAAAGTATGCTCTCATTCCCACTAACACTATAGTTAGGAGTATTAATTTAGGTGGTAAATTTGAAGCAAATATTTGCGCTCAAAAGTACATGTGAAAAACAGGTATAACAATTGTGAAATTATGTAGACTGTATCGTAGTATCTAGATCACAACAGTTTTGAAAGAGGTCAGGTTTGGAACTGTAAGGTCATGCGAATAATTCTCTTTCATTGTAAGAAAAGTAATGAAATACTATACATCATTCACTTACTGATAAGAACAGTGAAATTCCCTAGTCATAATAAAACTGTTAATTTATTGATCAAAGAACGCTGTACAATCCAGGCGCGAATTTCTTCTATCCTCCAACTGCATGTCACTACTCTTTCGTGCTAACATTTCGAAAGAGCTACCATTACAAAGTACGAGGGATACTCGATGCAGGAAGTTCGGTTGATAAAAAAAATGAATAATGCAATATCGCCTCTGTCATATCATATCATACTGTGTATTTGTATATTCTATATTTACATAAGTATCAAACATATTGGAACGTGACTACGATTAATTCAAATCAAATAGGTCAGCGCTCCGACATTGTTAGTTCGAAATTCAACCCATGGGCGCCACGGTCGGCGTTCTCGTCTGCTCGTAGCCACGGAGATACGAAACACCAAACTGACACATTTACGTAAACAAACGTCAGTTAGAATTTCTGCTAACCTATAATAACTAGTCTCCGTGCTTCTGTAAAAATTACACTTATATTTTCGTAATCAAAACCCCGCAGATCGATTCGACGATGTGTTCTTCAATTATTGAATTAAACTAGCGTAATTATTTTATATCTCCGTGTCAAAATGTCATATTTCTACGGTGCTCCTGTCACAAGCCTTGACACTTGTGTTGAAAAACGTTCTGGACGAAAGGTAATTAGACTCGCTAAGGAATCTTCTATCCTTTATTCGTTAAAAATGCAGATAGCTCAATAATTCGTATTTATTTATGCGAATAATCGAGATTCAAATTCTTCGATATTTTAGGTTGGGATTTCGAAAATAATATTAGTTGTTTCGCCACCCAAACGTCACGAAAAATTGCTTAAATGCCTTTTTGCCTGATTCATTTTCACAGCGCAACACATCTCAATTTAATTTCTTCATTTTTTTTCTCCATATCTTATAGCATAGTAAACATAGAGCAATTGCTCAGGACGTTACGGATTTAGAGCCGGTCCACGGCTCGAGACATCGACACAAGCATATTTCTAGATCTAGATACCTTACGAAATCTAAAGTTTTATCTAATGATACGCAGGATGTGAATCCTGACGAAGAAAAGACTGCGAATTCTTCAAAAAGTAAAAGCAAACGTCATCTTCAAAGAGAAATACAGCGTTTATTGGAAGAAAATCAAGCTTTGGTATCTAAGCTTGAATTATCGGCGGGAGATTCTGGTATACAACAAAGTCAGTGGATGTTTGGTTTGAAATTTTATTCTTTTTGAAGATTTTCATTTAATTTTGTCCTGATAATTCGATATTTTATTCCACAGGTACAACTAAAGACCTCAAAGACCAAGAAACTCTAATAACAAAGTTGCGCGATGAGAATCAAAAGATGGAGGCTGTTTGTAAAGACGTAAACTCCGAATACATGAAATTGAAAGAGCTATTGAATCAGAGGGAAAATGATTACAGACAATTGCATATACATCACGAAGAGCTGACAGAATTTGTTCAAGGTATAGAACAGGAAAAAAATAATCTTCTGATTATCGTTCAAAAGTCGAGAACCGAGAACTCGCAGCTGACGGAAGACTTGAAGTTGTTGAAACATTTGATTTATCAACTTAACGTTGAAATCGAACGCTATCAAGATAAATTAAGACGAGATAGTCACAGTGGATTGTCGCAGCAGAATGAAACTATTGCTGATAGAGTAATCGACGGTACAAAAGTATCGGAATCTTGGGGTAGAGTCAATGTCCACGCTCTCGGTCCCTTGTTGAATGCTTATCAAGAAAATTTATCCGAAAAGGACGAACTTATAGAAAAATATGGTAAAGAAATTGAGGAATTTGGTGGGCGATGTAAGGACGTGATTATCGAGAATGAAGTTTTACACAAAGAAGTAAAAGAATTGACTTCTAAGGTATTTCGTTTTGCTACTTTTACTAATTTATCCACGAATTATTGAAGAATTATCTTTTTTACATTAATCTCGATTTTTTATTTTATTTTTTTTTCTACTTTGCAGATGCAGAAGCAAGCCCAGGAGATTGACGAAATTGGGAAAGATGCTGCATTGGTAAAAGAGCAAAATGATCTTCTGATAAAGCAAGTTTCATTGCAGAAACAAAAATTGTTGGAAATACACGCAGTCTATGAAAAGAAGGTGGATTCAATGTCACGGGATAACGACAAAATACATAAAAATTTTCTAGCTTGTAAATCAGAGCTTAGTAACATTCAAGGAAAGTATGAAATACTTCATGAAGGTTACGAGAAATTGAAACACAACAACGAACGAACTATGCCAGTTTCTGTTCACACTTCTGCCATTGATGAGTGCAAGAGATTATTTGAGGAATTGAAGAGTCAGTATGAACTCGAAAAACAGAAGCTTAGTAATAGAATTAAATATTTAGAAGAAACTCAACCGGAAAATGAGAGACAATTAATTATAATCACTGCTGAAAGGGATCAGTTGAAAATATCAGTTAAATCTTTGGAAAAAAATTTGAAGTGAGTTGGTGGAATTTGCCTCAAATTTTGTTAGAGCACAAATTTTGTTTCAAACTCGTTGATAATTTGAATTTTGAATATAATCAACTTTCAGACCACTTGATCTGCTTGATTCCATGATTTTTTTTTTATCTTTGTCAGGCGATCGCAGCATAAGTTGGAACATTTGCAGACTTCCATGTACTCTATCCAAGTTTCTCGGGATTCGTTGAAACGCCAATTAAACAAAACAGCGGGATACTGTGAACAGTTAGCTGCCGAACAAGAGAGACTCGTTAGAGAAAATCACGAATTATCACTCGCTCTCAAAGAGAGGGAAAAGGAAAATGAGAATTATCAATTTTTAGGTGATAATATCGTCCATAGAATGGGGAATTTGAAAAATCAAATAAAGGTATGATCGAATATTGGTTATAACGTGAAAGTTTCAAGAAATATATTGCAGAATGAATCAAATTTATTGATCAAAAACGTTCTAAATCGTATAAATTACAATTATTTCAACATTACTCCCATTTTTATCCCTTTGTGCTATGGAAAACAATAAGAAGAAAAACATACAAAAATCTGTGATATGCTTTCTGTTAATCAATTATTCCAGAGCGTTCAGGCAGGAGCTAAAGAACAGTTGGCAACGGTAGAAAAGCATATCAAAAGTCAAGAAGTTGGTGCGGATCAAATGAAAACGGAATATCAGCAAGAACTTCAACGCCTCAAGCAATTACTGAAACAAAAAGAAGAAGTTATAGGAAAACTTCAGAGAGAAAAATACGCCACGCAAGATAACTTGGAATTAGTATGGCGAGCGGCTACCAGCGGAGAAAAGAAAGTTAAAGATGTATTAAAAAACACGAAAATTTATAATATTTGAAAGACAGACTCAAAGAAAGACCCACTCGAGGCTCAAATCTTGTGGTAACGGCACTGGCGGATTATTCTGAATAGACAAAAAGAATTTCGTCAGTCGCTCTGAGCTTGTTTCTAAAACTTGACACAAGCTAGTGATTCAATTTTCAAAATTCCAGACTGCGGAATCATTATTCATATAGTACGGAATAATTGAAGCAGAACGAAATGCACGGTATGTCTAGGTAGTACTATTAGTATAATATAATTATATATAGATTGTAGAGATTCAGGTACTTGTCGGTCGCAGGATCGAAATACGATCTTTAAAAGTTCTGAAGTTCGAAGTTGGGGAGAATATCATAAAGTATTCAATACAACATATCAACAGTTAAGAAACTGCTCAAAAGCTTCTAGTCTTGAAAGATTTTAGATCTCACTGTGCGAAGATATATCTAACTGCAGGCTGTATTTATATAAAATTTTACGTTCCATAATAATTTGTAGGTTTTTTTTTTCGTTTTCTCATCAAATCACGTCACTCAATTTTACCACTAGAATAACAGAGAGAGTGCAGGTCGCTCCAATTTCTGCGAATTGCAAAGAAAAATTTAGCTCGTAGGATAGGAAACTTTTTTTCTCATTTTCTCTTTCATAAAAAGAAAAACGTATAAAATTATTTATTTCATGCTCCACCGTTAAAAATAAACGTAATTTTTCATCTTCTGTTGCTTCTTTTCGGTTAATCTCATTAAATACACGCTTTATAATGGAAAATCTATTTGAATCCATTCTGAATAAAGTACATACGATTTCACAATGAAAATTAGCAACTTAGTTGTATAGTAATACTGCGATAGCTTTACGATAATATAATAATAATAATAGTAATCATCTAGTCATTCCACGATATTTATTGTAAAATAAAGTTTTTATATATTTTAATGAAACAAATAAATGGGTAATTTTTCAGGCCGGGAAAATATATTTCATCTTCATTTCAATATGTTTTAAAAGTTGGAAAATGAAAAACAATCGGAAGGGAAAAAAAGAGAAAGAGAAAGAGAAAATCCAGGATTTCAAAAAATTCCTGATAAAGTTTGCTCGTTCTCAAATTTGTCCTCTCATCTCGTATACCACATGTTTTCACGAGTACTGTCTGGAAAAAGAATTCGGAATACCTCCGAGATACGCGATCTGTCAGAAGTCCCGTAAACTTCGGTGTTCTCTGACTGTATTTCAAGAGACTCTCTGAATTGTAGTACCTACTCGCTGAGTGTTTTGTTGACAGATTTTTGCGAACATTTTTATACATTTTTATAGAATCTTACTCAAAATATCCAGACAATAAAAATACCGATTAATTTCTGAAATATATT
The DNA here is from genome assembly GCA_963170745.1 of Phymatocera aterrima. Taxonomy (NCBI): domain Eukaryota; kingdom Metazoa; phylum Arthropoda; class Insecta; order Hymenoptera; family Tenthredinidae; genus Phymatocera; species Phymatocera aterrima. Next base: position 5,032,351 of record OY720662.1, on the reverse strand, counting down.
TTTCCAAATTTCTTCGAAATAGTTCACATGCATGGGCATACATATTCGGAAAAATGGTATAAACTATATTTTTCCCGCCTGGTTTGAGTTCCATCTCAAACGAATTCGAACAAATCAATATCCAACGGAAATATATCTATAAATGAATACGATATTTATCCCATGCTTGTTGCGTGTATATAGATCATTTATTTCCGTACTAAAAGGGGTCAATGTTATACAGGTAGACAACTAGAGCATGTAGGCATGTCGGTGCAGTGTGGAATGAAATATTATACCTATATTCCGTAGGTATAACATGATCCTCAAGTTGTATTATTCAAACATATACATATATTATAGCTTGAATTTGTTGTGCAGAACGGATATTCGACACGATGAGACGCGGAAATTGAAATAGGAAATAGGTATAATCCGACACAGGGAAGGCCTGGCGGTGGTGTTGTCGGATCAGAGATTTTATTTCAGTGATGACATCAACGAGTATGTGTACTACCTAAGTGCCAGCGAAGGTTGTAGCTTTTGTGACTTGTCAGTTGTGTGAAGGAATTACGTCGGGGGGACACAAGAATAGTTTTGTAAAGCTGGAAGCCCCTTTTATAGCTATGATCTCACACACCTTACGCTCATTTACACAACAAGAAACAGAGCTCGATTATACTTTATTGCATAATTTTTCTTCTCTTTTCTTTTTTACCTTCACCTAAGATCATATCATTTACCCGCAAATAATCAATACCCTTACAATATGAAAACGAGATAAAATTCACGAATATAGCACAAATCTCGATCGGCGAATAGCTGCGCAATTATCGCCTTTTCAACCTCACGTCCAAATGGCATTAAACCCGGTTTTCGGTTTCTTTTCGTTTTTCTTCCTGTCCTGTCCCCTTGTTTACTACAATTGTAATGACCAATCTATACTTTGTCACTCGTAACAATCAGCGACAAGGACGTAAGAGGCTGAATCTGCTCGGTGGATAGTATAATATTCCGTGGAAAATGAATGGTATGTATGTATCACAGTATAAGGAGGAGGTGTATATGATCTGCAGGAATCGCGTCTGTCAACCAGCATCAATCCGTTCCGCAATGTCGTGACTAATTTTTAAACTGGTTGAAGCTGTAATGATGTTTCATAGTTATGTATAGCGTGCGATGTATCATGCCTGCGGCACGCTAAAGAATGAGTTTTTTTGATTATAGGTATTCAATGGATATTTGAAATTCCTTTCGGCTATATTGAATGGTGCTTGCGCAATGAGGCAGCGCCATCCGCAAACCGGATATACTAATTTTTGAATCGATATACTATTTCTAAATTCGAATCGTTCAGCGTTGCAGCATGAGATTGCCACTCCGTGATCCGGCCTTCTTACAATTATAGTCATGAGTTGAAGAGCAACTGTTTCGAATGGTTTGTTTGTTATACAATGCACACACGAGAATAAACTTTGGAGTATTGTACCGATAATGGACGTATACAAAATCTAATTTTTGTGCAATGCCCGTTTACTCGAGTTGTTCAAGTCAGGTGCATTATTGGCCGTCATATGAAATGCTCAGGCGCAGGCTGCAATTAGTGTCATTGCTATTTTTCGAGTGTATCCTACCTGAATACAACATACACTTTCCTACCTTGGTCGTTCGAAAAGAAATAGCTTTCTTTTCAAACATGTATATCGGGGGAAGCGCACGTGCGCGAAATAATCTTATCCCTTATTTTTATACATCTGTGGCTTTGTTTATAAACATTACGCGTGCAGCGATAAGGTATAACGTATACTGTGCTATTCTCGCTCATTACAATGATCAATAGCACTGCAATGAGCTTGCGTAATACGTTTATCGCCTTGACGTATACACATTTCAATTATGTCAATGAGGCGGGAATGCATATTGTGAACCATTCAATTTCGTTCCATTCCCATAATAACAGAAAAAGGGAGGAGGGGCAGGAGGGGCAGGAGGGGAAAAAAACTGCAGTGTATACAGCAAACCTCGGAATTTGTCTTCTTAAGTAGACAATGAATCTTTCACGGAATAGAAAATTCGTTTGAATTTTATAATTGTAGAATACAAACTTATAGGATCCTCTCTCTGTGGATTATCAAGGCAATTGTCAAACTTGAGTTAGTCAAGTGAATTGTTTGTTAGAAAGGAGATATTTTGTGTTTACAGCTGATTACTGATCATAGAATATTGTACTCAGAATGTACACATACGTGTGATAATTCCGCGCGGATTAGATTTATTCATAAATCGCATAGACTGGCATAATTACTTGGAATTGTAAAATAATTGGTGAAAAACTGCGTGGGTATGTGATGCCCGTGATGACAGTATACTGTATAATGAAGTATTTGCATTCATCCGGTTTGAATATCAGCGAATATCAACTCAGAGAAACAAATTTTGGGTCCATTTAATAGAACGGAGTACTAATGATTCGAGCGGGACGGACCGGCCGCGAATACGTGACAAACGTAGGAACGTCGTAATTTCGCCTACGAAATACTTTACATAATTGGAAATAAAAACAAAACATATTTAGCCTCAACTACGGAGCCAACATAAATCTTGCTCTTGATATATTTTATTTCAAATTCAGTCCAGGTATGATTATATAAATTAATTGACATTAAGTTTGTCGCTTGAATATATAGCATATTTCAACCGTACTATACGAAGTGTGGTGTTGGTATAACCGCGTAATCACCGTCCAGATGAGAATTAATGTAGTAAAATTCGACACTATTACAGTAGGTCGTAAATGGTTAGATTAGATTAAAGCAGCTTCTTGTGGAGTAGTCGGAGAATTATCCGATAATGTAGATAAAGTATTAAATCCGCAGTTAAAAAATTAATTTGTTAAAACGAAAAGCTCCTGTCTGAAAGATAGACAGAGAGAGAGACACAAAAGAAAAACTTGGCGACTTAATATATAGTCGCTACAAATTCTCACGCTCGTAGTTTGCAGTTGGTAGGAAAAGCTGAAATCATGTATCGAATTTTAGTTGAGTAAACGGGGCTTTTCAAGTTCGTGGAAGTTCGGAGGAGTTCGTGCGATCAGCTCGACGCCAAAGAGCCAAAATGCCGTCTGCTAGGCGCGTCGTCTGTAGAGGTAACCGGGTCGTATTTCTGACGTGAAACTTGCTGTGATAAGTGATAAAGACTTTGCAAATGAAAAAAAGAAAACAAGAAAATAGTGTGTGAAATATAAATTTAGTGTCTTTAAAAATATGTACCCTGTTTAGAATCACGGATTATACGGTGATTACATTTGTGCAGTGTTAGAAAACCGGTGTATGCCTAACATTGATTTTCATTATTCCTTTTGCTTTTTACTACCATCAGATGATCAAGCCACGAAACGTCATCGTGCAGTTGCGCTTCTACTATTTACTTACAAATTCTTTAAAACAACATTTAGCGATAACCCGGATAACTTCGTTCTCGTAGAACCTATGTGGAACGAAATTTTTCAACCAAATTATTATTCTACTCATTGTCAGCTCAGGCTGCTTGGCTTGACAAGTACAATTGGAAAAAAGAATTGTATTCACATTCAGTACGTAAATATTTATAAAGTGTTGGCGATATTTTTTTGTTTTATAGTAGTCACGATAATATAACCATACCCTGATCGCTCAGATTTTATCATCCGAAATATTGAAGCGGTGATATTCGCAATTGTAATCGTCATGAAAAATTTAGAAGAAAGCTAATAATGCTACGAACTTATTTCAATTTGATCAATATTCGTCGTGTATCGAGGAAAAATGACGCTGTACAGTTATTATATCGGTAGCTGCATTCGGCGTTAGATAATAGTTAATATACTGTACATATCTAGGTATGTACAGGTTTCTGTGTATATTACGTAATTCTCGAATTAATATCATAGTGCAGATACAGGAGTACGGAAAAAAAGGAAATACATATGTATGTATATGCATATACATATTATTTATGACCGAGCGTATAGGTATATCGCAAGCGTAATCGTTGACCTGATTCTCTTTTTCCCTCGCATATGCAAGAAGGAAAAATAAAACGGCGAGATCAATAAAGAAAAATGTCAAAAAACATTTTCGGTATATTCCGCATGAATCAGAGTAACCGTTGCGCGTGTGTGAATCATTCAATTGAAATTACATCCGCGTCCGCGTATGCCACTCGACGACGTATTTTTTATTTTCCTCAAATATTGCATGTATGAAGTAATATTCATTACTGAATTACGGTGTCCTGGACGACCGAGCTGTGCGAGGAGTTTCAAAGTTTTGTAGGAAACCTCGAGGGTTCGTTAACCCGAGAAATTGTCAAAAGACCCGCCGCGTAATCTATATCTCTATCTATGTCGGTACACTATGCCGACCATAGAGATTTGTGTTCGTTGCGGAAACGGGTCGGTCAGCGCATCAACAAAGCCTGATTGAACGAATTATTTAGTACTACCTACGTGGTCGCGCGAAGCTTACAGTAACAACAATATACCTATCCTCAATTTTTGACTGCATGAATGACGAGTGACGCAATTATTTCACTCCTCTCCTTCTCTGTACTAATTAATATAGATAGATAAATAAATAAATAAATGAATTAAATACTCGTTTGAAAAATAATGATGATAATTTATTGCATTATTTGTAACTACGTCGCATATACTGTTTTTCGTTTTTTGATTGAAATATATGCCTCATGATCGTTATTTTTTTCCTTGTATTTCAACCAGATTTTCATACGCACTGGATTCCTAATCATGTTTATTGAAAGAACAAAAACAAAGGAAACTCGAATTCGTTGATCGAGTCGTGGAATAAAAAAGAAAAGAAAAGAAAATAGAAACATCGCTGTCACCGTCGTGTGACGGTGTGACGCCTATAGGTAGGTGAAGTGTCGAAGCGTGCAGCAGAGTGGCACACATTGAAATTATTGAACATGTATTGCAGTAGCCTGCTGCCTGCTGCAGCATCGTGCCTCGTGAGAACGACGCGAGCGTCGCACGACGGCGAGTTTATGTACTACACACCGGCGTTTGGCCAATAAACAAACGCGCAGAGTTTTGGCTGCGTTGTGACCGGGAAGAAGGCGCCTCACGTCGGGCTCACGAGTCGCGCTGCTCTAGCTGAGTCGTCGCTGCCAAGTGCAAGCCAGTCCTTTATCCGTTTCTCTTGTTACGATATTTAGGAATACAAAAGGAAAATAAATAAATAAAATAAAATACTCCGTCGTTATAAATTGTCCGAATAAAGGGGAATTATCGAATGAGCAGATAAACAAAAACAAAAAATAAACAAAGACTGAATATTTGACGCATTTTCATCGCGTCCACGTGACATTCTGTGTACGTACGATAAAAAAACTAAATTGAAATTATCTTCTTCCCCTCATAACTTATCGCGTTTTTTCAAATTCGTGGCCTGTCAACGGACTTCAACCTATTCGGCAGTCTGTCCAGTGAAAAAGTGCCGTGGTGCCGAAATAAATTCGGCCGGCGGCACTATGAATGAACAGAGAATAACGGGATCGTGTGTGATCCTTAGAGATGATTAGTCATTTCGAATCGTGCAGCGATTAAATTAGGAGTTCAGTGTTTCCTGGCGGAGGCGTATTAGCAGTAGTAGTAGTTTATTTACTTATTCCTACTAAACATCAAGGATGGAGTTCGAGTTAGATGGAAGCTTGAAGGAATGGGCAAAGGATAAACCGCTAAGCATCCTACAACTTGATCCAGCTGACAGAGCCGTTCTAAGAATTGCCGGTGAGTCTTATTGTTAAAGTCAAGCCTCACCCTAACTGACCTCTCCCTTTCTCTCTTTCATATTTCGAACTTTTCTTCGTTAGTGTTTTGTCTTCGACTCGTGAGAGAAGTTACATTGTTCGTACGTTCAACTGCATTCGAAATTCGAGTAGAAACAAAAGAACATCTGACTTTAGATTGTAACGAGGAGCATTGTTTTAGACGGTTCAATCTCAATAGCGAGTATTGTTCGCTTATTTCGATTTATTCAATGGTTCATTATTATTTGTTTTTTCTCTTTTTGCAAGCAGATGTATGAATATTTGTGCCATTATCAATGATAACGTAATGAATCTTGAAGTAATATTTGTTGACGTAATGAGGAGTAATCCAAAGTTTCGTGGACACGTAATCTATCTATCTCACGTTCGAAGACATGGTGAGATACTAATAATATCATAATATCATAATTGTGACATTGTTTCCTCGTCTGATGCCCATCAATTTTCCATACATCTGTCCATTGACTCGTTTTCTCTTTTCCTATTCAGTACAACGTATCGTTATTAGAATTCTATATATAGTTTGGAAAAATCGGAGCACGTAGCATTAGACATAATTTATTACTTACTACGTATACCTATAAATATTCTCGGAGTACAAATTTAATATTCTAACGACGGGAGACATTTTTGATGAAAATGACAATTCCGGTTCATTTTTAAATACGATGTCGAAATTTCATCGTCCCAAGTCACTTTGTGATAGGCAAATAACAAGTTATCATTGTCTGTCATCTCCGAGCCTGAGGCTCGCCGTAATCGTATTGGATGTATTATAGTATGCACAGGTATTGCAAAATATTATTGAAAATCGTCGTGAAAGTAGTTGCATGTCATATAACTACAGCTAATTACTGTATCTATAAATACCGGCCTGAATACCTCCTCGAATTTTGTTCTCTACTCTAAATTTTCATCATCCAATATACAAATCGCTATTCGATCCGCACTGTATATATACACACTCGCATTCCAATATCGCAAACTCTTTCAATTTGGACAAAGTAATGCAAACAAAGTTAGAAGAATCGAATTGAACAAAATCGTTTGTGAATAATTGCAGGGTACATTATACGCAAAAGATAAAATACAAAATAATTCATCAATCGACGACGGAGAGCGCGAGGCGTCTGAATCTTCTGACAAATGAATAGTATTAAAAACCTGGGCGATCGCGATCCGTCAGATCTTTCATTGTCAGATCCCTCCCGCCGGGTGTTTGTGCGAAGTAAAGTAATATTGTAGGCACATACGGCGGTTCGACGAGCTGTTGGCGGTTTCGGTCATTCATAAATCATAAGATATCCGTATGTACACGTATACGAGTGGCATCGTTGTCCCTGGCAACGGTCTGGCGTCGACACCAACGGTTCGACTTCGCGTCCTTGAAAATATATTTCAATCTCGCTTTCATTACGACATTTAAATATAAATCGTCGTAGGAACAATGAATTATCTCACGGTTCAATTATACTTCCGCGAATATTATTTTCACAATTTTTTTGTCATTGCGATATCATCGCAAGTGAGTATCCTGCTTGGTACGTATACATACAAGGCTTGAGTTTCTAACTTGAACACAGCAAAAACACGAAAAATACATCCGTCAAAAATTTCTGACGGAATTTTTCATTGCTCAAAAATGTGACTCCAAGTTTTTGTTATTCTTTCGAGAAGGAAGCTGGGAAAGAAAAAAATAGCTGAATACAAATTGAAAGCTATATATCTGTTATCACCGAATTCAAGGATTTTTTCTCCCTCTATTTCTCTTTTTTTCAATAAAGTTGAGTATCATCTTTTTCGATCACAACCTCCACGATGTACCTACCTCGTAGTTCGTACTAAATTAGGCTTTGTGTTTCTTCCAAAGTCGGTTCCATCGCTCGACAAACCAGCCTCGGCTCATTTTACAATTCCGGGCAGTTGAGGTCCTGAAATATAGTTGATTGAGCTAATGACGCGTTTCAATTCTAACACTTTATATTACACGTGAACCGTGTAGTATAATAGTATTAATTAATGTATTTTTAACATCGTCCCTGGCTCATCGGTGTGCTCTCTAAGAGTCGTCATAATATTATGTAGGTACATACATATAATTTTTTTCTATAATTTTTGTGTACATCATCGGCGGAACCGCAACGGATTGAAGTCGGACCACGGAAACCAGCTTCGCCAAATTTACGTTTTTCAACATCATGAATGTCCGGAAATTCTTTCCGGTAATCAAATGACTAGGAATTATAAGCGAATGTTTAATTCGGGTAGTGCTAGACACCCTGTTATTGGCTACAGAAAATTCTGTGTTTCATTAAGAAAACTAAATGTCTAAAAAAAAAACCCTGATTCCCTAGCTTTTGGTAATTTCGTGATGTTTTTTTTTCCTGATGGGTCTATTTGCGACCCATGATTTCTTCAAGATAAATTCGCCCCCTTTGATGAGTTCGAGCTAACAAAAATACTTGACGTTGAGTTTCGGCAGGGTCAAAATCAATTTTATTGTTGTGGAGAAGGGGGGGGGGGGGGGGGCTTAATCGATTTCGAGGTAGATAATTACCAGGAGAAGTGGTGACACATGATTTTTCACACCCTGTCAAATGCAGTACGTACGCCCTGCACTTGCGGATAATATACTTGAGGGCCATCCAAGTAATATTTTCGCTAAAATTTGTGATTCCCATTTGAGCACCGCTATTGAGCCTTTGCGCTCTCTTCATTATTACAATGTACACCGCCGCGCGTACTCACCCCTCGGGCCTATAATTATTATTAATATTATTTATGGGAGGTGTATAGTTGTTGTAGTATAGCATGTAGTGCGGTGTGCGTACAGGGTGGAACTAAATCACGTGTCGCTGCTTCACCGGCTGATTCTCCACCTCGAGATCGGTGTAAAGCCCCGATAAAATGCCCCCGCAAAATTAACCTTGACCATAAAAATTAGAAGGTTATATTTTTCTGTTGTTATTGCATCAAAAAATCCTGTTCATCAAGAGAAACAAAAGCCTCAGAGAGGGACCTCGATTTTTGTTCTGATTGAAGGGTTCATTCGCGACCCATGGTTCCTTCGAGAATTTCGTACCTCTCTCTCTCTCTCTCTCTCTCTCTCTCTCTCTCTCTCTCTCTCTCTCTCTCTCTCTCTCTCTCTCCCTTGATAAGTCGAATTTCTTTGACAGATGAAATAAATTTTACTATCATTCTTAACAAGGTCAATATCCATTTTGCGGGGGCATCTTGTTGGGGAGCTCTACCGATCTCGAGCTAGAGGATCACGCGGTGAAACAGCGACACGTAATTTAGTTACACCCTGTACATACTACCTGAGTAGTCGTCTAGCAGCGGAGTTAAAAGGCGGGGGGGGGGGGGGGGGGGGTATCGGGGTGTAACTATACTTGGTACACTATGCATGCTATACATATATACATAATACGTACAGGTACATAATATGTGTGCACATCCTGTTTGCGTCAGTTTGTATGCGTGTTTAGGCTCGTAAAATCTTTCGGTTTCCTCTTTCCTTTTTCTTTCCTTCTCTGGAATATCTTTTTCATACTTACATCGGCGTGTGCATTTTTCCTAGCGATCTTACGTTTTTACTTTGTGTATCGTTACGTTATTCAGAAATCATATGAAAATAAACTAGGGGCTACACCCCTGCGCCTCCGACGCTCGGCGCTGCGCGCCTCAATCCGCCGGAGCTCGGTGCTTCGCGCCTCGCAACGTTGTGCTTTTGGATACATGAATACCTATGTCATTGAAAAAGTATTACGATTCCCGTTGATCTGACTGGCGAAAATGATCTAATAGCAATCTCTATATACCGGGTGTCCCGTTTCAAAGGCACTGCCGAACAACAGCGGATTCCTAGTGAAAATCGCGACGGAAATTTCCTCAGCAAAAATTCGGGGGGGGGGGGGGGGGCCGTTTGGCCGTGAGAGCCGTTTAAAGTCGACAATGCCGAAGCTTTACATATGTATTTATATACATACCATTGTAGAAGTAATTCTGTCGCTTTTCTGGAAAATTGAAAAATAATTTTTTTGTACGTTAATTCTCTATCTGATGGAAAATAGTCTTGTCATTTTCGAGAGAAGACCAGATAAATGTGCTGGCGGTGCTCATTCGCTGAAATTTTTCTGTTATTTCAATATTCTTTTTTTTCTTCCACATTTCCTTCTCGTCTTCGAAACAATATGGTTTTTACTGGAAAAATCAACGGACAAAGATCGCATTGACCTATTCCGAAACTACAATTTTTCCAACAGTATATATATGTGTAATACGTATACAATTATACATAATTATGTATGTACAATATGGATGTATGTTACGTATCATTGTAGAGGATTCTATGTCGGATGCTATATATCGTTAGTTGATATAATCTAGAACCGTACCTTCCCGTATAGTGGAAAAATACATACATACCTACAATAATTATTACAACTATTGTCAGTAGCGATTCAATATTGCGTGCATATACGTAATTCCATAATTTTAATATTCAATGTACAAGTCTCGTTTACCTACTACGCCGGATAGTTTGCTTCCATAATTTTTATTATCGAAATTCTTGCGGCATGACCTCGGTGGAACAGCTTTGCGAAATTGTCCAACAATGTAATGCGTCAGTCGCTGCAATAATTTTTTGATCAATCGATTTTCAAATGCAAGGATACAGGTTCTTTTCTTTGGCGGGGGGCAGGGGGGGGGGGGTTCCTCTCTTGTTTCTTATTTTCAATGTGGTTTTAGAATTTTGACGAATAGGGATAGTATGTAGGTATATTGAATTTTTGTATTCTCCTACATATACCTATAATAGCTACCGGGTATAAGTATTACCGCATAATATGTATATAACAACGAGTTTCAATTTTCGTCTCACAACTTTGAAGAATAAATGCCTGAATGAAGGTGAAATTCTACACGCCTGTTCCCGTAGGTATTGTTGTTAAACTGCTCGCGAAGCACCTGCCTGTTTCCGGTATACATTAATCAGTGTTATTTTACGCGTGCGGCGCCATGTGTGTGAAAATTAACTCTCAAGTTGGATATCATCATGACTGAGAATAGCGATGATAATAACAACAGTGATGTGCAACATAATTGGAAAAATGAATGGAAGTTTGTGCGAATAATCTTGATCGATGGTAACAATAGATTTTCGATCGCGAAAATTAGAAATACAGACAGAAAAAAAAAAAAAACCTGCAATTCCAAATCGTCTGCAGGTGATTTATTGAAACCCGATAGTTTGTGGAGAGGGTAGATATCTGAGGAACGATACAGGAGAAGAAACGCGCAAGAGATAAAAACCAATGGCAATGATTCTTGTCAACGAATTACTGCATGCGCAAACAACCGCGGACGGGTAGACGGCAGATTGTAAATGGGGCGATAGTAATAGATTCACCCTCAGGGCCTACTATACTCGCGTACGTATCTTCCACCGTACGTACGTACAATACTCGTATATGCATCAGTAAAACGTATCTGTGCCATTCGTGTATGGATATCTAGGTATACTTACACCTATACCTATAACTATACTACGCAACACACGGGTACACACTCGGGAACCAAGTACTTTGGCCTTCGAGTTATTCCACCCTTGCGTGTTGCGTGCGTGCGTGGGGTATTTTACCCGGGGTATGCGGCGGCGATAGGTCTGCATCACGCTGCAGGGAGCTGGAGACTACTCTATCTCTACCTCCAGGTTCGTATGTTGAAGGAAGTGAAGTGGGGTGTTGTTGTGCTCATGCCGTGCACGCGGTTAATATATTATTTTTACAGCTGCTGGAATGCAGAACGACGAAGCTAGTATGGCTCAAAATTCGTGCGATTTTACATGCAATGGGGGAAAAAATGATAGTCATGCTACTAATTATCAGTCGAGTGTTGAAAAGCTTCGTTCGTTTCATTATACGATTCAAATGATTTAGAATAAAAATATTTCAGGCACATTTCAGCCGTTCTGTTCCGTCGACGTCATGAAGTTCAGCTTCGGTATAACTGATTGCGCGGAGAGTTTACGAGACTCTTTCTTACACTCGTCGACACTCTGATTAGGATACTCGACACCCGGCAGACTTTTCACACAATTTTGAATATCGGAATGTTGAGAGTCCTGGGAACGGCTCTTCGGAGTTTGAGTCAATCGAGATAAGCGCCATGTTAATGCCTATATTCTTTTCCATGAGAGATATGAGTGTGTATACGAAAACCGTGGGAGTGAGAACGATATCTGAATAACCGACGTATCCGTGTAGGTATTATACACTGGTAAATTTCGGTTCTCAGGGGAATTCGGACTCGCTATCGCAAATGTACAGACACCGTTTCGAAAATGAGAATCGTAGATTTGCGCAAACGACTCGATCGATTTTGACGAAACTTCGAGAATTCATTCAGTACGATGGCAGAAAGTGGCTAAGTATTTCACTTTTTCGAAACATTGATCGGATTTGATGAAAACTGAACATTTCCTGTGTTAGATAGGTTAGATTGCCATCAGCGATTACTCCAATTTCCCCTTGAAATAGTACCTACCTATACGAGCAGTAGGTGAAGGAAATTGTTCTTCGTTTTTGTCCCTTACAGTTCTACCTATAACTTTCTTAGTTTCGAGCTACCATGGAGGAAGAAAAACGGGATGATTCCTTTATCATCGTATATTCACGGTATATCGGTATATCATCGGTGATAAATGATGAGCGGAAATGCGGTGAGAGTACAGAAATATGATCCGGTCGTTTGCGTCGGGTACCAAAGCATTTGCTAATTGAACTCACATGCGCGCATGTATCCATTATACCAGGTACGTGAAAATTAAATTAACCGAGAAGCTTGTTTGACGAGAGGTAGTGCTTCCAGCTAACTGACTGATATGACTATACCAGCTGCGTGCGTGCGTGTTTCTTTCTCTTCGGTGAGGTTCTCCTTCGATTAGATATAACATATGCTAGTAACCTTTATGTACATATTTTACTTCACGTAATATGTACCTATGTTATCGGGGATCGAATGAATTGCGATCTAATTCAATCATCAACTGTCATTATAATTTATAACCGCGTTGGAGATCAGAGGAATTGAATACTGCACAACGACTTGATTCCAAATTTGTAAAGGATTTCCATGACGAATTTAGGAACGGTCTGCTCTTTTTTCTAATTTCTGCTTTTAACTCGAATTATATAATAATCTTTTATCCGCTGTATCGGTGAAATAGTATATGAATCACTGATGAACGAGAATGAGATTGAAAAAGAAGAATATAATTATAGATCCTGGTTTGGATTGAGTTTATTCTCTTTTCACGCGATTCTTACTCAAAGACGAGTATAGGTATATTCAGAGTTGAAAAACTGATCTTCCTTCCTTTCCTGCTGCACGTGGAGGTTTCGGCTCAAGGCTCAATTATGCTCAATGCTCAATGCTCAATACTCGGGTGAGCCTGAGCTCGACTTCACGACGATCGTATTAAAAAAAAGTCAATATTATAATTTATTACAGATGTATTGTGTAACATATATAAATATTAAGGTCGTAACAGTAATAACATTTTCGTTCGCGGTACCTGTACCTGTACCAGTAGTATAACCGCAGATACGGGCGCGATTTATATCTCGACATTTAGAGGCTCAGGAACGAAGCGCCTGTGTCGCGCCGCGCCGCTAAGAAACTCGCCAGCCTTGAAAATTAGATATTCATAACTATAAGTAGGTATCCGAATAACTTGGTTAGGTATCACATAGTATAAAACGTACTTAAAATGCATATAATATATTTGCGTCGCGACGGTGATTAAACCGAACGAAAATTAATGGTAATTATATTGTCTACCAGTTTTTAAGGCCTATTTATGTACCACTTATATTCATTCTTATGGTTGTGACTTGTGGAGGTGTTATAGCTGCTGGATGTTCGTGAACGTGCTCTCTCGTGTGTTACCATCGTGCGGCGGCAGTTTTTTTGCCGCTGCTTCGATCAATATTAAGAATTCACACCGCAGTATGAATAGCAAATACACATATTCACAAGGATAATCTATAGATCGAAAATTGGAGGAAGAATGTTCATTTTTTAATGCCATAAAAAGTCGGTTTTCATTATCGATAATTGTCGTGACCGGACGTCGCGACACACGCCGGAGGACTTACGTTCTTGTGTAATTATACCATGCGACGTCGGATGCGGCTGGAGTTGTAACGGAAGCGAAATGACGAAAGATTGTATGGGCTAAAATTTTCCGGCGAAGACAAAAATCCGGCCTTGACACTCCAACGATTTTGGAAAGTCCCGCAACGTCGCGACGTCACGAGCAGTCTCTAGGTTTTATTTATTACGCGTGATATTATGCGTATGAACTTTTTCGGGCATATCACCGATTACAAGTTCATTCGGGTGCACCGCAGCGCTCGCAGGCAGATATAATATAATAATGGTGGTGTTAATCAGCTTTCATCTTTGTGTAAAGGCGTGATATTCCGTGCAGGTCGATGCTTTCTACAGTCTATTAGTTATTGCAGTTAACCCCACTCATGTTCTTCGGAGATCAATTTCAATCGATCATTGACGTCAGTGTCATGTGGAATTTCAATTTCATCACGTTGACATTCAGGCCTTGTTCTTCTCATTATTACACTAGTTGAAAATGTTATTTATCTCGAATCATCGCGCTTTATTGTTCAAAATAATTCGATTGCACCGCACGTATTTCACATATATATATTTACACGAAGATAAATTTGTAAATCTGAGGTGATAAATCGGATTTCAAAAATTTCGGAGACGATTTATTCTTCGCCCCGTGCGTGTATACTCAGAGGGATATCTTCTGGAATCGTCAAATTTACAGTCGAATAAATTGTTTGTTGAATCAACGAGTCATTTTCAAATTGAATAAATTTTTCAGTTCATTCGATAAAAAATTTGTTAGAGTGCGAGAGAAACGAATCTCAGTTTGATTCAAGAAAACTTTTCTCTGCGCGTATGTTGGGGTTAGTTCCAAATTTAAACACAAATAAACGAGATACAGAAACGTGTACAGATGGCGAAATCGGCGAAATTAAATATGCAAAATAATGTTATTTTCAGATTTTTTCAGTTTGTTTTCTGTTGTCTGTGCGAAAACGAGAGAATATTATTCACTTGGGAGATAAAAATAAGGAAAAAATGTAAAAATGATTTTTTCTCTCTGGAATTCGCCATTATCATGTTCGAGGAATAATAATATTATAATAATCATTATGTTATACAAATGAGGATGGATAGTGGAGCTTGGTATGGTTATTATGAGTTTGAAAAACAAAAGATGAGAAAGATGAGAATAGAGAAGAACATTGTAATATGAACAAATTCCGCTGACGAGACTCAGGCCCGTTGTCTTTAGTTCACTATTGTTTTTTAACTAGGCACGTCGAGTCATCCATCCCCTGTACGTAGCAAACGTCATTGTCATCGTCACGAGACAAAATCTCTGGCGTCAGAGCTGTGAGGTTATATTGTTTTGAAAGTAAGGAACCACAGACGTTCTTTAGTTAATTAGAAAATAATTGAAATTTATCTCATGTGTCATCCATGGTGAGCAACGTTTAGACAATCGTTACGCTTTTATATGATATCGCACCAGTAATGCAAAGGTCCCATGCAGAATTACGTATACGAGTTGCTAATAATTAGCCTGAAAAGCGTAAAAGCATAACGACCATCGGCGTCGCCGCTGGCAATCTAACCTAGCTAACACGGGGAATATTTATTTTTCATCAAATCCGATCAATGTTTTGAAAAAGTGTGATGCTTAACCACTTTCTGCCATTGTACTCAATGAATTCTCAAAGGTTCATCAGAATCGATCGAGTCTTTTGCCAAAATTAACGTTTCTCATTTTCGAAGTGGTTTCTGTACATTTGAGTCAACGAGTCCTATGGCACCTCGAGTTGAATATTATTTATGTACCCATAGGGAGGTATACATTTCCTGTATAGCCGCGACGACATCGAATCATTATAGGTAATATAACTAAGAGTTATCTGGACGATTTACGAAGTAATCATTAGTAATATAATATAATGTTACCTATACCTGAGACTTTAGAAATTATGTGGAACATTGACGAGTGGTAGCTATACTCTGGGACAAGAAATCAGAATAATTGGACATGAATCTGATTACGAAATCCGAATGCTAAAAACCCGCATCTCATCGCAGTAACGCATCTGCGAAGCGACCAAAACAAAAAAAAAACCAATGCTTACGCCAATTTATTATAATTGTGTTTCATTTTTGTGATATAAAAGTTGAAGTTCGTTATAGTAGCAGCGCTATACTCGCAATTGATCACGAAATATAAAATTTCATCAGGTCTTTCAACGCGTCCTCGACTTTGCACGAAAAATGCAAGTCTAAGCGACATATTCTTCATTGGCGAAAGAAAATTGAAAACACTGCAAAGTTTCGTTAGTTTGAAATTTTTTCTGGTATTATATGACGCGTAGGCGTTCATGCGCAAAATGGTTGTTCACGATGTTGAAGTTGTTCCTCACGTGGCCTGAATGTAGTTTCTCCATCTCCATCTCCATCTCCATCTTCATCATCATCATCTCCATCGTCTTCGTCTTCGTTTTCTTCTCTGAGGTCGATTCCCTCCTGCATCCAGTATAGGTTCAGTACGAGAAGGTAACGTCGCGTCGCCACGGAATCCGACCCGTTGTCTCATCCCCAAAGATCTCAAGTTACTCGTGTCGAGCCGCTTATTTCTTTCCGCAGACATTTTTCAATTCCACCCGATCGATCCAATACCGTAACACGTAAATACAATTCAATTCTATATATTCTCCATGAATAAAATGAATAATTGTGGTGGCTTATCGATATCGCAGCAAATCTTACAGAAATTCCATCCAACTTATCGTTCTTTGTCTTCTTCTATTTTTTGTATTTCGTGTAAACCGATCAATTTTACTCGCTATCTTGTTATACGTGATATATATGTATATAATATCAACTATACGTGTTGCGAGTATATGATATGATATTTGGATAACGCGAGGCGTGGCCTGAAATTCATGTTGCAATTAATTAGATTGACATTTCAGGGAGACGTAGGTAATCATCGTCTGCGACTGTACGACCAACTACTCGTTACCATGCGAGATTAATTAGCACTTTGTCGTTAAGTCCCACCGGGTGTATCTATCTGATATCTACTTCTATACCTTTCGCAGGCATAATAGTCGACCTTACCATCCCGATTACCATGGCCGCAGACCTTGTATATAGTCAGACCTTTTAATATGTAATAACCGGCTTTTAAATGAAAATAATTCCCACTCAGCAAGCGCTTCACCGCGTTCTTATGTTAGCTTGCCGTAGACACAAAAATTACTGTACAAGATTCGAAAAGCGTTCTCAAAGTGCGAATGATTGAAAAAAGAATGATGGAAATTGAAGAGCAAATATAAGATCAAACATCTTACTTATATTCGGTGTACATTTTTTTCTATATCATTCGTTGTCTTCTGATTTTTTCGCATTTTTTTGAATTCTCGCACGGGACTACCGCGGTCGTCATTACGGATTTACTGTGCTTCAGATGGCAGCTATTTCGAGTAACGCATAGATAAAGAGGATCGAAATTATGTCGTAAAAGAAATGTTTATATATAATAACAATAAAAATAATATCATTATGTCTTGGGGCTAAAAAGTTGGTCGATTAAGGTATATATTTATAAAAGAAAACCGCGATTATTTGGATTGGGTCAATAATGTCAATGTGACCAATTATGAAATTAGAGCTGCCGCTGCAGATTAGCTGCAGACTATATAGTCATAATATCTCCTTTTATAGCAATTTCGTTTTATTCGATTAATTAGCTTTAATCGCATTATGCTGAAAATATAATCTGATCGTGCATGTTACGTTCATGCCTCCGCGTATGTGGGGGGGATGCAGTGAAAAAAGGATACAAAAAAGAAGGATATCAGAAAAATATCGTAAAGTTTGTAGAATGATTCGAATTCTACATATTATTTATAATACGAATTTGGAGTATGAACTTCAGTTATCGTATTATATCCATATAGGCATATCCTTACATGCTTCAGAATATTAATTTGTTCGAAGCGAAAATTTGTTATTCTCATGCTGTAGTAAGTGTTTTGGAGTGTTTCTCTTGGGCCGTGAGAAAACAAGCGTCTTTTTCTTTCATTTGTAAACGTAATTTGAAATTCAAATTCACAGAGAATAGTCCACAACCGCCACGAATACATACTGTGGGCCCGAAACCCGAACTAGACAGCCAGACATGAAATTGGTATTGTTTATAGGTACCCAATTGCGAATGTAAATTACAGATATGAGCAACATCAATTTACAAATCCCTTTTTCTTCTCATAATCCATAAATTTTTGATATCCAAAATGAATAGATCTAGTCTACTAAAGTAATTCAACATGAAACGAAACAGATTTAATTAGATCAAAGATTTTCTCTTTCAATCCGAAGAGTAGTAGAAGGAAAATGTGAAAATAACACCAATTGGAATCACCACGCTATAGGTATTCGCGTATATATGTATACACATATATACGTCATTGCCTAATTTGCGCTGCAGCTCTATTTTACATACGCATGTAAATACCAGGATTTATTATTCATTTTCCGACTTCATACCTTCATACGAGATGCTGGATGAAACCTAACGTGACCCGACCTTGCTCCGGAGTTAAAATTAATAGAAAACAACGAAACAAAAAACGAAAATCGGATGATAAATCATTTGAAGAAATATGGCATGAACGATAGAATCCGTTGTAGGTTTGTTGTTGAGCCAAGCAGGTCGTCGTTGTTCGTATCCGAAGAACCGTAATTAGATGACGTCGGCGTATCTTTACATATATACCTATATATATTATACGACCGGGAAGTAGTCGTCTCTTGCATTACGTTACGTTACGTTAAGCCCGGCGCACCAAGTCCTACGCTACACTCACCTACAGAGGAGCTACGAATTCGCTACGTTGACTCACAAGCAGCTCCCACCAATCAAAAAATTCGCCGCGGCGCTGTGTGAGCGCGCCTGTCGATGTTACGAGTCCGTACTACGAAAAGTTTTGTGCCAGACTCGTTACGCTACGTTATAGGTATATACCGAGTGGCGTACAACGTGTAGTATAGTAGATTGTGGGCGAAAATTAGGCCCTAACAAAGAAGGCAGCGGTATTATATTATGGGATTTATAATATAGGGACATAATTATACGGTGCAACCGTCGCTGCCGCCGCCGGGATATGGCTTGTTATGACTAATCACGCGACTGTCCGTCTTTATTTAAACTTGTGCCTCATTTCACACAGTTCTTCATTTTTATTTACTTTTTTCTCTCTCTCTCTTTCGAATCATTTTTTGAACTGACCTACTCGCTCGGCGCTCAGTAGGACCCGAAACTTACCAAGTTTTGTGCTTGTTCTTGTTTTATTGCTAGTGGAATATCTACTACGCGGTCAAGGCGAACTTTGTAATGGGTTAAGGTCATTTCTATGTATACCTATATAACTTCACCTTAAGCTCGTATGAAATTTTCATCCGCGGCTTAGGTTTAGAATGCAATTTCAGTGAAAAAGATTGTTCCGCTGCGGGGCGAAATTGCGGGGGTAACAAAATATATATATACACGGCTCACCGAATTTACAGTACCCGAATAGGTATATATATCTCATGCTTGATGGTAATTATTATAGCAACTCGATCCGTGAGAGCCTGCACGCGCCATACCAAAGTTCTAATTCGCAACGGTTCTGGTTTTATGATATTTCAAAACTCGTTTCCCAAACGATTTCAATACGTATATGACCTTGCTCTCTGCTTTCATTTTTTTTCAGAGGAACACCTTCCGCGTTTTATTCTTCGTTTGGGTTCCGAACTTGCTTCGCTCGAAGACCGCGACGAGCGCACGATATATATATATATATATATTCCTCCATCCTATATAGAAAATTTGGTTTTATTTCTTGCCTTTTTTTTCTTCGTTCGATGGAATTTTTTTCTTTCATCTGCAGACGTCATTTCTCGAAACGCCTTCTTTTTTTTTTTTTTTTTATATACGTAAATTTAGAATTGAGATTATTATATTGCATTGTATTACATCTTCGTTACTACGGGCTTTGGATACATTTTGATTTTCAAGTCTGACTTGATTCATTGTCGTGGACGCGTTCTGGTATACCATAGGTTAAATCATCTGAAGCAATTATAATTATTAGTGATTACCAGGGAGAATTTAATTGCTTCGTTAACGCATACTTTGTGAGCTTTCATCTATCCGCTTGTTCCGGGATTTAAACGATTCAAGCGTCATTATTGCTATTATAATACCAGAAAATCTTCTTTCATTTTCATTCGCGTTCATTTTTCTTTCACTACAATTGGACAAATGTTGTTTCTTTTTTTTTTTTTTTTTATTATTTTTTTGGCAAGATGTTCGCTAATGAAATCATAACCGCCACTGCGAGAATGAGTTCCAAAGGGAATGAAGAGAAGGGAAAAAATTTGAAGAAAATATTCAATGTTCTTCTTCTGATCCTTAGGCAAGGAAATTTGCCGTCCGCGAAAATTGTTATCAATGTCACAGCGATCCTTGTCACGATCCTACATGGCAAGAAAAGAAAAAGGAGAAGGAAAAAAAAGAAAAAAAGAAAAAGTAAAGCAAAAGAAAAAAATACGCCAAAGCAGTGGTTAATTGTTATGTAAGTAAACCGGAACGCAGCGGCTATTTCTAGGTAATGCAGGAACACAGCTTCGTTAGTATCCGGGTCATGTCGTCGTGGGTGGGTTTTCACCGAGACTCTTTGAATCTTATTAAAATCAATGGGGGTCCAGTATTTCTCAGAATAATGAAGTTCGACGAAATTTCAATACTCGTACGTCGTGTAGTACGCGAACGGATATCAGACGAGCTACGGCAAGCGACGTTATTATTCTGTTTCATTCTAATCGACATTTTGAACCTAGATGTAGAATTTTGAATGAAAAATGTGATCGATTACGCGGACCGTGGACGACTGTACGATATTCTCAAATTTACTGCGATCAATGATCATCCTGCCGAGTGAAGTCAACGCCTTGAAGTAGCACAGATGCAGCGTAGTAAATTAGTAATACTTGCTGCAAGTATATACAGACGTGGAAGCAAATGATTTATGAAACTTATACAATCAACCGCATTCTTC
This sequence comes from Phymatocera aterrima, assembly GCA_963170745.1. NCBI lineage: Eukaryota > Metazoa > Arthropoda > Insecta > Hymenoptera > Tenthredinidae > Phymatocera > Phymatocera aterrima. The sequence continues at coordinate 5,011,310 of OY720662.1, read as the reverse complement.
GATTTTGTATAATTATAATTATTATAAATACCCCGTATGACGTAATTATTTATTATTCTCATCATCATGATTATTATCATTATTTTTTTTTCCAAACATACTGCGTATGCATATCATTGTTGATTTTTACCAAAAAACAGAATTGATATTTTACGTGGGTATATCTACCATCATTTTTGAAACACGGTGTACATTTCAAGTTATGATCCATACCGCTAATAAGTAGGTAGACATAGAGTTTGTTTCAACGTATGATTAACGTGGAATACGTGCTTCAGAAGTCAGAAATAATAATTACGTTAATGCACGCCGTGGTCTATATAGAAAGCTTATTGTCAAATATCACGGCTAATTAATTCAAACTCCACATGAATGGCATATATATACATATATATATATATCATTGCTAGTGAAAAATGACGTCTTTGGAGATGAAAAAAAAACATTCAGAGCATATTACATGCCTATCTATATTAAATTACATAGAATATAGAATATTATGTACCTACTTCTGTCCTCTTTTCACTTTCTAGCGTTACGTAGCTCGAGTATAACACTTTCTTGCATTCTTTCGATTTTTATCACTTTATTTCTAATGCACAAAGTCCGAGAATAGTACCGACGAGAGTGAAATTTGACGATGAAGAAGAATCCGTTACCTTAAATTTAGGCAATTTCGGCAATCCCTGGAACTGAAAAGTCAAAATATGAGACGCAGAATTGGGGAACAAATTTTACAGCCCCAGGTCGCGTTGGGCGACAAACAGAAGTAACGATTTTTCTTCGCGGTCAAATTTCACCGACGAATCGCTACAAATTCAATTTTCGTAAAGTGTTCTGCAGGTATGTAGGCATATACGTACGAAACAATTATACGAAACACCAAGTGATATTGTTTCGCGCGATTTTATTGCCTTAACGTTTCGAACTTCAGCCTCATTAATACCGAGGACAAACGGATTTAATTGGTAGCATTTCTAACGGGGATATTTCAGTATACTGTATGACGTACGTATATTAGTTCATCGTATGCGATTATGTGTCGTATATATAGCTATCAATGGTTTGAAATAACGTAAGTATATTTATACACATGTCGGTTTATCCAGTATATATAGTCAGTTGCGTGTAATAAGTACATCTTACGTATGCATCTGTATTTATAGCCTATAATATGAGAGACATAGGCATACCTACTACGAAGATAATTGTTTCGCTGCAATTACATTGGCTTGCTACCGTATGAATTTATATGAAGCGTTACCTTCGAGACTTGGACGATCTGGAAAACTTTCGAAAGTTCTTTTATTGGCTGTTTTTTCGTGTTTTCGAACGATCGAGAGCCTAACGGTTTTGTCTTCTCCGTTTTTCGTACGACTTTTTTTTTTGTTTGTTCGTTTTTTTTCGTTTTCTTGCTTATGCGATATTCCAGTTTTTCAAATTGTCGAGAAGAAAGGAATGCATGGATATATTATCAGCATTGAACAATTCCATTGAATCAATATTCAAAATTCAAGAGACGTGGTGATTACTGCAGGAATGATAAATTGAACTGATAATTTTATAATTAATAGTTTGAGACATCGATGACCTAAACTCTCACCGAAACTCTGTAGATTGTTCAGAAGTATCGAGGAAATTCGTAAATCCTGGTGTTTCTGTTGCGAAGAAGACGAGGAAAAAGAAAAAGTATACAAGACGAGGAATGTTTGAAATACGCTTATTTTCTCCTCAATTTTTGTTCGTTCCTCAACCGTTGGCGGTATAACTATTAATCATTTGAAATTATTCTGTGTACGTACGTTGCGGAGCAACTATAGTTGATTGATAAGCTAATTTCAAGGCGTGTATTAGGAGCCGAGAAAATACCATTCCGAATTCTGTGCAAAGCGCGTGATTCCCTTCAATTATTCAACAAAGTTTGACCTAGTAAAAGCTCATACCACCCACTGCAGAGACATAGGCGTACAGAGATTATACCATTCGTAGAAACTTTCCTAGCCGATACATCGGCACTTTCAGTTGTGTTCCAGTTTCATTCTCGACTAAAGCCGCCAGGCGTTTGTGCCGGTAACACACACATACACACACACCGATGTAGCAACTTCCTATGCTTTTACCTGCTTATCGCGTTATTGCACAATTTTAACGTGGTTTAAGATAATATAACGTTGGAATCACGTTGTAGTCTTTTTTTTCGTCTACCTTCTATCACTCGCATCAAAAACAGACACGGAAATTTACCTCGAAATTTACTATATTGCTTCAATGTTCGCTATCATGTACGTGTTACATACATAACTGCGTAAAAATAATATTTAATGATCGTATGCATGATGGAAAATACGTGTCCAGGTCATACAGCTCGCGTGCAATCTGAAGTGCAGCATTTTTGCTTATACCTATATGCATAGAGGTAGCCGGTATCCTCCTTTCGTCGCGCGTCAAATTTCATACAATCTTCTTTTCATATTACTGTAGTGATCTATGCCGAGCTATGTATACTAATTTATCAACCATTAGGTACGTAGTGCATACATAGAAATGCGTACCCACTCAAACTTCTGAGCTTTGAGAGAGCTTTACGTACCTTATAATTCTCTGCCTCTTATCGCGTCCGCTTATGGCAGTTGGTTAGTTAGTTGATTAGGTTAATTAACTCGATACTACTACGACTACTACTACTATTACTACTACTATTACTACTACTGTTACTACTCGTCGTCAAAACGTGTAGGTACTGATTTACTCCTGTCATCGGATGAAAACAAAAAAAGAAGAAAAGAGAAAATGAAAAATTCACTTTACACAAAGCAGGAGGAAACTTATTCGAAGATATCTACGTGGTACGATGAAGATGAGAACTTGACATAATTCGCTTTAGTCTAGTTTATTATATAATAAATCACGCTCTCAATTAGTCATTCTGGTTAACTAAAAATTCGCAAATATTTATAACAGCGATACGGATAGTTCGAACGTTCAATTTTATACCCATGCAATTGTCCTCGAGCAATGTATATTGTGTATGTATATTTTATGCTTAGAGCTCGTTGCATGGCGTCTCGTTTGAGTTGGGTGACTATATCGATATGCGTTTAGTTTGACTGCACGTTTGGGCATATTTGTTAGTATTATACTCATTGTCAGCAAAGCGAGTCCCCGATTCAGTGAGGGATGCCTTTTTGTCGAACGTAGTCACAGCCCTGAAATGTTGATTTGGAGATCAGTCTTTTCTCAACTGAGCTAGAGATATGAGCTGTCGCAATGAGAATTTACCTGATATTTTGAATATAGAACGGCTCGTGGATTTTTTCGGTGGCTCCGTTCCCGATACAAGCGCTCACGGAACTCAATAATCGTATCTTATTGTTATATTACGGTTATAGTCAGGCGATATTGAGACTACATAACATTCATTGTTTTCTTGATTGAATCTAATATTCCCGCAAGATGAATCCTCGTGTACCGTATATACCGTAACGCCTCGGTTTCATTCTCCGACATATATATACGTATATATATATGTACGTACTTCATTTTACTATACACGCGATCAGTTGATATAGTAGTAGGGCGGGCCCTATCAATATACATATTGCGTAACATTTAGCCGCGGTCCATCCCAATCGATTAACTATGTAGAATGGATCTGAAAGCTCGTATCAAGATCATTCAGCCAGATTGTTGCATACGTATGTCATAACAATGGAAAGTTCATTCAAGTTCTCGTTCAGTCAATCAGTCGGCCTGACGTATAGCTTATATCCCGTATTTTGAACACACAATTGTCGATAACATCTTAAATTATTGGTCAATGTTTCCCGGGCATATCTGCGCTACGTGTATTCTTGTTCTCGATCTTGTTCGTATTCTTGTTCTCATTCGAATCGATTCATTCAGCCGGACGAAACGCGTTGTGATACCTCTCGGTTTTGTTCTTTCTTTGTGTTTTACATCATTCTGTAAATTTTTGGAAAGGGGCGTGGGGGGTGGGGGGGGGGGGGGGGGGCGAAATGATGAAAAAAGAATTTCCAAAATGACAATAATTTACTCGAATTTTCTAGTGTCTATACCGGTTAGATTTGATAGAACGGATGACCGGGGCGGCGTCCTTCATATGCGTCAGTGATTTACTTTTATCCATTGTCGACGTTTGTTTATCTTTGCATAATGAAGATATTTAGATTGATTGATTATTGCACGAGATTGCATCAAGCTATGTGTAAAATGTAGACGCATATCTTGACCTATCAATGTACAGATAGATTTTTCAATGCCCATCACATATTATAGATATACAAATGTACGTATGGTAGAGATCCGTATAGATATGACGTACCTATACTTGCGAAATGATATTGTAGGTTACATGTACATGTATGGTAGATATACGTATAGAAATGTTGCGATGCCATTGAAAGATTGTTGAGCACTGTCCAAGACGGCTGACTCGAGCATATCGCGAGTTATACGTTTAATTATGCTTCTTCAACGGTCTCAAGGAGTCTGACAATGAGAAGGAAAAGAAGGATGACGTATAACGAGGAAAAGCAATTCAATTGAGAAGATGAAAACGCGATCAAGTATTCCTTCCTTTCTCTTATTAATTATAATACAAGAAACAGGATACGAATGAGAAGGCGGTGCATCGGAAATTTCTGTTGTTGACGACCTTATTCCTATGTAATTATTATGTCATTATATAAATGGAAAATGAATAAACGGTCCACACGTCTGGATTATCATTATTTTTCGTTTGTATCTGAATCGAAAATTATTTTTTTAACGATATACGTTGGAAAATTATAATGATGGATTATCGGACGTGAATATAATTGGCTTCTTCTTTCACGATGTTGAGAAAAAAAAATACTAATTGATCGTTCCGTATACCTATTATGCACGCTTTGATATCTGTGGACGAGAATTATCTCAATGAATCGATTAATTACGAATTATATTATACATGCAGCATTATTTGAGCGCGATACGCACACCGTGCATTTAATCGAGGAGCAATAAAATTAAAATGATGTCAGATTTTTCACCTTCGATATCATCTTCTTTTGGTATAATTAAACTCCCGATACTCTTCCAATCAATGTTTTAAATTCAGTTCATCGCATCGTTTATCAGGTCAATGATGAAGTTAAGTTCAAATGTCACGAGTCAAGATCTCGAGAGTGAGATTAAAAAAATCAAAAGATATTTTCTAGCTCGCGCTCGAAGTCTTTCACGTATACTGTTATGTCAGTTTCATATACCTAATTTAATTGTATCAAAACCAATAATTCATTGATCTATTCACGCGAGAAGGAGCATTTACCATTCAACTTTTCTCTTTTCTGTCTTCGATTCCACATTTCGAGATCCTCTGACTTTTTCACATTTTTAGTCATTTCGGGCAATAAAATGAATAAATAAATTACTTTTATGACAATGAATCAAAACGAAGAGAGAGATTCGTACTAATTATCGATTACCGTCTAATTTAAAAATTATCTCATTCTGGTTGTTTACACAACCCGCAATCGCGGTTCGGATATTTTATGCTCGCGATTACACAATCACGTTCAATCGCATCGATAAATTCATGAAAATAATTTGGTGGTTCAAGAAAAAATTCTTTCCATTCTTGCGGATCGAATTCCGATCATTGTTGTATGTGTACACCTACGTCGTCATGTAAATATATATATGAATTGTTATCATTTTTCGATCGTTCAGTGATCATATATCTTGGAAATTTGATGACTTTAAAATCCAAACCGCAAGCCACAGACAGAGAAGTGGCTGTGTCTTTTGACTAACTAGGTGTACTTAACTATACACATCTTCGTTTGTGTTACGCGAAAATTAAACTACGAAGGTTGAATAACTGACTTGACGACCTTCGCAGTCGCTAAGGTGTTCGCAGTTCTGTTCATTAAAATAATTATCGTACATACCTATGTAGGTACCTACAAAAAAAAAAATAAAAAATTGTCGAGAAATTTCACCGTGGTTCTGTACTGAAGGATATGTAAATTTGAGAAAAATTTTTGCAGATATTTTGCTGATTGATGAATCGGCCGAATCATCGATCGGATAAAAAAATCGTGCGAATGTGTCCATATCCATGAATTTCGAGTGATTAGCTGTTGATATTCTCGTATGATGATGCAAAAGGTTCGCCTCGACTTTCACTGTTCGAAATTGAAATTCATCATGTATATCGCGACATAAAATGGCTATGAAAAATCGTGCAGTGTATTTTTATCCTCTGACATTAACGTCATCGGTCGTTTTCTTTTTCTTTTTAATTTCTTCGCGACCAATAATTTCAATCATCCTACGACACCGTCACCACGACGCGTCATCCAGCTCGTCGTCGGCGTTCTCGTCCTGTCGGAAACGTGATAGCATTATTGCTGTAACTTCCATTTCACATTTCGTCAAATTTTCAATGCCACCTACAATCTATGTAACGTATCATATCATGTGCGCACGAACATAATTACACTATACGACGATTTGTGAAACAAAAATTGAAAAAGACAGGAAATCAAATGTCACGGTCGCGACAGGTACGAAATACTACTACTATCCAAAATTACAACATCGTTCGTTATAATCTCGGTGAACTAAAAACCTGGAATTACACTCATCCGAACAAAGACAGATTTCAATGTTATTCGAACAACTTCATGCAACGCTCAATCTCCTCGGACCGATCGCGATCTCACTATAATGAAATTACGTCGAAGAGAAAAAAAAAAAAAATATTCACCGTAAACTTCGTAATATAAATTGATAGGTAATCGGAGAAGAAGAGAAACAAAATAAGGAAAAATGCAATTTTTGTCTACCAATTTGTCCGATCGGTTCAGACCAACTGCAGTTACAGTTATAGTTATCTTAATCGAAAGTGTTCAACCGAATCCAATATCCATACAAAATATTACATCTTATTGAGATGTTGTCCTTTACGTCTTCATCACGGTCCGGAGTCCTCGGTGCAGGTGATGCGAGGTGGAGGCAGTCTAGGAGGTCAGGTTGGGTTGGGTTAGACGCGTTAGCGCAGCAACAGGTGCTTCGGGTCATGGTTCGATGCCCGCCTCTCGTTGTTTTGTCTTGCCTTTCGTGGCCCTTTGTCGTTGTCGTGTGGGTAGTTGAATTTGTTGTTCTTTCTCCGTTTTCTTATGTTCTTGTGCTCGGTTTGATATTTTCGATGTTTGTTTGTGTGAGAAGAAAAGCCTTATGAGGTAGACTTGTCATTTTTCGACTAGATATACTCACCCATCCACCCATATGTCACGTAACTTGTTGGCATCTGTTCTTTGAAGACCATGCGAAGTTGCATTTCAAACCGATTTACCGATGAAATTTTTCGATCAAGACAAATCCCAATTCTTTATCGTTTCGCGGATACCTACGTACGAAAAAAAATTGTAACGAAAAATATAAAGGCGGCTAGGCGCCCAACGTGGGGCAGTTAATTTTCAGTCCAAACCCTGTGTACTAATCGAAAATTTTTTCGCCATAAATCGATCGGAAATGCACTTTTCACGAAAATATTTCGGTGTCGGAAATGAGGCTGAAACTGGCGGCCAGAGTTGGCGGCCACAGGCGAAGATCCAGGGAAGAATAGGGTACGGGGCCCGTGGCCATAAAATCGTTGACGCAAGCTCGGAAAATTACACTAAAATTCAGGTACACTGTCTTTCGATTGTAAAACACGATTCCGTTTCACTCTTGGCGTAGCGCGGCTTGTTTGTTTGTTCATTTATTGATTATTCAACGATTGGCTACTAGAGGGAAAAGTCAAACGCATGATCGGAAAATTTCGAACAAATTCTCGAAAATTGTATTCCGAGTGTAGAACATGATTCCGTTTCAACTTTGGCGTAGAGCGGCTTCGTTGTTTATCGAATAATTAATAAACAATTGGTGGCCAGAGGATAGAAGTCAAACGCTTGATAGAAAAATTCTGACAAGTTTCCCGAAACTTGTCTTTCGATTGTAGAACGTGATTCCGATTCAACTTGGGCAAAGCGCTTTGAATATTAATTAATCAATCAATGAACATCGGAGCCGCGCTACGCCAAAGTTGAATCGGAATCGTGTTCCATAATCGAAGGGCAATGTACCAGAATTTTTTTGTCATTTTCCGAGCCTGCGTTAACGATCTTATGATCGGGGGCCCCGTGCCCTATTCTTCCCTGGATTTTCGCCTGTGGCCGCCAACTCGGGCCGCCAGTTTCAGCGTCATGTGACGAAACAGCTCGATATTATTTTTCATATGATTTTTGTCACATCATTATCGTTGTGATCTTCACAGATTTATACTTCTCCAGCGAACGGAACGGGAATCTACTCCTCGGGGATAACATTTAAGTCTCTTAGATCGTAGATACACGAATACAAAAAATTGGTAGATTTTTATTCATTCAATTTTTTTGTAATATTTATCTAATCAGAACCTGCGAGCGGGATTTGTCAGATCAGAGTACGTACATATTATGTAAGTACTGATTACTGGTAGCTTACGATTTAGAAAGATTATGAACTTTAGCCATTCATATAATTATAGGTATTCGCTAAATTTATAAAAGTAGATAAACGTGTTCCATTCTAACTTACGATATCTGTTACGCGATTTTTATATGGGTCTAGATCTAACTATGCAATAATTGAATCCCGATCATCAAAGAGATGGCAGTGATATACTATTTTTTTTTTCATCTCAATCCTTCCTCTTCTGCTTGGTCCATACAGAATTCAATTCATTCTAAATTTCACGCCATATTTTCGTCCGCAGTTTTATGCGATTATACAACCAGACGGGGGTTGCAAGTAAGTCCGATGTGTACGTACTATACGAGCCTCTAGTTATTGATCGTACTTGTACATACATTCTAGTAGATACAAGCAAGTTTTAGTTGCGTCGAACGGGCTTTTCGTACCGTAAAACTAACTTACCGATCGGGACGGGACGTGGGATGCATTCTGTAATGGGGATCAGATTCATTGTGGTAAAAGGTTTAGAGCTCAGATGGCACGAGTTGCTACGTCGAGGGAACAGCTTGCAACACTATCTTCTTCTTGTATCTTTTGCATCCATTGAAAGGAAAACCCGTTAGCACGGATGATTTCGAAATTGGAAAAAAATAATACAGAGTTTGGTTCAGGATTTTCATAGCAAAAAATCAAATCAAATAGGTACGATATGAACGAACAGAAGCTGAAAGCCAAAACCGAAACTTGATCCACAGAGGTGAAAGATTGATATATCGGGTTAAAAGAAAAAGAAAAGAAAAACGGAATAATATCCTGTGCCCGTGGTATGAACTAATTTTCGTTTATTCAACGAATCATTGAAATTTGGTATATCGGCGAAAATGAAACGGAGGAGGAAAGAATTCTAGCGTCATGGGTTATAATATATCATTCGAAACTATATGCATCGTGAAACTTGCGGGGTTGTCGAATTGTTTTTTGTATCGCGCGCTCATAAATATAATCGGGCAATTTTCATTTTATCTTCATGGCTTTTACGTTCTACGTTTTAGTTTTACCGCTCGCTGCGGTGAGGCGGTCGTGGAACACAAAGGTGACGACGCATGTAGCACATGCAATACGTACATCTATGTATGTACGTATGTACATACGTACGTACATGGCGAATAATATTTAACCGGGGAATGAAAGGCTTATCAAAATATATGCAGGCCACGGAATAAACGAACTAATCTCTATTGTGAGCTTTCTATATCCTATAATGCACAATCCTGTGAACTTCTCAATTAACAATTCATTAAACACAAAGAACGTCGGCCCAGAAACATTGAACGCAGCAAATGTTACACACTGTGGTTTTTTTTTTTTTTTTTTATTTTTACATCAACACAATCTTGTTAATTGAACCAAGTGAAACTCGATGTGAACTCCACACAAATTTTTCGTACCATAATTGTCCAGAGGCTTTGAGAATAAATCGATCCTTCGCAATTTAACTTACCTAATTTCAAAGGCGACATAATCACGCGCGTTCGATACGATGTTCGCGGATTCGATCGCGCTGAAGAATTCGGTTTGGTGATCCAATCGAAGATTCCGCACTCCGTGATGTGTGGACCGCCGTTAACGAAAATCGAGTTCAACTATAGTGTTATTTTTCTGAAGGGGCTCAAATTTCTGGCCAATCGCATTTCCATGCAGCTACAGGTACCGTTGAAACTGCATTAATGGAGCTGCACGTTCGGCCGTTACACATGAATTTATAACCTCGTCGCCACTCGTCGCATTCTTCGACCCGAAAATTCGATCAATCTTCAGTTCTCCTTCTTTCAATTAGTCTTTCTCATTACCGTTGAATCTCTTATGCCGGAACGAGAGTCCACGTAGGTATACGCATATAGGTCGGAGAACTAACGTTGATCCACACAAAATACCATCGATCACCAATTTTTCTAAAAAATCATTACTCCTTTCCGTGTGGCATGGCGGCGAAATGATTGAATCAGAATCCAACAAATGAATAAATTATCACAGTAAATAAATATAAATCATATTGTTCTTTCTTTACTTAATAATAAATCACTGATATAGTTATAAATAAATCACTTGAAAACGATTCGTAGTCGCTTTGAGCAAGATTTTCGGTGATCGTTCTCCGTTCGCGACTAGTTCAAATGTGACGAAAATTGTCCCAGCTTAAGGGTTCTTATAAACCTTGTTCAAAATTTTGTCTTCCAACAGTCCTCAACTCATTTGTCTAATTGTCTGAACAGTTAAGAATATGCAATTCTATACGACGCAATGATTAGCCGCGTAACATTAGCTACGGATCGATACCATCTTACCATTAGTCCCGGTGGACACTGGCATAAGTACGGTAGATATATAACATACACCGCAAATATACTTTCTTTGTGAGAATTAGAATTGCACTTAGGTTATAGCCACACAAATTAATTATACTCGGCACATTTGCTTCCGAAAGCCGACTTTCGATGTATGTAGATAAGTTAAAATACTGTTCTCTAAATAAAAATCTCGGCCAAGTGAATCAAATATGAGAAATTCTTCGTCGATAGTTTGCTCGTGGTAAGAGGAAAATCTAGATGAAGATTTGGGAAAACGAAGCCGAAGTTTATATAAAATAACGCAACAAAATGGCATAAAATAATATCAGCTGTTCCACGCCACCGAAACGTTTTAGAGACAAAATTGTGCACATATTTCTGCAGATAATTATTGAATTAGCTGAACTTGCGACTGTATCGATGTGTTGTCAGTGTTGTTTCTATAAATGGAATATATTGTAGTCTAACAGCTGTTGAAGAACAACACCAATAATAGCTTCGTTCATGTCGAAGTCGACGTCGTCCTTGTCGCAACAATAACCGTGGCGTGGATATCGCGATTTCTTTTCATCCCACTTCACGTACCATGATTGAAATTCATTTGTCAATTCTATTTCGGTACACTCACTCGCGTGGAGTTTGCTTCAATTTGTCTCACTTTGCCAATTTTTTTTGAAATGTTTCCTCCGTTTTCTCGTCAAATTTATAAATTCGTCGATCGATCTTTTTCATCATCTGTAACATTGATCTTAATACTTTAATTTAATTCGTTCCTCTTTTTCTGTCGTATGTTTCAGGTGAGTAACTTACTACGACATTCCTCATCAGGTTACGAATCAATTACACAGATTCCTGCCAACAGGTAATAACAAATCGCCGAATTTTACAGTAACATTGTTAATGTAGGACTCGCGTGGATTGAACTTGGGTCTAACGACCTTTAGCTTTCGTTCGAAAGCGTTTCAAAGCGTCGAACAAGCTGCTCAACAACGAATCTTTAGCATCCTTGGTGTTGTCATAGTTCGAAGATAGACATTTTTTCACTGTATCGCGTCCTTCTTAAATTTTATTAATGTGGTAGAAAGCTGGAGTCTTAGCTTCCGTTCATTTTCCTTTCTTGTTCAATAGCTTATAATAAATATGATATGAAGAAGCTCGTTGGACGGGGTCAAGGATCAGTTGATCCTCTGTAACAATTGATCCTCTACTTGCAGGGTTCAACAATAAGAGGATCAAACATATAAAAATGACAATTTACAAATCGTATCTAATTGGCACGAACGGGATATGAATAAATGTGATTGTAATTGATCTCGATTATGAAGAATGAAAAAAGATTCGGTTCCAGGTATACAATTGTAGGTATACAATTGTTTTTTTGTTATTGCGAAAATCAAAAAAGTGCGCGATCAAAATATTTCTGTGAAAAAGAAACAAAAAAAAAAAATTTTTTAGAATTTTTTTCCTGAGATTTTCTAACGGATTGACTCACTATACAGGAATTTACGGGAATTTACCTATTTCTCAGGGGTCACCTCAATTAGTTTATTCTTTAAGCTAACCTTTTGAAAAACCTTGTGGTTGTTGTTGTGTACTACTTCGCTTGACTATGCAAATTCGATATTTATTATCCTAGTTTGAAGTTTTTTGCTCGATGAATCGACAGCCACATAACGTTATAATTACAGTACGCGCGTTAAATAATTGAGTTTATGTAGGTATACTTTATAATCAGCCTGCGACACAAATAATACATATATTCATTTTTCACATTTGGTTTTTAATGAAAAAAAAAAGAAAGAAAAGACACAATAAAAACGAGCAGGTATAGTTGTAATTTTTTTATCAGAGATAAAATATACATTCTACAGAATTCGCTGAAATCTTTCAAAATTATTGCCCATTGTATACAATTATTGTGGGATAATGTGATCGATACGATTAATTTTTCGAAACGATAGTTCAATCAATTGTCAACTGCTTTCGTACCTTAGACATGCCCACCTATGTTTTGGTAATGTTTTGGTAAACTGCTATTAACAGAATTGCCCGAGGAATGGCGAAGAACAAATATCTAACGCACGTCTCAGGCAAGGTCACTCGCAAAGTCGTCTCTTATACCAAAGTATAGAAGATATAATAATTTCAGACTGATATCTGGCCATATGCATACCAACCTATACCTACCTACCTATCTACCTGTGTATAGACATTTTTTTACTGCTTTGTAAAGTCGTTCGTTTTATGGCCATGTAGTGAGAGTAGTAAGATATGAAGTCCCTGTCTATCTACCGATTTTAATGGTATGCCGAATGAATTTTTCGTTCAGTTTCTCTTCCCGACGATCTCTCTGCACCACTCGAAAACTTGCTCCTCTGTCCAGTGATACGCGCTGGAGGCTCCTGACGCAATTAACAAATCATGGTGACGACCTTCATTCTTTTAGTATTGAAATTTAGGCGCCTGCGCGCGCGAGTTAGTTTAATCAGCCACGCAAATTCTTTCGAGCAATATGTATTATGCCAGGAGAATTGTAGATATAGCGAGCGGTCTTCGAATCAACGCCTCCGCTTTTATCTCTTTGTAGTTCTCGAATTATTGGCATGTGAGGCTGACGTTTAGAAAGGAAATACAGCAGAATGACGTAAAATAATATCGGCCGTTTCGCCGGCATTTACACGTAAGCGATAAATTCAACTTTTGTGTGATTTTTCCGTGGAAATTATTCGATAAGGAAAAATCTGGACTTATCCAGGTTTTACGGAACCAAAATCATTTATAGACAAATAAAAGATGTATACCGGTACGTTTTTGGGCGCCAGGCAACGTATGTACATACCTATAACAATTCTCTTCTATTTCTGTGTCTTACATTCTTCTATTATATTTTTTTCCGTGTAAAGCTGAATGACAGAAAAATCAAGATTTTCTTTTCGTTGTGAAAATTCCGCCAAAGATTGTTTGAAAATTGAATCTTCCGGCGTGTAGTTCGGACGGCGAAATAGCTAGCATCGTTTTATATACAATAATACCAGAGCGCGGAATATTTATGAAAGCATGAAAAGCACTCGAGTTCAATTCTGTTTTACTTCATTTTTCCGTTCGTCTCTCTCGTTGTATTGTTCGCATCGATCCTTTCGAAATATATTCAAACGAATCTGCTGGCTTGTGAGAAGGCTTCTGACTGTAAATTTTACGGGTTCAATATTACCTGTAACTAATAGACGCTAATTATACGGTGAATTTGAAATAATTACACAGCATGAGAGAAAAATTGAAAAATAATACACCCAAATAGAATAACGCTAAATGAAAAGTTGATCTATTCATTCTGACGGCTAATGTCTTATATGGGTGCAGTTTAAAAAATTCTTCCGTGTTTGAATAGCAGAAGAGTGATTGAGGTAAGATTATGGTAATACATCGCGTATGTATTGACGTTACGTTACGTTACGTTTATGCGCAATTAATTGTAACTTGTAATTACCCATGTACTGTAAACGAATTAAAAAAAATATGCATCTCCTAGTTCATCTCCATATGCATCTACATATACATGCGCCATCCCGAGCTATGGAATCTCGTATACAGACGTCTACATGTATGTACCAACGTACATATCTACGTACCTACTCTGCACGGACTTTGTAAATCGTAAATTACTAATCCGAACTATAATTTCATACGAACATATAAGTACAGCAATCTCAACGTAATTGGCACTTGTTGCAAATCATTTTTATGAATAAGGGCCTACCGATGTACCCGACAAGCCGAGATTGCTCGATTGATATCATCGAAATTTTTGCATAAGTTGTAATATACGTTTCTCATATACATATACTAGGTAGTAGGTGTATATACCTACATTTACAATTACGAAATGGCTTAATGAATCGAACGTTATTTTCACGCGTGCCACGTTTTCGTTCGATTAGCAGAAAAATCAATTTTCAACACCGCGCGAGTCGCTATCGGGGAAAGAGAGAAAAAAGGATCGATTTCTGCACTCGTCGTCGGTTTTTTTGTCACCGAGTCTGACATTCGCATACCTGCAGGGTATGCATTTCATTTTTCACAATCTGTATAATCGTTTTCTCTCTCGGCGTACGTAGGCAATGGTGTAGGACTTACTTTACTTATCTTCCAGCGGTCATTCTATTCCCACGTCGGTTTGTTCCTGATAAACTTATTTATGCTCAAATATACACGTTAACATAAATTTGTACCCATAGAAATACGCCTGTCGCACGAATCGGTTAGACTTTAGAGAAACATTGTCGGTGGAAAGTGCAACGAACTTTCGGGACCAGCCGGATTCCAGATTCCAGCTGTGTATAGGCAGTATCTCTGCCGCACAGCGCCCAGATTCCACGTACGAAACTTGTGGACCGAATATAACGTCCAGGATCAAAATTCTTCCGCAATGAAAACCGGATTTTCTATACCTATAACCTATATAACGCATATACCTATATAACTAACTATAACAGATGGATGATTATCTTACTTTCTTTTTTTTTTCACCATAGTATTTTCACCGTCGCTACGACTCATCAGAGCAAACGATAATAAATAGATGAATGAATGCCATGGATATAGACAAAATTGAAAATATAGATAAGGTTATAAAAAGCTTCGGCGGATCAGAAACCAGACTATTATAATACCTGTGTGATATAAAATGGCGACGTTCCGGTCACGTATAAATATTCCTTTCTAGGGAACGAAATAATTGTCTTTCTTTGCGTGTTAGCGAGCGAGCACCTCTCTTCGTCAGAGACATGACTCTAGTCGCTGCTGTGATTTCTCATTTATTTCGTAATCTCTGAATGCGAACCGGATACAATAGCGAGTTGACTAGACTAGGCTAGACCAGACTATAGTAGACCGGGCCAGACTTTACGGATACCGGCTGTAGCTATGTACGCTGTTCTTTCCGGACAGACGTAGCTCCCAATTACACCCGTGACGTAACTATTGTGGCGGTGCTGCGGGAGATAGATCCATACATAATTGCCGAGAGTATGTATGTACATACATATTCGTGTGAAAATTTGTGCACATACTTACCTATGTATTGTCAAAGTGTGTCGCTCGGTGAACGAGTGGGATCACAATGTGTTGTTAAGTCAATGACTAGATTCGTCGGAGCATAGTGCCTATGATACATACCTATAGTATAGCGACGACTGGTATAGGTATAATTATAAATTGAACTATGAAACTCCGCCATATTGCAAACGTGATTTTCTCAGGATTTATTGAAATTCTTACAGCTTCGTTATTTCTGAACACACCGTTCATTGGTGATCCGACGGTTGTGGGAATTGAGGTAGATTTTGAATAATTTGTATACTATACCAACGATCATTCACCGTGTGACTAACTCTTCTTGTTATCCGCATGTACTTATGTATGCATATGTATGTGCATAAATACATGAGATTCAAGTTAGTAAACATTTGTTTTTTGTATATTCAAAATTCGGTTTTATCCGCGCATGTACCTACTCATGTACTTTACTCTTCTTCCATTAGTATGGAGCTGGTAATTTCATACTTTTTCATATTCTACCTACATTTTTATTTCAATCTACCTATGTATGAACTATGAACATTGTAATATGGTGAAAGATGTGCAAAGTTTTGTAATACCGCGGACAGAGGCTACATACAGGGTACATAACAAAAATGATACAGATTTATATATATATATATATATATTATATATATAGTAGGTGTACGTGCCTATACCTAGAGTTGCGGTATCACTTCAGATAACAAATAACTGATTAGATATATAATATAGTTCGTGACCATCGATCGTTTGATATTATATTATTTGTTAACCGCGGATCCCAATCACTTTGAATTGGAAAGTAAAATGTGGTCGATCAGAAAGAATCGAACAAATCAATTCAATCTCATGTGAATGAATTGAATTATTGAATTTAGAGTTCAGGTATCATGATAGCGTGATTGATTCCCAATTCGAGTACTTCTCTACATTATATGACGCCGAACCATAGTAAGAAAACTGGTGTAGTTTAAAAAATATCGATTAATCGGTTTTTGAATTGATTAATCGGATGATCATTCGATTAATCGATCCACCGAATGATTAACCGATCAATCGAATGATCTCGCGATTGATCGATTAATCGATTTTACTCTACATCGATTATAAAATTTATTAATCGAATAGGCCCTAATTGAAACTACGAATATCGTAACTTCTATATACGTACCTAACTAGAATTGATATTTCAATAGTGATAAACTGACTAATCTGAGCATAGAAATTGATTTGTTTTCATACATTGTTGGTCCGTTATGAAGTAACATTGTCAGTAATTAATGGAATTCTTGATTTTTCAACAATATTTGATATTATTTTGTTGATACGAAGTACACTGTAGAAAAAAAATAAAAAAAAAATACGATGAAATATCAGAAGACGAAATAAATACATTCATCTTATAACAATTTATCTCGTAGAATTATATTACTTAATTACTCAGACATTAAAATATGATCCCATGTCATCATCGTTTACGTGATAGGTATTCGTCTCGTAAACTACGGTATAATGATAATGATAATGATAATTACGCGTATATACTATGTGCAGTTTGCGCGCATTCCTCCAGGGCGCGAATAATAACTACGGCTTTGAACGGGCGACCGTTAGTTTAATCTGACAACTTTAATTACCTCAGTGCAGTCAGTGTATCAAAGTGAGTAGTAGACAAAACACGGGACCACGCGAGGGTTTCGTATCAAAACTCTCATAACGTTTGTATATGGATATGTATAATCGTATTAATCGCATGAGATCGCAATTTGGCAGTGTATACCTATATATATACTATGCATTATATGTTAATAATCAAATATACATAACATGTTGTAAATATCGAGCCGCCGGCTATATACCTCCGATAACATATACATAATACACCTCAAATATTTTTATTTTCTATTTCAATCATTTATACCTATGTATTATACACATATATATACAGTATATTGACGAAGTTATGGATAGTATGTACCTATGTGAGAATAATCCGTGAAAGATCATCTACGTATTAATTATGTATGTGCACACAAGTGCGGGTAGGTATATGCATATGAAGATATCCACGAAATTATACACAACATAACAAATGTCTGAGCAGTAGGTATATATATGTATATACCTACTATATATATATATATATATGTATGCACATGCTGCTGCAGCCTCGTCAATTCGAATTCGAAAAAAAATGAAAACAAATGAAATGAAAAAGATGACGAAAATATAGAGGGACAAAAAATTGGGTAAAATTCGAATAATAATAACAATTATTATTATGCACGGTATCCTCTATTCTGGAGGGCAACTACTCCTATATATAATATATCCACACAAACGCACGTGCTCCGCGCGTAGCACGCGATGTGTAATACGTATGATATACCCATGGCCTCCTCTGTGTCTCTATCATCATTTTGCCCTCTCTCTCTCTCTCTCACTCTCTCTCTCTCGCTCTCGCGAACATAAAGTGACTCTCAAGCGAGCGAGCGAGCGGGTGCGAGAGAGAGAGTAAGTACTACATACATATGCCTATATCGTATAGGCGTAGGTACACAAAACACAGCGTGCTGTACCTCCTATAGTACCTATGTACGTGTTGTCCACGGTTAGAAGGTCCAACAACACTCTTTCTACCTTATACCTCTACCGTGTACGATACCGGCTTGGTGCTCTAGAGAGGGCGGTCTCCCGAGTCTCGAGTAAGATAAAGATGAGAGAGCGGGATATATACGTAGATGTGTGTGTGTATATATATATATATATATACATATTCGTACAGTTAGTCGTCGCCTCACTCCCCGTTCTCTCTGCGGTCGGACTGGTGGGCGTCGATGCTGCCTGGCAGTCGGCGGTGGTGAGGCGACGTAGTCTGTAGAGGCAAAGCGTGTCGCGGAACCTTTGCCTTAAAAAATTGAAAGAAGCTGAGAGAGAGAGAAAAAGAAAATACAAAAAGATTAAAAATAAAACAAAAAACAAAAAAAAACTAACCAACCAACAAGAAAATAAAAGAAAGAAAATACCGTGTACCCATAATATCCGCGTGTTGTCTATACGATCTTGAGACTCTTCTACCATCGTGCATCCCATTCGCATTTTTCGTATACCTACCTGTAATATAGTATACCTACGCGATACTATAGTGTGTTAAATATATATTATATTATTGTCATAATAATAATAATAATACATAATTAATATCGTGTGCGTGGTTCGTGCGTGGTTCGTGCGCGGGTGTTGTACAGTCTAATCCATGTACCTATCTAAAACCTGTCTCTCTGTCTATCTATCTATCTATCGATTCATCTATCTATCTATCTAATTTTTGCGCGGGTGGGGAAAAAGTGGATTCGGAGAAAGAGCGAGGAAAAAAGAGAGAGAGAGAGAGAGAGAGAGAGTGAGACAGAGATCAGAATAGTAAAAAGATATATGTAACAAGATAATCCGATTTACTTTTCACTTGTTTTTTTTTTTTTTTTTTGTTCTTACATCTCCACACAAACGCACGTTTGTGTACCTACGGAAAATATGAATGGATAAAATGAGAATTGAATGAAAATGTACCACCAGCAGCAGCGGCGGCGTATATGTATTCATATACCCGGAACATCGACAACAAATCATAACAGTGTCAACGAGAACTATGTGTTATTCTTGATAACCTAATTTTTGTTCTTTTTTTTTTTCATTACGAACCAAACTTGGGGAAGGGAAGTTTGGAGGAAAATTCATTATAATCGACGTGTAAGTTTCTATTTTTGATTGTTCATATTGTTACAGGTCGACAAGTGTTAGGAATTCATTATTCTTTGATTGCAGCAATTATTAGATTTCTCATTGTTGTGTCTATATTATTGTATCTTCTAGAGTTTAGCGGTTTTTCTTCGTTTTTTTTTTCTTCTTTTTATCTTCTTCTTCTATATATGTTCTTTCTTCAAATTTTTAATGTTCAACTTTTACCGGATCGCGGAACGACAACGTGGTTGGTGCCGTTGGTGGCACACCTGACTAGTTACTAATTCACTTCAAATGCTATTCACATAAAATCTCACGCCACTGCTCGGTGTCCGTCCTCGCTCGGCTCGTTCGTTCGTTCGTTCGTCGTGTTTTCCACTGTGTCTCTTACAGCAGTAGGTGTGTATATATATATATATATATATACCATATATACCTATGTATACCTATAACTAGGATATTTGTGAGAAAGCATAAACTCGTTTGTATAGTCGAGCTGCGCCAATTTTTATCGAGGTGGGAGTGTATTCTATTGCCAAAGGCATACAGACATACATACGTGCCCGCGCGTATACAATACTTAATTCTTAATTTCGTAGAAAAAAGCTTTTCTTGGTTCCTTGTTTTTGTTTAATTGAAAAGTAGGAGGCACTCGTCACGATTCTTCTCGTTGGTATTCCAGTCGCATACCTTTATTGATCTGAAATACCCTATGAATAGAAAATTTGAGTTTATTTTTTCATTCGAAAAGAATTTGTTAAATTATTTCAATTATATATTTATTCTTCGAATTTCGTACTAGTACGTATTATCATACCTAACGATTTACGAAGTGATATTTTACAGATGTGCTTTTGTCGGATAATACTATTACATTATAGTATGTACTCCCTAGTTATCAACACTTGCGGAAATAAACCTTGGATTATATGAAAGTCGTATATCAAATCCGTTTGAAAATAAAAATAAATAATACATATACATATCTACATCTATGATGAAGAAAAGAAAAAGGCGAACGAACGTTACGAAAAATTCTTCAAATTATTCAAGTTAAATATATGCTATAGAGCCATATATAATACGCGATAAAATTTTATGAAAATTTGGCCTCTGGTCCAACGGTCGAATTTGTTAATTGATGTATGTGTACCTCCACCTTGAGAATAGACTCGGAGAATAATTTGTTGTGTGGAATTGATTGATATCTAGATTCGTAACCAGATGTAGGGAAATAAAGATACCTGCCTCAATATTGAATCGGAGGTGCGAGATATGTCTTTTTTTCATTTGTTTCTTTCAGTTTCGTATTTTATCAAAAAGTAGCAATAGAAGTAGAATAGAAGGTAGGTTGTGCTTCGGTCTTTCGCCTTTTGGAATCCAGCTGCTTACGTGCTGGGCTCGTCGGCAAGGAGGAAGATATTTCAGTGAGGTTAGTCGGTAGGTTAGTTTGTTGGCAGAGAAGAGAAGAGAAGAGAAGAGAAGAGAAAAGAAGTGAGGCAAAGAGGAGAGAAGAGAAGTGAGAGAGATGGCGGGGCGGTAGAGGCAGAGGAAAGCGACAACTTTTATTTTTAATCGCTTTGGCTTTCTATTTTGGCTCCGGTCTTCGCGGAAACCGCAGGGACACGCTTGTTTAGAGTTTAGTTAGACTCTCTTCGGAGTTGGGCGAGGAGGATTGCCCGTAACGCTGCGGCGCAGCCGTCCAATGCAACTTACGCGTCGTCGGCGACCAACGACTATAACCTCATACTGACCGAGCAATCAGACCTTTTTCCAATGTCTAGTATCGCACCTGTAAATTATTTCTTACTATTCAACTTCATTCGTCGGTTTCTTCTCCTGAATGTTTGATCGATTGATCAATTTATTTATTCATCGAATCGAACGTATATTCGTATTTTTTCTCTCACAATTTTATAAATTCTAATGACGAAACGAAGTTACTCATTTTAGTATCTTATGATCCTCTGTGTTTCTCTCTCGCTATTCGGGAATCATTGTACTGCAAGGTTGTGTTAATTCCGGTTCAATTCAGTACAGTACAATATAGAAATGACAGGGCTGATGTTTCGCCGTTCGAAAATCTTGTAGTTAAAGACAATAAAATTTGTAATCCGTTATAAAATAATCACACTCGCTTTACAACGAGCAGGTTATCGTAAATTAAACGGCAAAGATCGATCAGAGGATTCCGCCGGTAATGATATTGCCAATATCTTTTATACGTAGACGTATCTATAAACGCTACTGGCCTGCCTGCCTGCCTGCCTGTCGACCTGCGTTTTCAAGGCTGCGTTAAAGCCAGTGAGGTAAGCGACAAATTTGTTAGCGATGACGTCCACGAGGGTTGGGAAGATCGAGTATACTACCTACATTGGCGGAGAAATTTCACCGCGTGCGATGTCAATGACACATTGAGTGTGTACATACGTATGGATCTATGGAATTGTTCGATAGAACGGATAGAACACAAATTTACAATTCCGTGATTCACTCGTTCATATTGATCTGTTTCATTCTTTATCTTCTTGTTATTCTCTTCGATTTTTATGACCTGGTTTTTTTTATTGTTTCTTCAGATTTTATACCAAAATTGACATCGCCAGAGAATGATGATTAAGAAATATTTATTTGTTTGTGAATCATGGATGAAAATTCGTCCGTCGTGAAAACGTTTCAATATTTGCTATTGAATTTCGAACAAGTATCATTGATGTATGGAACAGGCTTAGCAGCTCGAACAGAGAAGTGATAAGTAGAGAAACTGACGCATAAGCTCTTAACGCGTCATTAACACCGATATAATATAATCTATCGCCGCGCTGCGGGTGTAATTAACCGATAATCTCACCGCCGTAGGGTCCGTCGAAAGAAATTTTCTAAACATATACGTGTATCGGCACGTCACTGTGTCAGCGGAGAATGAAACTTTGGCTGATGTTCTCTGATGGAAATAAATTCACAATTTTTTTGGATACGGGACTAACGAACTTTCTACGAATCGTCAAGAAATATATAATATATCAGCCAAAGTTTCATTCTTCGCTGAAACGTTCCGATGTCGTAACAATCGGTCTTATTTTTCCCCAATTTGTTTCGTTTACGCAATAAACTTCAGCCCCGTGATCTTCGAGTGTAACTTCTGATTTTTTTCTATAAAAAGTTCAAATTTATGTTGGTCGACGGTATTCCATTACCTATAATAAAACATGAATAATCTACGTGCAATTCGAAGGCCGATAGTTCCCTCTTTGATGGAAAATGTATAGCACATGTATACCTATATCCACGGAAAACCTTATCGAGTAGGTATAAACTTGATTATTTCTCGCCATGGCGAAGTTCAATTGATTCAGAGCACGCCAAGGTAGGGTGGGATATGGGGTAAGGTTAAAGGATATATACACCATCGCACATACTATCGTTATCCGCGCCCGTGGCATAGGAGATATAGTCATTCAAGCTCGAGAATAGTGTAGAAATCGACCGTCACGAACTTGCGAGTAATGCAAATTATCCGTTGCGTGTATATCTACTTATATCGTATAAATATATGTATAGTATGTATATTTTTTATTTTTATCTTGATTCTTCACGTATAGTAGTGTAGTAATCATCGCGTGTACAGAGATAACTCTTTCGCATGTGGTAGAATAACAAATTTCAAGACTTATGTACGTATTGAATAGGCGTTCCTACGTTCAAATATCGTCGAATTCATTTGTCACGTTGTATTACGGGAACCGAATCCCTTCATTTTTTTTCTCCGTCGTCCCGGACAATTTTTGATAATACTGAAGAGGAAATTTCGTGCTGATGGGATTGTCGTACTGAATTATTATTTGTCATAGGTCTTATATTATAATAGGTATTATTTTTGGATGATCTTTGATTTTTAGTTTCAATATTTCTAAACTTTTGTTCGGCACATTTTTATACTCGATAATAATAATAGGTATATAATGTATAGAAGAAAATGGAATTTCTCTCGGTCATCCGTTCGAGATAATTGAGTAGTTACGCATATATCCCTGTTGCAGCCCGTGCTGAACACAAACGTAATGCGATAATGTTGTATAATCACACTTCCGGGATGCTTGTTATACCTACCATTGAAAATACTTGGTATAATTGTAATTTATCATGCTATCGTTAAATAGCAGAATAATGAATCTTCTCTGAATCGTTACAAAATACTGTAATATTCTCGTAAAATCGGATTCACAATCATTATGATTCATGCAAGATTAACTAACAAATCACTTATCGGGCTTGAATACGGCAGCAGATGTTACCGAATTAACACAGAATACAGGGAATAAATTCTTATCTCGCCGAATTATTCTACCCAGTTAGCATTGAATCGCACCGACAAATATACTCTTATGTATTTCAAATGTATACCTATATATATATATATATATATATATATATATATATATATATATAGAAAACACAAGTCTACATGTAGCATGTATAGCTGTATAAATTTCTTATTTTCCACGCAGTCTGCGTTCCGATTCAATCAAGTCACGTTCGATGAAACGGTACAGGCAGGTCCTTGATCGGCATGAGACACATGATCTTTCCTTGAAAACTGGATTCGAAGATTATAACAACGACGTACCGACTATTCAGTACGGCGCGGTCATTCTGAGAGTGAGAAGCATAAAACGTTGGGAGAAAAAAAGGAAAGCAATTCGATAACATTACAATAATGATATTATGTATGTAACCACACTGGTTACGTCAGTATGCCGCAAAAGTTGTAGGTATATATATATATTATATATATATATATACACATATGTACTACATTATGTGTCGCCAGTGTCAAAGTATATACACATGTATAGTAAGTAAATACTGACAAATAGTTGGATAATACAACCTGAAAAGCACACACGCGTCAACATTCTGCTCTGCGGCTCGGTTCGACTCTCAACCTGCGCGCACGCGATCTCTTTTTGGCAATAACGCGACTCCCAGGTACCCAAAAGATACACATTTCCATTTTTACCGCATGCGTACCTACCCATGTCTCCTACATCTATAGTCCGTATAATTTTACACTCTGAAATGATATGTATTGGAGAACTTCTGTACCCACGTATCAATGTAATACTCGCCCAGGCACACGCCCTGGTGTACCTATCTCTCTCCTTCTCCTTCTTCTTCTTCTTCTTCTTCTTCTTCTTCTTCTTCTTCTTCTTCTTCTTCTTCTTCTTCTTCTTCTTCTTCTTTTTTTCTTATCGGTGGATCCGGTTTTTAACGATTTATCCCCGTAAATTGGAATTCTTGTGTGTCAATTGCCGCTGTCGCTGATGCTGCTGCTGCTGCTGCAGCTGCTGCACCATTCTGGGTGTTTATTATTTCCAAGTAATCGTGGACAGAGAAAAAGTAGTTGAGTGCCACCCGGATTTATTTGTGTCAAGTGATTTTCGATCCACGCGATGACGTGTGTACCTAATTGTAAGTAGTAGTAGCACATCGATAGAAGTTTCTATTCTTCTACCGCAGTGTAATCATGAAGACTAGCCACAAAACTGTTGTCTGGCGCCCAACCAATGGCCCGCACATTTTTCATTCAAACCTCATGTACTATATTCGTTCGTTTTCACATATTCTCTTTTCGCAGATACACAGTAGAAAAGTGCGTTATGCAATACACTCTGCAGCGCGATATTTAACCGTGTGTGAAGTTTAATTCTATGCAAATAAACGCTGCTTCTCGATAATAAGCGACTAACGAACGATAATAGTAAAGTAATACATTACATTGGCGAACCGCATTACGAGTGAGAATATTGCGCGACAGCATCACCGATGCCCTTGGCTCAGATCGAATCGCCGGTTTCTTAAAACTGCGTAACGATAATTATTCGCGATCGAGGAGGGTCCCGAAGTTTCGTTACATTACGAAACGATGCTTAGGCGTCTTTAAATTTCTTCTTCTTCCTCTGTTTTTTCTTCCGATTTTGATACATTCATTTTTTTTTTTTGTGCACTCCTGTAATCCCGAAAGCGTTTGTTAGTGAGGATAGCTATGTAGTACTACGTGTTGTGGCGCGTCATCCTTTTACGGTGATCTCTGTCGGTCACTAACGCTGAGTGACGTGACATAATATAACGCCACGGTATGGCATGGCATGGCATCGCACGGCACGGTGGTCACGATATTTGGAAAAGTGTTGATACGCGCCCTATTTAAATATCCTCGTTCATTCAAGCAGGGTACATAGGTACTTACCACATATCGATTACGAGGAAAACTTATCTCTTTCTTTCATTCTTTCATTCTTTCATTCTTTCATTCTTTCATTCTTTCATTCTTTCATTCTTTTGTTCTTTTATTCTTTCATTCTTCTTCTCTTTGCGATCTCTTCCATCGACCAACCGGCCGACCTACTCTTACGTTCAACATAGAATTATACAAGACTCATTAATTTCCCTGAATTCAGCAATCATCTACAGTTCTCATACATGTACATTCGCCAACAGAACAAAAATTGGCACCTCAATTCAAGACCATTCCGGAAGTGCGACAAAGAAACGATGAATTTTTACTTTGGAGGAAAAGAAAATTTTGCGTCGGTTATTTATTTCTCTCATTTTCTCACGTCAGGTTAGTTCGCTTCGTATTTTTCAAACCGTTTTTGTTCTATTTTATTTTCGTTTTTTAACTTTGAAACGATGCTACTCATACATTGAGCGAGTTCAGAAACGCAGAGTCTTCTTCTGTTCATTATTGCGATCGGTGTCGTTCGATATCTGCGTGTTACGTGTACACCTACATATATGACAAATGTACGTAACACCATATAGCAGAGGTACATACATATACATCGCGTACATACATCTGTGTAGGTATAGTTGATAGTTACCGACCGCAAACCTATTCACGCGCTTGTGCGGGGATAAGTAATTCGTTTTTATCTTATCGCGCTTGTGCACCAGCGCGAAAACCACATTTAAGTCAAGGCTTTTATATCGTGACTCTTGACAGTGAAAGAAGAGCTAAATTTATACCAACTATAGGCATATTATATACGTAGGTATACGTATGTACGCGTATACTATATTTAACGCTGATGTATGAACATTAATTTGTTCAAATAAACAATATTATTCATTCCATGTATACCAACCGGCTTCATTTCTCATTATTTCGGAAGTACGAACAGATCATCGGTTGGGCTGATTGTGTTATGCGAATTGGTAAATCATCTTCTAAAGAAATGAGGCTTGAGTTCGTAACGCAAACGACAAAAAAAAATCGTGAAAAATAAATGCGGCTGAAATTTGTCGGCACTCATCAGATTTCCGAGGTACCTACTACAGTCGGAGCTTCTTCAGTTTTATCTTTTCCTTTTCTATTCTGAATAAATTTGAAAAAGAGAAAAAAACGGGGAAAAGTGAAGAAACATGTGAAATCATCAGGAAAAGTAGCGTTGAACTGTATTCTCGAAGTTTGGACTTCACAGGCTATTGATTTTTTGTTATAGTTAGTTAGTCAGTGGGCGGACTGGCTTGTGGTGATACACGAATGTATGCGTGTGTATATTCATGTATGGCGTAGGTAGATATAACCTACCTGAAATTTTCTACCGCAACTTGTACGTATATCGAATGTGTCACCCACGTGATAATAGTAAAACTACCTGTATACATTATATACGTATGGCGACAGTTGATCTTTGGTTAGCCATAGATGGATATTGCGTTGATGACGTCTCGTAGCGTGCGAGCAAAGAATTGCGGTTATTTGCTATTATAGGAAATACGGAAACACCTTCGAATTCACAATGACGCCCTTCGTTTAATTTCAATGAAAATCAACTCACCGTCTGATCTGCATTTTCGAAAGGTATCAAAAGTCGTCGTACATGCTGCGATGTATATTTATTCAAAGATTTTTGTCTTTTGTCGCTAACTTTTTCATCTTGTAGCAGATAAAGTATTTTAGAAATGTTTGGATTTGTTTCCAAAGTCGAGACAGAGAAGAAGAGAGCAAGATGATTGAAAAAGTACCTATCGCGAGTTTCGTTATATTTTGATGCGGAAATGATCTTCCTTTTTTTGAATATGAGAAATGCACCTATACGTCGAATGTATGTGTGAGGTAAATTTGAATTTTCCATCCCTTGGAATCGCGTGAACATGAATCTATTTAATCTCATTATCAGCTTGTGTGCTTAATGTATATCTATATACCACTTGTTAGACAAATTTACTTATACTTGTCGTAAATATAAATAAATTGTTTCAATTTATCTGTCCAAACGTACGGCGAATCGGTGGATAGGGTATAAAATAAGTGTGTAAGGGGGTTACACTCTTAACTTTTGTCCAAGCAATTCATTGCATTGAGATGCTTCTAGATTTAGATATGCTAAATCCGGTACGAATGTAACCTAATTCTTCGCGATCGATGCCACGCGTTTGAGCGATCGTTACACGCGAAGGTATATTTCTGTCCGGCACCTTTTTTCCCTTCGCTCTCTCACAACAAGGATCGATTGATCCCAAATGAAATCACGGAGAGAACAAATTCATAGAAACAAACGAGATTCAATGAACGTTCGTGTCGTAGGTCCAGATTTCATATCTGAATACTGGCGAAACTGGGGCCTTGACACTATTTGTTAACCGAAATTTCTCTTTTTTCTTTCAATTATCATGAATGATCTGAAAAATTCAAGAACAAAAAAAAAATATATATATATGTAAAAATAACAAGTGTCTTCCCAAGTCTTAACAACGGCTGTGAAGACTCGAGTTTGCGGCACGTATGATGATTCGAGATTGGCGGGGTCCGGACCCGTTATGCAGCTCAAGAATGCCGTTGGCCCGTTGCTTGTCTTACGCCGCGTTATGCCCGGCCCGGCCCAACCCCAGCGCCCCGGGTCTATGAGGTATAAACGACGACGGACGAAGATCGGGAGTCCAGAGTTGGAGGTTGGAAGTTGGGAGTTGGGAGTTGGGAGTTCGGAGACCGGTTCCCTCCTATAAGAGACTTGCAGGTCGAAAGAGGGAACTCTATACACCTCTCTCTCGATGCGCTCGCCTTGGTTTAACAGATTTTGTTTCACTGTCGTCAACGTTATCATATGGCGATACGAATACCTAACTATCGGGTACATACGTATACCTATGCCTATACCTAAGCCTGTACCTTCTGACTTAGGAATTCGATTGGTCAAATGATATCGATACTCCTTATGTTGTGACATATACCTATCCATTATATTCGTGCCGCTAAGTTTCCTGTTCGAACGCTAAACTCGACTCCGCGAAATATTACACCACCTACGAAAGTATACGTGTATCTACCTACTATAGTATAGTATATTGCAAAAATCCATTCAATTATACCTACATGTATGTATATACGTACATACAAACATACAAACGAGCAGAGGGGAAACGTATACTGTGTACATGTATTCGTTTATTTCTCACCGGAATTATTACATAATTTTCGAGCAAATCGAGCTTCTATATTATTTTTATATCGAGAATTGTTTCTATAATTTTTGGTCCTCCTTTTACACATGACGAGTTTGAGTGTAGCGAAAACGTGAAAAGAAAATATCATGGTAAATAGGTAATCTCAGCCTAATTTTTTATTTGTCGCTGGGAAATTGCATTTTCATTAGATTTTTGGCAAATTTTCGTTTCGTAGTTTTATCATGTTAATTTGGTCCAGCGGGTACTTGGGCAGCATCATAAATTCTGTTTCTACAGATTCTTTTTCGTTTCCTGTTTTTTTCCTTCGCCGAGACGGTTTCGAAACGTGTTAATTAGTGACAGACTATTTATCAAAGAAGTTCTAGTAGTCAATTAGCGTTTAAATTGATATCAAGACTCGATTTCTGGACTACCGTTTAGTTTTTTCTTTTCCTTCCTTCCTTTTTGTATATTTTTCACGTATCTGCGGCAAGCCGTATAGTAGGTATTTCTGTTCACCTATATCTGTTTATACCCTCATTAATATTTCCCCCATATTGCTGCAGCCCTTATGCTTCGCTCGGTATTGCTGCTGAAAACGTACGCACCTATACACGGTCGGTTAAAATATTGTGCTCGAAATATACGAGTCTGTAACGAGAAGGAAAATATTAGACAAAATATGAGGCTGCTGAAGTTCATGCAACGTTAACGTAACGAGGATAGCGAAAAATAATACAAATAGTGCGCCAAAAAATATCCTGATTTTTCGTTCATTGCAGCATTGAAAAATTTCAGCCGATATTATATCGAGGAAGAATTCGTTTCATTTATTACGAACAGCTTCAGTCAGTATAACGGCCGATGCAAACTTCCCATCTGACCATTTTGGAATGATCGAAAGTCGCTCGTTGTTTCCGATCTCGTTATGTGAAAGGAAAGAAATGTTTGAAATTTATTCATACGATTTCATCAATTCATAGAAATTCGATTTTTCGCATTTTTATTCGTCAAGAAGTTTCTTCGTTAGACTAGATTTTCATTTGCGAGGGTTATTCGGATTCATTACAGCCGGAACTGGTTCAGGTTATAATACGTATCCCTTCAATTATATGACGAAGTACAACTTAGCTCATTGTCATACAATCCGCACTTCGTTCACGCATTGTATGCACATTCATAATAGCAGAATAAAATCTGGACTATCTAGGCCAAGGTATTCCACTTCGCATCGCATTATAAACCCGGCTATTATATTCAAGAGTCACATCTTCGGTCGAGATCCTCGGTACAGATGTTCTTCTTCTTTTCTCTTGCTCCGGACACATCAACAAGGCCGATATATCTATGATACGTGGGCGTACCTATGTGTGTAGCGCAGTGGGCACGCACTAGAAATAGAGTGCCACATAAAATGCGCGCAACTTCCCATTGCTTTTTCCCCTGATTTTCTATCCATTTTTTCCTCGTTCTTCGATCTGCTCTGTCCCATCGCGCTCATTACGAAGCATCGCGAGATTTACGCGGCTAGAGGACGAGATTATAGATTACAGGCATACGGACAACGAGAGATTCTACCATTTCAGGAAAGCCAGACTTACAGTCGATCGATCCATCGCCTCTATTCTTCAACGTATGTACACATACATACATACCGACATTTAAGAAACAGAGTTTCTTCGGGATAAGACGTGGAGGAATTTCTTGTATCACGGACCACCCAGTATCTGCCGTGAACCGGCGTACACCTATGCATATCCGTACGTAACCGCGTCGTATGCGTATGTAAATACGCGTATAATACTTCACTCGAATTTACCTGGCCGCTAGCACGTGGCTACGGAACGCAGCTGGTATGGGCCTCTCCGCAGCTGCCGATATGGAAATTACGCGTCGTGACCCGCGAAAGAGTTATATCCAACTCCAAGCTGGTACAGTTCTCGTATAGCTATTATTTTACATGTTACTGTAGGTATATCGATTTCAAAGAGCCAAAGGACGGAAAGGAAATCATCGAACGAATTGGATCTAATTTGATGAGATATTATGTGACGACTTAAGTTACATTGGAAGGAAAACTTAATGCGCGGAAAATAGTTTAACCGTGCGTAGGTAGGTACGTCTATATCCTATATACAGTCGCGTCTAGCGAGAGATTACATATGCATATAGCATATAGTAGCGGTTAGAATCGATTAGCTCTTCAAGTTGCAACCGCACCTTCATTATAATTCCTTAGCTGCAAACTCTCGTGAAAAGCGATGCTGACAGAGATCTATCTATAGATATGCGAGAAGGCTCACGTCCGTTCGTTCGTTCGTTCGTTCGTTCGTTCGTTCGTTGGTTCGTTCGTTCGTTTATTCCTTCGTTCGTACTTAGGTATTACTCGCTCACTTACTTACCTACCTACCTACCTATCTACCTACCTACCTTACCTACCTACCATTCCCTCGGTCTAGCCGTTCAATGTTGATTCAGAAAACAGAATCGCGAAGGAAAGAGGAATACTGCGGCTATCCCCTATATATTCGATTCCATTTGAGGCACATAGACGAAGTGAAAAGATTCACACGATTTAAAAAACAATGCGTCGTATTATCCGCTTCGAGAATACCCGAAATTCCTTGACGATTTCGAAAAAAGCAAAACAGAAAAAATAAATAAATAAATAAAACAGAAAATGTATGTTATGAGGATACATTTGTATATGACTGGAGTTAGAACGTTATCGCAACAAAATCACGAAAAAATATGATCAGCCGCGCGTTTGCATCTGATTGTCAAATGATTTCTGGCGCCCAACGTGGGGCCGTATATTTTTCTTTCCAACTCCGCGTCTTACGTTTTTGAATATATTTTTTTTCTGGGCGTCTGCTGATTGTGAGTGGGCATGATTTGCGATTATACTTATTTCGCCCACCAATCCATCGAGCATGCAATTCTTTGTGATTTTTTTGTTGCGTCAGCATCCGGATATCGAGTCAGATTCCAATACTTCAAAACTCGTGCAGTAAAATTTTCCTAAATGTTGTGAATACCTCCGCCATAGGTATTTAATTGGGCGCGGATGACTCACTGGACGAAAAACAAATTTGCATTGATTTCCATGATTATTACTACCTGGTCAAGGTATAGCTATAGTACCTGTACCTGTGAAAAGGAAATACTGTTATTGTTGACTAACGACAATTCTTCGTTCATCTGTCCCACCTTTATACGTATGATTCCGTTGTGAAAATCCTTCGGAGAAAAAGGCAGGTCATGTTCAGCGGAGGTACCTTACCCTACCTACCTCGTATAGCGATTGCAACGGTATAATAATTCCTTCGAAGTTTCACGCATAGTCTCGAATTCTCGTTCACGTTTATCATACCTACACTTTTCGATAGATTTCAGTGTGTCGGAGTGATAGTTTGAATGTCATTTTTCATGTTCTTATGATATTGCGTTCATTTTGTTTATCATTCCTCATTCTTCTTCTTCTTCTTCTTCTTCTTCTCGAGTGATTTAAAAATTGGAAATTTCAACAAACTCCTACGCCAACGCCTTACCACTATACCTAGGTTAACGCTTGATTGCACATGTCTCGTTGCGGTCGACGGACGACGATTTAATCAGGCTGTGCGTATAATCTACAAGCGCAATAAACTCGTCATTAAAAAGACTGATGGAAAGTTGGCCTCCGCCGCTGCAGAAGCCCACGATTATAACAGCTACCTAGCTATCACTTCGCTTTTTGAGATTATCGTGTGATTTATTTATTCCTATATGTATAGACGGCGAAACAGATTCGAATTTTATTTTCCGGTATATCTACCATAAATCTCCATACTGGTTGACCTATATCGCGTGCTTGCTCGCTTCAGTCATATCTTACCGTACAATATCTCTTTCCTTGTTCTTTGCTCTTGGAATATAAAATAGTTTGAGTATAATATCGGCGTTTCGCTCAAAATCGAGTGAAAACGCGGTGAGCAAAAATGAAGAAGAAGAAGACAAAAAAAAGAAGAGAAAAGAAACAGCTCATCCCAATGTTTCTACGTATAGATTCAACGGATTTCATTCGTGCTAATCAAAACAATTACATGCACAATCAGATATTTTCTGCATATATGCCTCTAACGCATGTATAATACACACACTGTTGGTACATACATATAATATTATTATGAGAAATCGTTTTAACCGCATAAAACATTACCATCTTTGTCCTGATGATACGGTCGCTGGTGTTGTGGTTGGTTGTCATCGACGATAGTCTCTTATGGCGAAACTGGCATACTACTAGCTTCCATTCCATATATTCGCGATACCCATGACGTGCCATAGTGGCGACGGCGGCGGCGCGTTAGGAGAGAAGGAAACTGTGCGTGCGCGTAATAAAACCATATCTTCATTCTCCCCCCCCCCCCCCCCCTCTACATTTCTCGCCGTGTAATCCGTGCTGCTTACTCTTTCGCTCCGAGCCCGAGCATCGGAGCATCGGAGCATTCTCATTGGCCAATTCATGGCTACAACGGAACGCACCCACACACAGTTCGCTCGGTATTACCATATGGGGGATCCTGCCTGCTCCTCGTGTCCCACTGCAGCGGGTCTTGGTGTTCCGACCACGCGACCTACGGCCAGTTCTCAGCGAGTCCTCGGCGAGCCTCGCTGCTCAACGTATCGTCCATCGGTTTCAATTCAGTTATTCGTTCTTCGTTACCATATCACGTACGGTTTTCGCCCTTTAAACTCATTTCTCCTTTACACTTCCTTCATTCTTTTTTCTCTCATTCAGTTTCTCTCGCTCTCTCTCTCTCGTTTTTCCGAAATTCGTCTCTTCGACTGTACACTCTGTGTTCCGATCGTTTGTATAATTGCATAATTCGTAACTTTTCTTGTTCGGCAAATTATCGACGTATGCAAATATAAATTCCACCCGAAACTTCGCAACGATCAGAGTTAGTTAGTCTGCAGTTAGTTACTCAATTGCAGATATTATACGAATTTGCAGTGTACTAGGACAGGTCAGTTTTACGCGGCTATTCTCCGTTGCTTTGATCACTTTTCCTCTCAATTCTTCTTCTCTCGCTTTTCCGCCAATGAATTTTATTCCTCGTGATTTCACATTGTCCGCTGCAGATCTCGAAATCGTGAAGCAGAAAGGTTTTTGCGATGTGACAGACCATTGTGGCTTCTTAGTGTGAATAATATTTCATCGTTGTTCATTCATTTTATACACTTTTTATCTTATTCCGCGAGAAGCTCCCCCACCCATCCTTCCCTCGCAGATAATACAGATTATAGTACTGTCTCGTTTTTTTTTTTTATTGTTACGCACTATCGTTTTACAGTTGAAATTATCGTAAGAATCATCGTCGTCGTCGTCGTCGTCTGCCAGTTCTCCGTTATTTTTCAACGTGTCTCTATCTCACTTTTTTTCGTTTCGTGTCACGGTATTAATTGATATTTTTAATATCGTTTCCCATAAGATTCCTTTCGACGCGAGACGCGACAGCCAGCGTACACGAAATTATACAACCATCGTTATAATAATAATTCGAAGAAAGTTAGTTGGGATATCTCGTCCGAGATCTTGAATTTTTGTACCTACCTTCTTTTCTTACAAATATTTATGAAATTTTTTTTCCCAATTCTGTCGTATCTATAATAATAACGATAATAATAATTCATGCGAATGATAACGGGATGTAGGCAGTATGTTATGTATGTACTGTATACGCATGTACGTCGTGGGAATCGATCGAAACGAGACACGAGAGACTGAGGGCACAGAATGTTACAAAATTAACTAGTTCTTTACTCTCTTTTGATATTTCCTCTTTCTCTCTTTCTTCTTTTTCGTTTTGTGTCTTTTTATTGTTTGTTACACTGACGAATCGAATTTAACGGTTTGTTTTTCATTCTTTTTTTTTTCCTCGTTCATTTTAAACAGTGCGAAGTTCGGAAACGTCATCGCAGACGAGTGCGCAGGGAAAAACTCATCGGTATAATATATATATATATATATATATATATATATTATATATACCGAAAATTGGGGAAAAGCGTGAAACGTTTTTAAATGACGAAGAATTTTGGTTTTCGATATTCAATCTATAACTGCAGAAAACTTCACATCGCAAAGACTATAACTAATATTGTTAATAATAATAATAATAATAATAATAGTAATAACACATCGACCGGAGATTTGTTTTCCAAATTGATCAATTAGTGAAAAATAAACGAGGAACAAGAGAAAAAAAAAAGAAAGAAGAAGAAAGTTGAAAATTCCATTGAGCATGTAACAATAATAATAATATTAATAATTATAATATCAATAATAATAAGAGAAATGGAAAGAAAGTATTTGAATGTATAAAGAAAAACAGAAAAGGAGTAATACCAGTGCGGAATTGTCAACGAAAAAAAAAAAACAGAAAATATACCGTGAATTTAAAGTGCCATATACCTATACTATACCTTCATACGTGTATAGTATATAAAATTGATAGTCAAATTGGAAAAATTGTTTGCGGAATTGGAATAAAATCGACGAAAGACGAGTTAACGAGGAGAAATAAGGAGAATAAAGAAAGAAAAACAACGAAAATAGACCGAGAGGACTAACAAGAATATAATAATAATAACGAAATAACAACGAATAACGACCGTATACTTGGAGGATTGTATAAAAACGATAATTGACGAACTTTTAAATTTTTCACGCGAAGAGGAAGAAGAGAAATAAGTAGAAACCCGTGAATGGAAGAAAGTTTCTAATTTTTCGTTTTTTTCTTCGTTCATCACGTATATTCGAAGCTTCGAAGGAAGTTGAAGAAAGAAGCTAGAGAAAAAAAAACATATCTGATGTATATGAAACCGAAAGTTAACACATAACATAACGATATATATCTACCTAAATAAACAAGAAAAGGAAAAAAATATATAAAAATAATTAACCAAGAACATCGTCGTTAGATAATAAAAATCATCATTGATACAAGTTACAAAGAAAAAGCATCGAGTAGGTGTTATTGATGAAAATTTTTTATTACCCCAAAAGATTTTCAGTCGTCGTTTTCCACAAGTCTTTATTACCTGTACCCACCTACTTTCACACGTATCCGACGATTAATCAATTACAAATAATATATGCATATATAAACACACACAGTGCCCATAATTAATGCTCGTTATATAATACATAACATACTTGAATAAATCTAAAAACAAAAAAGAAAAAAGTTTATTATACCTCGTATTTCACTTACTTACTTTCACACTTTCTTCCAGTTACCAAAAAAATTTTGCACGTAATGAAATACCGCGATATATTTACTGCGACGTATGCCCCATTGTGGAAGGCAGTGTGAAAAATATAATATAATATAATATATAATCGAGAACGCTTAATTATTAAAACTTTATATTTAGAATTAATCAACGAACGTACTGACGAACGATCTACGAAAGAGTAAGGAAAATAAAATCAATAATAACATCTACGTGTGCAATTGTCCAACGAAATTGTATAAATCAAATCGATCATCGAAGAAATAATTTAAAAATATATTGCGGAGGAAGTCATTTGTCGTTCTGGTTTCTTCGTTATTTGACAAAATTTTGACCGTGTCGTCGCGTACAAGTGCCACGAGGGATCATTTTACGAACAGTTATGTGTTTATAAGTCGCTAAGTTTTACGCGACTCCGCGTCGTTCGTAAAATCG
Source organism: Phymatocera aterrima (assembly GCA_963170745.1). Classification (NCBI taxonomy): domain Eukaryota; kingdom Metazoa; phylum Arthropoda; class Insecta; order Hymenoptera; family Tenthredinidae; genus Phymatocera; species Phymatocera aterrima. The sequence continues at coordinate 4,974,474 of OY720662.1, read as the reverse complement.
TTCGAGTGAGAAACACGAAGTAAAGTAATCAAATCTGAAAACGAAAAGAGAAAATAATAATCACAAGTGCAAAATGTCTACGCAAGCTTATTACAAGGAGCGTCTTGGCTTCGATCCTGCAGATACAGTGGCCGAACATCATCGCGAACAACGATCGCAACACGGCTACGAGGAATCACTGTCCAAGTTCAAAGGTCAGAACGGTATTTCTCATGGAAATGGAAACAAAAATGGAAACGGAAATGGGAGTCATTTTCCCCAAGGAATTGAACAACCGAACCAAGCTAGCTCCACCCAAGCATGCTGGGGATGTTGGGCCATGTTTATCGAAGATCACGGTAGGTGTTGCTGGCGTCTGCAAATAAAGAACAAAAGAGAAAAAAAGAAACGAATTTGAAAGAAAATAATCGAGCGATTTCGTTTTTTCTCTTCTCTTTCTCATCTATGTGTATCGAGTGGTTTGGTGCATTGCTTTATTAGAAAATGTACAAAAAATTTTATCCTCTTACAACGATATTTTTTCGCCATTTTTGTTCTTGCGTATATACACTACTTGCATAGAAATAGCCGATAATATTAAATATAGCCTCATTTAGCTCTCGAATGTCGAATAACGTTTCACGACAAATTTTCTCCGTTATGACGAAGCTGAAGTTTGATGGTTGTAATGTTAACGCAACGAAACAAAGTCTCGAAAAGATGAATTCTTCAGCGTTTTTTGCAGCCTGGAATTTTCAGGCGAGGAATAATGTTTGTTTCTTGGCGATTTTGAGGATCCACCGAAACACAAAATCGCCAAGAAAAAGCGGTCTTTCTTCATCGAAAAATTTCAGCCGAAAATTGCCCAGCATTGCTTTTGTTTTTTGGTTCAGTAGGGGAACGGCTGAGATATCACTTTTCTCCACTTCGTTCCCTCGATGTTACAACAAACTTTCGGCGTCATTGATGATTAGAAAATTGGTTTTTTTTTCAATAACAACGAGATGTTTGTTCTCTCACTCTAAACGCGTGTGAAATAGATTCGACATTGTTTTTCTATATTCTCAATTTTGGAAACTTCGTCAAATTTTATGGAGTAGAAAATGATCTACGTCGAAAAATAAGAAAAAGTAAGTGGTTTTATAATGAAGCAATAGATACCAAAGACACTAACAAACGCAGCTCAAACACATGTAAGCTATCGATATTGATTCTAATTCGGCATGGTGTGAAACGTTGATTTTATATTACTATTTGAATGAATTTTTCTTTCCTTTTTTTCATCTTATTCGATATTATCAACTAATTATTATCAAACTGCAAATGATGGTAACAAAAAGGAACATGTTTTCCACTTATATCATACATTTGAAATCCGATTATTATCGACTGGCTCCAAGACGTCGCGGTCGTTGGGAACTAATATGTCCTTCTTCTTTTGTCCTCCTTCAATTTCTTGTGTTCCGTTCTTTTTAACGTCGTTTTCTAATTACCAATTAACAAAACTGTCATTGATGTGAGAAGGTGAAATTTATTCTTGTCGATACAGCAGCTTCTCTTCAATATACTGTATATCTATACTCTTGTACAACGATAATTGTTACGAATTAAGCAATTAAAGTCATTGTTAGTAACGTATAGCGGGGGTCCTTAGTTACAGCTATGCCTCAATTGAAGAAATGATAGTTCTCTGTCATTTATATCGCTGTTCGGTCACTGTTTGTGCTTGATGCAATTTTTATTCCGGAAATAGTATCGATTTCACACTTATTTCATACCAATTGGATTGCCAACTGAAATGGTCATATTTGTAATTCTGTACCAAATTTCTTCTTTCCTTTTTTCCCTTTTCACTATATTTTACCACGAGATATTCGATAAAGTATCAAATCCTGTGCACGCTGCCGTCCGTAGAGAGCCAGTTTGGGGAATTTTTTCAATAATTTTTTGTTGCATTCGAAACGAGTGATTCTGGGTAAAAACAATTTTGTTTACCTTTCATCGAAAGCTTTTTTCATGTGTGTGTGCCGTTTGCGCATATAGTGAGAGAAAGACGGCCATGCGACACGTACCGTCGAGAGATTAACACTCGGCTTCTCATTGTTTCTAGTTTTAAGATTTATATATAATATACTATATTTAATAATTAATAAGCCATTCAATTAATCATCGTTTTCAGCTGATTAACAAATTTGCTTCAATGCGAGATATAGAATGGGCCATTTTTTTTTCAGCGAAGTTACGGTTCTGTTTCGTCTTGTTTTTTTTTCTTTTTCTCCCCGAATGGTTGTGATTTTCTTTTTTTTTCTGTTACAACCGCGCAGATAAAGGACGATGACGAATAACAGTTTTCACCGCAGATTTCAGTAGATACACAAATGAATCGTTGTTGATGCAAATCTGATTGAATTATATCTATACGTCCTGTATATATATTCAATATGAAAAAAGGGGAAAATGTATTTGAATAGGTACAACGATTCTTTTCGCGAATGACACCGCGGTCATCGATGTATCGGTGCATGGTAGAAGATGAAAATTTTGTAATAATTTTCCAATCAAAAGAAAGAAAAAAAAGAAGTGAATGAAAACCATCTTAGGTGAACTTTGGCCATATGTATCAATAGGAGGAGGCATACTATCTACACATCCGATATAAATTGATATCACAATTTATAATCACATCGGAATGAAATTCATGGTAAACTGATATCGCCGGAGATAAAGATGCATCCATGTATGTATGTATGTATGTATGTATGTGTACCGAATATATACACCGCGCCGACGTAGATGAATATTATAGACCGTGGTAATTTTTGAAAATTTCATTCCCATGAAAGTAGATACGCGTAACATATGCGCAGGTAGTACCTATCGTTATTCTCGTTTACGTTTTATACGTATATGCACATACCTGAACGTGAGCTAGATGGGAGGCGCATTTGCGCGCGAGTTATCGAATTTGAAAACTCATAACGAGTTGAGAAATGAAAAAAATAAGAGTAATAACATGCGATCGTTAATTAACGCGCGGGTAGGCTATCATTCTTGGTGCAGTGCAGTGCAGTGCAGTGCAGTCCAGTGCTGTGCTGTGCTGTGCTGAGCAGAGCGTACAGGTATGGCGTATAATGAAGTTGTACGTACTTTAATGCGGTACAAACAGCTACACAGACTCATCCTATATAGCTATACTCCTATGTGTTACAATTCTACGGTTTTTCTTCTTCTTTTTTTTTTTTATTTTCTTTCTTTCCTTTTTTGTGTCCTCTTTCATTTCGATGCAGTGACGTAATTCCGCAGTGTAACCTGTCGAGAGCTATCTCGTCACCACTTTGATTTCTCCGATTATACTATATATATATACACGCGCACCACTTGTTAGGCGGTGTATATGTATGTGTATATAGGTATACAGGTATACAGGTATTGCACCAATGTGTACAAATATCCTATTACGCGATATCTTCTGTTTATAGTACTCTGGTAGGTAGATATACCGCGAGAGTTTCTTGAAACCAAATGGTCGAAGCGCGCGAATTTCGACTTGCTATTTTCTGATTGGCTGACAAAATGCCAGTCAACGCGCACTAACGTACGTTAACTCCCTAGAACCGGCTGATAGGTGTCAGTTCACGAGAGGTTATGTTCGTTGCTTTGTAACGGACGTGAGACGCATGAGCTAGAGTTAGTTAAAATTAGCGTTGCTCAAATATTGAACTTGAAATGTTTATTAAAAATCAAACAATGCACATCTTTCAAGTTGTGAACTGTGCTAATTATCTCTTTCTGCGAAAGATTGTGTCTTTTCATCTGGAGTCGGAGCTAATTCAAGCTAATAAAACTCATGCACATCGAAAAATGCGCCCGTTGACACATACTCTGATAATGCTGATCGGTTTAAAGTGAAAAATAATGCAAGCGAAACAACGGGTTGTATTGTTTAATGAAGACTGGATGAAATTACATCAGGTAAGTTGAAACAAGTTGAATATGCGTATTTCAAGTTTATTCAGTCGAACCAAAAAATAATAGGGTGGTACAGTACATTTTTATGTAAGAATTCAATAATAACTACTAATAAACTGTCCCAACAGATTGATGAGAAGCGCCAATATTAATATCCTGCGGTCCTATTCCAGTGAAGAATAATTGTATCGATTCATTCTGTGTGGAATCTGGTGGAGCAATAACAAATTATTTCTTAACTACCATAAATAAATTAGCAGAGATGAAGAAGATATGATGCCAATAGTTTAAGTTCAGTAACCTGAATTTTGATGAACGAAATGCATTACCGATGTCAATGGGAGACTTTCGAAGAACTTTTGACTAAAACCGACTTTCTATTTTTCAAGAGAAGACATTACTGAGATTGGAAATTCGCAATTTTATTCCGATTATTTTTTGATTTGATGTTAGTCTTCTTTGAAACAAGGATTATAATCGGACCCCCAGATTGAAAATTGAATCAGAAATACCGGAATTATTCAGCGTTAAATGTAGAGAATTCAGAATTTTTAAATGATCCTTGCTAAACGAATACCATTCCAGGACATCCATGTTTTAGAATGATGTTTAGAACACTGAGATAAAAATTTTCAAGTCCTGGATTTAAGATTGGGTCTGTGATTCCCGAACAACAGCCAAAAATCGATATTCTCAGAGTTTTCGTTAAGAATTTTCATCATAAAATCGGATTTTGGCTGTTTTTCAGGAAATAAAGGCTCAATCTTAAATCCGATACTTAAACATCTTCATCTTAGTGTTGTAAATATCAGCCTAAAACCTGAATGCCCTTCAATCATATTCGAGACCCAAAGAGTATTTTGAAATTCTTGATGTTCTACATGTGACGCAGAATGATTCCAGCATTCCTGATTTAATTTTCAATCTTGAGGTTGATATTTTCTTCGTTTCAAACAGGTAGTTAACATGAAATCATGGAATAATTTTGAAAGATTACATTATTCATATCACAATTAGTAGGGTCTTTCCCCAAGTGGTTAAAAATAGTTGAAACAAAAACCCATTTTATAAGTTTTCAGATTATGGTAGTCTGTAAATGCAAGAATAATGCCAACCCGCTGCGATATGCAGGATTTTTGCGAAAGGTTCCTTGCGAATAAACTTTCATTTTACAGGACAGACGTTATTTTTGATTGTACATATGGCCATAATTTGAAAATTTGTGCAAGGATCTGTTTTATGTGACTATTTTTAGCCTTTTTTTTTCAAATTTCAATAAAGTTTCTCCTTAACAAGAATGTCAATCGTGAGGCATTATTGTAAAAATTTATGTAGATCTTCAGACTGACTCAAATCGACTCGAAGATTTCTTTTGATGATGAGTCAAACGATTGTGGCTGCCCGATACGAAGGAGGGAGTGTTCTTAACTGATGAGGTTGATGTCGAGGTCGATGATCCGTACGGAACGTGCATGGTGCAGCTACCCTGATGTACGGAGGGGTTAATCTCTATCTACGTTGGCACGACGGAGCCCATCTGTTCAGCATTGAACGTGGAGAAGCTGTTGTTGAAATACTGCAAGATTTTATAATGGAAAGTTGAATTGAATTAACTTTTACACAAATTCCACATTTGTTTTGCTTTCAAGAAATTTTTGGTTAGTTTGCAAGAAAATGAGGTTTAATGGAAGTATGATTTTTAGAAACGTTCCAAAAATTTTTGTTGATTGAATGATAATTATTACCTTGAAGTTTCAGATGCTCAGCAGTTTGAAATAAGATAGCTAGAACAGCTTAAAACCAGAGAGGATGTTTTCGACGTAAGGCACGGTAGACGATACTGCAACGGAGAACTGCGATGCAGAGGTCAAGAACAGACGACTCGCCACAGCTCTTTCGCTTCCACGAGAAGAAATCACACACCATTTATTTTAAGTTATTTAATTGTAAATTCGATAAGAAGTTTTGCTGACATTTATTGAATAAACACGAAATTGAACTAAAGAATTCATTTTCACATACCTGATTCTCCGCATCTGCTGTTTTATGTTGAATTTTAACTTTTTTAAGTCGACTCATGGACTTTGAATACCTGACACACAGACCTGACTGAGATTTTTTATTTATTCGACTTAAGACGATTGTGACAGAAAAATCTATTGTTGTCAAACTTTCAGTGACTAGATTTCTCAATCGACGGAATTTAGTTCATTTTCATTTTCAACATACTCGAAAAAACAAAAATAATCATTCTCGTTTGAACAAAAATAGCAGAGTTCACTGATTAATCGCTTCCAATTATTCGATTAATTCGTAATAACCATCAGTAGCACAATATTGAAGGGCAGCTAATTACGCTACGACAAACGTGACATAACCTCTCGACATGTGATAGCCAGGCTGTCTGCAATAGCAGACGCGATTCGCAATTCAATCATCCTAGTAACATTTTGACGAAGTTGGCCGCCTGTACAGACTCGGCGCCGGCGCAGTCTGAGCATTCTGTTTCAAGAAACTCTCGCGGTATATGTTGTATATACCTAAAACAGAATTGGTATATACATGGAACGTAGAACTCTCGTATACTCACATCAGATCCAGACGACACAATCAAAGCGTATATGACTATATCGTATTATTATATACTTATACATCATCGTTCAAGCCAACCAACTGGCTGCACTATAGGCGAAAGTCTTTGGGACGGGGATTCCTGTGACTAGAATTTAAAATAGCCTTGCCTAGGTCATAGACGGTTTTTTTTTCCATCTCTGTACGAGCTACGAAGCATAGGTTAGGTTGGTTTAGGTTCAAAAGATACGCATGTGTTTTATACATAGGGAATTCTCTCAACCGTTTTAACCTGGCTTCCGACGCTGGATAGACCTGATGCGAACGCATCGTTGAGATACTGGGCTGGACAGGAAAGGTGTATATATTCGTCGTTTTTACTTTCGGAGTAATAACAAGAATGGTAATAGTACAATATACGATACTATACCTACAAGTAGGTACATACCTCCTGCGTCTTGGGTATTTAGTCTCCGAAATACAGTTTCCTTGGGCCACTGTGGATCTATGTGTATGTTCGTGGACAGGTTGCGGGAACCGGAAACGACGTAAATATATTACATGTAGTACGTTGGAACTTACCGGTTTTCTTTCTTTCTTCCTTCCTTTCTTTCTTTCGTTCTTACATTATTTTCCGTGGGGTTCGAGCTTGTAACGTTTTAGACGAAATCATTACAGCTGTTCCAACGCCCGAACGTACAGAAATATCAAGTTTTCACGTGATTTTTCGTTTGAATTTTTCGATCGAGGAAAAACTTGATCCATTTGCCATTTTGGAAGCCCTCGCGGAAAAAAATATGTTGAAAAATGTGGAATACAGTCGAGCTACGACAGAAATGTACGGCGCCCCACCCAAATTGAGTATGCCTGGCACCCGGTGTTGGGCGCCAGGCATGCTCAATTTCTGCTTCCTTAGGATTGGGTATATACTTTTTGATAAACAAGAAGAGAGGCATGATAGATGAAAAAATTGAAAATAAAACAGATTGTATACCTACATGATTATTTTAGAAACGGGTATCTTCGTTAATTTTTTGTTCACTCTCTAATGGAATGAAGAAATTTGTATTAAGAATAACGTTTGCCCAACCGGAGAAACCGGTCGAGTCCAACATATATCCTATACCTATATATTATGCATATATATGTGTATTGCGAAAGGGTTGAATTTACCGTAATAAATTTCGAAACTCATTTCGGTTAACTTGGTTGAAATTAACGGTTTTCGGGCGTGGCTATGTATTATATTATCGCTTTCGACTTTGTAGGTAGTACAATTCATATTGCAACGAACATATCCGCGTGGCGCGGGCGGTCGCATTGTTCCAAAGAATTGATAATGGAGTAGTACGTCGGCGCAGATTTCTGTTCGGGTAAATGAAATTGCACAATTGCGAAAACATCCGCATTACATATGTGAACCGAACTAGGTGCATACATCATATCACGTGTAAATACAAAATTACCAAAATATATTCATCGTTGAACGATATCACGTCAATAATTCATCATGCAACAAGTTTCGGCGTTTCGGAGTAACCTAAGAATATCATTCTCAATGTTATCCGTATCGGTACTATTATTGATGTTCTTTTTTTCTTCTAATATCATTTACTAACATTATTTTACCCGCCTGTCGCGAGTTTACCATAATTTTGCGCGATGGCAGAGGCGAACCAGGTGAACAGCTTGCTAGCGAAGTGAAATAATCAACAGGAAACAGGTGCGTTGTTTTCGATAGGCAGGCAACCCCCCATTCCCCGATCTTTACTTTGCGGGAATTGCATGCAGGCTAGTTCAAACGAAATATACGCATAGCATAGAGGTGAGTAGAGTAGGTATTATGGAAACTTATGTAACGCACGATGATTCGGAGAGAAATTCTCAATCAAATTGAGGAAACTGCAAATATTTGGACCCAAAAATAATCATATCGAACGGAATAATATATACCAAGAATTCGCGGTTCTTCTCCGCATTTTCAGTGGCTTTTTTCAGATTTCTTTCTCTCTCTTTTCGCCTTCCGGTTCATTCTACCCATTTACCTACTATAAAATTCAATCATTAGATCGCGCCCCACGAGTGTTCCGGTGTGTAATATTCATTTATTTATTCATCTTTCTTCAATCCGCGTGCGTTTGACCATTATTTTACCATACGGGGGAGATAGACTAGAGGAGTCGAAGAAGGAAAAGGGAGAGATTGGAATGAAAAAGAAGTGTATGCTGGCCACGTGCCGCATACCGCGGTAGCATGAATGCGCGCTTTGTTTAAAACACGAAAACGCCATTACCCATTACCCATTGCCATGCGGTTATAATATACGATGCGTACGATGTACCTTGGACTTATTATATAGGCACTACGTATTCACGCATGCAGGTAGTAGGTACATACACCTGTAACATTGAAGTTGGACAATTCTGTATTAATTATACACACGTATTTTCATTTGCCTGTATTATACGTATATGTATATCCTGAAATGACGATGGGGTGCAACAAAATCACAGATAACACATTTCCGAGAGACGAATTTCAAGAGTAATAATCTTGACTTTTTTCAAAATTTGTCTTTTACAAATGCATCTCACGTGATTTTGTTGCTCGAACGTTATAAACTTTACTTTGAAGCTTTATTACATCGATTTGTAGTATATGCGAGTATCCGATTCGGTTGTTATCGCGTCCACGTTATTTGACTTGATCGATATTTCAGTTTGATAAGAGAAGTAACCGAACGTGGCGTTGGGCTCTTTGGTATTTTGTTGATACCGCACCCCCTTATGGCAAACAAAAAAGTTCCTGTATGCATTATTATAGGTACGCAAACATACGTCCATACATACATGTTTATTATATCACACATACTATACTACTACATTCAATATCTACAGGCGAGAAATGTCGAGGGATAGGCGATACGTTGCGCGAGAAGCTATATATGTAGGTAGATTTCTTTTCATTTTTCACATTTATTATCAACTAGTTGTACGGTCTATATAGGTCGAAATTTCGAATTTTCATGACAATTGTAATTACAGAGTACGCTTGCCGACAGAAGGATATATAAATGCTATTTACTCTCATGTAGGATGTATTCGGAGGCTATATGCTCACAAGTAGACTATGTATTTCTGTTTAGTACTGTACATGTTATATACACGAGGTTGACTGGTTGTCGATGGCGTTCGCGGTCATTATATTATAGTATATTATACGTAGTACATATAGAAACCTCCTACCTTCATACGTAAATACCTCTCGGAGAGCTGTGGCTGTACATATCTACTCTGCATGTACATACAGAGGTACCTCATACTTGGGACTTATCGCGTGAACGCCCATAAAATTAAACCTTTCAAGTGGCCGATTGAAAGATACCATTGAATTTTACTTCTTCTCAAGTTGCTGCACATATATGTAAGTTAATAACGAGTATGCCTAAGCTATTTTAAGTGGCTCTAAGCTTCATCCTTCCGACTATTTGTAACTCGTATACATGAGTTAGTGGGTGTTGTGAAATTGTTATTATCATTGTAAATTATTGTACCTACTCACTTATAGGTATATAACCTATTACTCTTGTGTAGTACGTATGTATACACATACGTAACTTGCGTTTGGAACACGGTTATCATTATCTATTTGTACACGTAATTCACATGATTGCCCAATGAAAATTTGACGACTACCTCGCCAATTCATATATCGTCTGTGTAATTTCATCAATCTGTTGCAGTCGTTCTCACTTCATTCCATCTCCCGCGATTTCATGCTACTACGATCGCTTATTTCTTCTAATGTCTTCGAGCGAAACCCAAGTCGATCGCACATGTCGGTTCAAGATTTCCATGCATACTTGACTCTGCGATTTTCGTGTATATCAACCAGAATTTGCTTCATTTTCGAAGATTTCAAACGATTTCGAAGTTATTTTTTACGAAGTGGTTTGCGATAACAGCAAGTGCAGCATAGTCCCTCCCCAAACAACGCACGTGTCGTCTCAAAGACATCCAAAAGACGTTTCGGTTTAGCCTCCGACGTCTTTAGGACGTCTCAAAAACGTCTTAAAGTTGGCTCAAAGACGACGAATGCAACTTTTTTTTCTACATCTTTAAGACGTCTTTCGTGAGACATAATTAGGACGTTCACCTAAAGATATAACTAACTTGATATCATTTATATGCACCGACCATTTCAAAATCGGATGATTTAAGAAAAATATTGATTTTTTTTTTTTTCATAAATCCGTTACATTGAAAATGAAAAAAATGTGAACGTTCTTCACGAACGGATCAATTTTGAAATTTCAAGGTTCATTCCAATCGACGATAAGATCTCTTAAAATTCACTGAAAAAGATTGCCGAAACAAGGCTTTCATAAAGAAGAGAAATGTAATTGTTCGAATGCAGAACTAACTTTACCAGATTATACGACCAATACATCCGTAACAAGTATATAGGTATTACGGAATTCGTAATTAATTGTAATTATAAATGAGCGGTTAGTTGTCTCATACAATTTTTCTGCAATGTATGCAGTGCACCTATACCTTTCGTGACTCGTGTTATTTTCCGCTCACAATTCGTTGCGTGAATTATAGGTACGCGTGCGCCTTATCTCGTACATACGTGAAATCGGCTAAAACACTGCGCAGGCTAATACGAAAAAGTTGTAGGCATTGAAGATTCGCATCCTCAGGGATATCGAGATCCTCAGCGACGATATCCTCAAATCTTGAAAATCAAATATCGAATGAAATAATTTGTCTGAGACATTTGATGAAAAAATGCGTTTCTCATCGATTTCGCTTATTTTTTTTTTTTTTCGTTTTTTTTCAATCTATGAACCGGTTGAATCCATAAGTGTAAAATTATCTTCAATTCCGCACCGTTGATCATTCTGTTGCTCATATATATTCATAGGGGGTATAATAAGAAGAAAATGGAGTAGTAGTAGGCGGAGAAGATCGGTAGACAGGCGCCAATCATCGATCGGGTCGATTGATAATTTCGAGATTTATAACAGGATTCACAACGAAACCAGGAATGAATAATATCCGTCTGTACGGCGGTTGTGGGTACCTATTTGGATGAAAATTTCGCTTCAGGCTGAAAATTAAACTGAATTGAGAATCGCACTTATTTAGAGATGCGCTAAGAATCTTTGTACATAGTATGCTCAGCCATACGTAGGGCGGCCTGTAACACATGATACGTGAGATAAATTTATATCAATACTATTCTCCTAACGATCGTCATCAGTTAGTATCGTTGTTCGAGCTGTTTTATCGCCACAAAAAATGTCCGGTTTGACGTGATATTGTGACAATTGTTTCTGTATGTAACTTATAAACTGCCACGCGGCCGGTTATCGCTCAAGAAATTTTACGTCCTCTCATCCGGGACTTTTGCTCAATTCTTCGATTGTCCGTATCTAGCTAAGGTGCCCGCTCCGCGCGGGAGCTCCGAAAACGATTATTTGTTTGAAAAAAGACACTCAACGACATATTCGTATTTCAACATCGATCTTTTTTTGCCTCGATATTTCCAGTTTTGTAGGCCGATTTGCTACCTCAGATCCGCTGTATCTCTCGCAATTTCGACGGAATAAACTCAAAACAGTATTCATACAATGATTTTTAGGTGTGTAGCCACTCAATTAAAACTACGTATTCGAACGATTGCAAATTTATCTAGAATAGATTTTGGAAACAATAGTAGGTACTAAACTATGAGTAATGCTAATACTATCTGAGTAGGTATATACACGCATATAGCCAGATCACAATGAACTCTAGTCCCTCATTCTCATTTTGAATCAACCATTCACCGTATTCATACTTTTCACAGTATTTTATTGTTCGTATACATGCTACAGTGTATATACGTGACTACTATTATGAAAATTCTAATATATTCTGCATTGTCTTCTTCTTTTTCTTATGTTCTTCGCGTAATTGTCATGAATTGGTCTACTTATGATCATGCTTTCAGTGATATGTAATAGGATCGGTGATGAAAATTCTTTCATTTTGCTTACAAACACCTATAATGGGAACAAAATTTGAATCGGATTGACTGACGACTTGTTTCTTGCTCATTTTTTAAAATTATTTTTCACTTTTTCGGTTTTTTTTTTCTTTACCGAGGCGTGATCGTTCTTGAAAATTTCTTCATAGATTATGGATTATCCTGCACTCGGGATATTGTCGCAACTATAGCGTGGCCACAGTGCTGATGTATATTCTCATCCCTATAGATGACCTATAGGTCAAAGTACTCTCGTCTCGGCATTGCGTGTGTAACGCGGAGCGGAGCGGGCGCGGCGCGGCGCGGCGGTTTGAAATGCCGGAAAACGTTGAGGCTGTTAAATAAAGCTCGCCAAGAAGTGCGGCGAACACCTCTGCCAACTTTTAGCCAAGATAGAGATTTATGATTAGAAAATGGACAAATTTCACTCTGTGCAGTAGTCGGTTCTTACAATAGCGTGAAAAACCTATACCCATGTATACGGTCAAGCGATAACATACATTTGAAAATTATTTCTTTTTACAAGTCAATCTGTATATGTATAATACGATGTAGAATTGAATGAGTATGCATAATATATATAATGTATATATGTTATAATATAATTAACGTTGCAGTGTTGTTTGATATAATAAATTGATAATTCACTCCGTTCGAAACTGTAATTTTTCAATCAAATATTGTGATTCGTTTATATGCGCATCTGTTGATAGATGTTGGCATTGGTATTGGAACAATATATTGATGCGTGTCCCCCGTGCATGTACTTTGAGGTTTCAATCGTGTATACTATAATATATACAGTTGTGGGTATACAGTAGTACGGTACATGTATAGAGGAGTAGTTTATTCACGGCGAAATGGTTGTTATCGTAAATCTTAGTTCACGATAGACGTCGAATGACAACCAGAACGAAAGGTAGATCAGTAGAAATGGTCATGGTACAGATGTAAAGGCGAAGAGAGAGAGAGAGAGAGAGAAAAGAAGGGGAAAAAACCAGGAAAACGAACTATATTGTAGCAATGGTATGTAGCTGCATGGAGAATTTATTAGCAGTTGGTTTATATATACACCGTTACAACTTCATTCAAATGCAGACTGATGGGCTTCCATTTACGTCAAGCAGTCGCCTCGTCGTCTTCTTCGGCTTCGGCTTCAGCTTTTCTCCAGCTGCCAGCAAAACTTGTAAATCGCACTTCTGATTGCGAATAGTATGTTGGTATAGAATTGTGGCTATGGATAGTAGACCTGAAAAAGAGCTCCTTTCCACGTCGAAAGTGATGTGTGTATTTCCCAATCCCCTTACCTCGTAAAATCGGACCCTTTGCTTCGATATCTGAACTATTATGTGACATTAATTTTCCGAAGAAATGAAATTCTATAGAAAAAACAAGGAAGTTTTTTCCGATTAGACGAGCAGGTCGACGTGGATCAAAAATCAGACTGAAGTCGGCTGCTTCGGCACTGAAACGATTTCACGAAAAATACAATCTTCGGTGACATTTTCCGATGGAGAAAGTTCTCTCTTCCAACGATCCGGAATACGCGCTTTCCTGCGATGAACATGATAACTGTTATCATCGAAATATAGAACCGAAAATAGCATTTTTCGCGAAATCGCTTCGGTGTTGAAACAGCTGATAAAATATTACTTTTTTTTTTACCCATTTTGATACCTTCTTGTTATGAACTTCAGGCTCGTGATAAAATTCGATAAGATTGCAGGTATATATTATAAATATATTTATTGACGAGTAAAAAGGACAGGAGATAGACGGAGGAACTGAAGAAAAAACCGTTATATACAAAAGTATACGGTACTTGAAATATTAACCGAGGTGCACAAATTTTTCCAGCTCGTTCTCTACAGCTTATAAGGTTTCATATCCCCCACCCACCCATCACTCGCACAAGATCAAAGGTTACGGTGTGTGATGTATATAAATAAATGTATATGCATAGGTATAACCTAGCTACAGGTTCTATGGAACTTATACATATCTTACATAACGGCGTGAAAAAATCTCTGGAGGCATAATAATTATATGATAAGGGATAGCGAGAGAGAGAAAGAGAGATAAGAACGTCAATTTCGTGTCAAGTAAGTCAATGGGTCATGCCTAGCAGGTTTTTATCTATCATTTCATGAACTCTACCATTGAAGTAAATTTGAGATTATGGTGTTTCTTTCGTTTTCTTCTTTTTTACTCACTCCTGCTTTCTATCTCTTAATTCTCATTGTGGGAACGTGGGTGTTGGACAGGAAAAAAGAGATGTAGATATTTTTTTTTCTTCTTCATCTACAGCTGGATACTTTTATCGGCTGCAATGTGTCCAAGTGGTTGTATAGTTCGTTGAGACGGTGTTTATCTTTTCTTCTCGTGCCGCTAAACCAAATGAGATTTTTACCCCGCACTTGAAAAGTGTGAAATGAGGGAGGAATTTCAATCTGTATGCATGTTTGTACTTTACTTTCATCTATATTTTTACTTGGTAAAAATAATTCGAGACTCTTCCCTCGATTTGCCGAATACACGTATTCCCATTATATACGTGTACCGACAATGATTCAAACATCGCATGAATAAAGAACGAAGGAGACAAAATATGTAAACATATCGAGAATAATATATGATCGTTATTGTCTTCCTGCAGCGTTCGACTTCCTCATATCGGTAGACGGCGTATAGGTACACTCGATTTCTGATCTTTTTTGTTTATTGTGTTCTTTTTCACTTTGTCGTTTCTTTCTTCGTTCAAGTATTTTGCAGAGGAGAGAGAGGAAGAAGAGAAATATTCGGACACGCTAGTCAACTCCATTATTCTTATCCCCCCCGCACCACCTTCTATTTCTAACTCTTTTCAACATGGGATACGAATAAGTGTTGTATATCTAAATTTTCACGGGAGTGTGGCACGGCCGCGGCGGCGGCGGCGGCGGTGGCCTCCTTCTGGCTCCTCGTTATGTTCAATTGCGAAAGCCCCGAAGCAAGAAGCAATGAACTTGAAAAGTCGTTGACATCCAGAATGTTTGTGGCGCCCATACGTCGAGTCGCAAGCAAACTCTCGTACAGCTATATAACCTACTGCTGGCTACTCTACTCTACTCAACTCAACTCAACTAAACTCACAATTAGACGTCCACGGCCGAGCTGAGAGCCAAAGCCAGAGCCGAACTCCAGAGCAAACGCGAACGCGAGGCACATGACTCCACTATAGCGTATACCTATATCATCATTATTTGTCATCTAACATAAGTTCCGTCCTTTACAAGTATCTACATACTTTCTTACTCTCTCAGCAATCTACAGTTACACACTGTAACTGACAATGACTGTTAAACTACGTGGCATGCGATGTGCCGCGCGGCGCCGCCCCGTAGGCTTCGCGGCTTATGAGAACCCCCCAGCAGGCTCAACATTCCCATGATAAACCTATGCCCGCAACTATACCCACGGATAGGTAGAGACCGCCGATGTATGCTGTCCGGTATGCAGGCCATTTAATATGATATTTTGACACAAGTAATATAACGGCGTTATCACATATTAATGTATTACGTATGCTGGACACGCGTTGTATTTTAATGTAGAAACTTTTAGTACCTACTGATATCTGGGTGATTCTCCCTGAGTAATCGTCTCGCATGTAATGTACTCAACTATAACTCGTCCTTCTCACGACGAATAGAATTTCATTGAATTTTTTTGTAGAATAGGTATATCAATAAATCAGATTCAGAAAAAAGTCCCGAAGACAGATTTCTTCCAAAAATCGTATCAATCGGTTTTTCCCGCGCTCGACCTCTGAAAGTCATTTCCCTACGTGTACTCTCAACATTATCACACATTCCGAAAGGCTATGAAGGTATTTGAAAGTGTAAAGTGATGAAATTATAAAAGTTTCCCAATACTATTCAGTATCCATAGTTCTCCGCCGAAACGTGGAAAAAAATAAAATATAAAATAATATGGCACAGATGCGTCACAATATAAGACGAAACTTTGTACTCGGGTTGTCCCGTCATTCGCCCGGCTATACTATTTCGCTGAGGTGCTATAAATCCATTTGAGTGGAATAGACAGCGTGGTGACGGGGTAATTATGTTTCAGCCACTTTATATGAAGCTCATGCGGAAGTTCTTCGGTGAAAATGAATAATTTTCGTGTGTTCGATTTTCCTGCCCGAAAAATGATCACTCCGGGATAACCAGCCATCTACTGTTTTCGGTCAGAGGCTTCAGTTTCGGCCCTGGTAGGCGAACCGCGGGGGTAGAGCAATTCAGGTTCTAGCAATATTGTCGATATTCATACTAAAATCGGTGAAATTCTAACTCGTATAGAATACAGATATTTCATGGTTTTACTGTTTTCTCTCGGTTCTACTCACAAGAAATAGAGATTTTTCTCAAACCTTGTAAAAATCGCAGTTTTGCCACTATTATCTTGAAATTTCAAGCGAAGTATTGGGAAAATTCTCTGCCTTGAAGATACGCCGAAGAGAAAAACAAGAGAAAGACAACAATTTTCTTTTCTTTTTTTTCTTCCAGTCGGATATGATTTCTAACGACTTTCGATGTTCGCGAAGTTTGATCCGATGCATTCAAATTACTAGATTTTTTTTTGCAGAAAATGTTTGAATCCATCCGAGAAATCCTGAACAACTTTTCATAAATAATGAATCGATTTGCTGGTGGACATCCTGAAAAATACGTTTTTGTTCGCATGTTTAAAAATTTTTGCAATCAAATCGCGATCCCTCGTTTTATGTGAGTGGGTTTTCGTAAAACGTAGAAATAATTACGGTGATTCAGACCAAATGCAATGTTCAGAGGCGTGGATTGTAGTTCATTATCGTCTGCAATAAAAAGTTTGGATTTTCGAATTGTGGGGCAAAGTATATATAATCTAATTTCGAAACTTCGCAGTATATCGTAATTTCAAGGTAGAAAATATAACGCATAGTCTGAGTAGGCACTAAAGCAAGAGAGAGAATGAGAGACGGGACGAGTAGATATTGCGAGGGCGTTGACCACTTAACACTTGATGTCAGCATCTCTTGACATGTCAAAGGGTCACGTGTTCAATGTAAAGGTTATAAGCCCTGGAAAGCTGCGGTTGAACAAGCCGGGGGGATATCGTTTGAAATAAAATTGTGAAAGTTATTCATTGTCTCGAAGCGTACCCCCAAGGTTGGGGTGAAAAACGAAATTTGGAAAAATTGTTCACGAGTTAAATCAATTTTTCCAAATTTACTGTATTTCGGCAGGTATACGTCATACGACGTTGGAATGAAATAAAATGTGGTTAGAAAACGAAGCTGCAGTTTATAACGCTAGAGTATAGATCCGAACAAAGAAAAACACACACGCACACGATTGACTAAAATTTTTCGATGGACAAAACTTGTGATCATACTTTGTTGAAATCCATTTTTCGCGCCGCGGGTAGACACCGAAATATCATTACATTTTCGAATCAGGTATAATATACACCTCTACCGGTATCTCTGTTTTATTTCTGTGTAGCTGCAGCTATTCGCTGTAGTATAGACCGGGTCAAGTTCAATTTATTTCAAACTGTTACCGCGTTCGAATAACGTAACCATTACGTGACTGTAACGAATCGTGGGAGGCGAATGAGTTCTGTCGGTCTCGTGTAGCGTGAGTTCGTTTTAATTCCACTTGCGTAAAATGTCTAATTTCATAGTTTCTAAAGTTCAATCCTACTTTCCAACCCCTATTACCCGTATACCCATTTTTTTTGGTTTACGGAGCTGATCTCCGTAATTTTATTCTTCTTTTCGTTTGACCTATGAATTTTCAATCTTTCAATATTCCTGTTCGTACAGGAATCCTTGTACAGAGACGTCCGTCAATCTTTGATCATTTATCTTTTCAACCGATTATCACTTATCTCTATACCGAAAACTCTCAGAGAACATTAAACCGCAGAAGAAAATTGACCCAGTTTAGAAACTATGCGCGTACCTTCACTATGTCGGCGATTATGACGATATGGATGATGATAATGATGATGATGATGATGATGTGGATGGTGAAAGAAATTATTAACGTACGGGGAATCATATGTACATACATACATACATACATACAAAAATATAGAAAGCATCGTCATCGCTTACGTATATACAAAGTTTGTTGAAATCAAATGAATGCGCCGCGCCATATGCCGTGGTGACGCTCCATTCGACACATATATGCTGACGATATAATCGCGACGAAAGATTTATTCGAATTTCACTTCATAATAATATATATTGTACGTGAAGTAATGAAACTTGAAAGAAAAAACAAAGATCTACAAACTTTTTATTCGTTTTTTATCTTGCGCGGGGTTAACATTAGTACTTTTCAATCGAACCCCATGCGCTGCACGAGATTTCAGGAGAGATATTGAAGAGATGAAAACTGTTGGGAAACAAGAAAGTACTAAAATACGGCAAATTGGAATTCAAATTGGATTCTTCTTCTTCTGTTGTTTTTCTTTCTTTCTTTTTTTGGTCATGCTTCTAAATAGACCTCCCCTTTCGTATTCAAAAAGTCGTATCTTTATTCTGCCATTATATACTCATTCGATTTTGAAATATATCGATGATATATAATTACCGAGATTAGATTGCACTTGGGCCGAGATTTGTATATAGGTATGTACAGGCGCGGTTTGTGATCAAACTTATCCGCTGCACGATCCGTCGATCGAATGATAAAATAATTGCAGATCATTTCGTACCGCGCGTTTCTATTCCCTCCCTCATGCCTCATATACGGACACCCAACGCTGCAGATGTCATGTTCCCTCTCGTTTTCAACATTGGCAGCTGACAGACGCATCTCGAATGAAAAAAAGAATGGACAACGACTGGAAAAAAGAGAGAAAGCAAATTAGAACAAAAATCCTGTTGTCCTATCTGTGATTCTACGGAAAAGTTACTTCATCATACCGCACTGACTCACATATACTATAGTATAGACTGTAATTCTGTACTCGTCACGTGACAACATTTGCCTACCTATATTGCAGACTGATAAAATATTTTTGCATCAGGTTATAATATAGTGCCCCGAAACTTTTGACCTCCCCTGAGATCTTTTAGTTCGCTAGTTTTTAGGCATTATATCTATATCACGTAGTATATAATATACCTACTGTGTTATATGTCTCTGCCTTGCGATCAGTCTCCCGGCTTGCACCTTAGTTTCGTTCTGCCGACTATTAAATTACACGTAGTGTAGTGCCGAGTGACGTCATCGCTCGCGTGTAAGATTTGACTCACGTTAGTCATACTTTATCACACGTACCTACTACATATGACTTTAACTTATTAATTGTCCTCGGAAAGTTTGAGAAAAAATCAATAAAATAAGAGAAAATATAAATCTGTCCATACGTGAACACAGAATCGCAGACATAGATCTAAATCGACGTTATTATTATTCATGAGGTTCAAGCTCATAACGTTGAGGCAACAAATTCGCTAGAAATGCAATTTTTCCTCATTGTCACATTATTCCCGCGTTACCCACATGTGCGCCGCATAAATGTCATAGGGTACATAATGAGACACAGAATTATGTTATTGTTATAATAATTTCGTTCATTATACGGGCTGTAAAGCTCGCAGTCGTTTAAGTATAATGGAAAATTTGAAAATATAACACTATTTTGAAACCACCTTTTTTATTTTTTTATTTTACAGATGAACGAGACGCGATCCAAAAAAAGACCTTCACGAAATGGGTGAACAAACATTTGAAAAAGGTAATTGATTGTTATATTATTTACTCATTTTAATTCAATTTTCTTTTTTACTTTGTTCATAACCTTTTGCGCAGAGTTTTTCATTCCATTGATGTAAGAAGAATATAATATTGTTGGACTTCGGGTCACTTATTAACGTTTGGGATACATACTATCATAGTATACTTCATTCTTACAATTTTCATGATACTGAAGTATTATTTATTATAGTCACATACCAACTGAAGGAATTAGTTGTACGAGTATGTATGTGTGTATATGTGTATGTGTGTATGTGTGTATGTATGGATGGATGTGTTGCCGTAAAATCACAATCGACGCGTTTTATAAGAGGCTATACGGACACAACCTTCGAGTCCCAAACCTGTCACCGCCATCATCGTACTCACTTAGCAGTAATCATCTGTTAGAGTTAGTAGATAGTCTCAGACTGTAAGATATTCGTGCGTGCTCATGAGTATGACAATCGCGAGATCGTTGTAACACTGGGGAAAAACTGAAAGGAAAGACAAAGATATGGCGTGAGAAAATTGAATAAAAAAGTAAAAGATGAAAGAGAAATTGGAGTTGGAATTGGAAATTCTTGACATTTTCGTCAATAACTAGGATAATTATTTACATTCGTTGAAAACAAATTAAAAAAGAAAGCTGCGAAGGATATTTCTTATTATGGCAGAAAAGTGAAGAAGTAACCCAAAAATATATATTATATCTGCGTTACATAGTCTGACGTCGATTTTTCATTCATTTAATGAAAACGCATGTAACCGGATGTGCGGGTTTGCATATATGAATATAATATATATATATATATATTGGTTGCAATAGTCGCGTGGGTCGTGAAAGGTCGAGAATTTCTGTACAGCATATATCTACTATTATATCTACATGTATATACATTGAAATGCGTTCAGTAGTTTGAACAGCATATGTATATGTAACCTGGTTTACCTCGGTTCGGCTCTACTAGAGGTCTCATAAGCTCTATTCCGTGTATATACGTACCTTCTACTATAGTAGATCATCGGTTTTAACTCGAGGTCTCTCTCTCTCCCTCTCCCACTGTCTGTCTGTATGTCTGGTTTTGTTTTCTCAACCATTCATCGGGGTAAATAAAAACTACATGTATATACGTATACATGAGTAAATGATTTATTTATAAGTCAGTTGAGCAAATGATATACATTTCAAAATTATTACCATATCGCGGACTTTGGTATACTGTATGTGTATAGGTATACAACAACCTGCCTGCCTGCCTGCCTCCTATCTACCGGTATAAACTTATATCCTACTTACGCTCTCGACAATTGTCTCAATTTATTCATACCTTTCTGTATGTATGTGCATTGTGCATGTACGTATAAATATATTTACATATATACCAGCCGCGGCAAAGGTAGAACTAAACTAGATACGCTTCACTTCGCAATTTACAACTTCATTACATCTTCTGCAATCCTGCACGGTTTTCACAATCTCGTCATCGTCGTCATTCATTCAAACGTATGTGACAAAGAACACGATTTACTGACAATATATCGCGATAGATTATTATATTGAAATAAGTTTGCTGGTTTCTCCTTGTTTCTAATTTTTCAATTTTCAATGCACCCCGGTGTACGCCATCATGAATAGATGAAAGAAATATTTTGAATCCATCTTATTATTGCATCTCGATCTGCCGTGTGGAACACAGTAGCATGAAGAGTATCGAAGAAACGATTGGTGATTCTAAATTGATATATATACCTACGAGCACCGCTAATTGACCCTTGTTAAGTGAAAACTAAATAGGAAATGTGTACACCCGGAGTACTTGCAGGATTGGAACATTGGTCGATGAATCCGATCGAAGATGGTCAACGGTCAATCGGTATAGCTTCTATACGAGAATCCGACAATCTTAATGTAGAAAAGAGAGTTGGCTAGGTATAATTTGATTCGATCTCGTTTCATCCGATAACGAACATCCTAATTGTCACGGTATGAATAATGTGAGAGAAATATTATACTTATACCCAAGTTCTGCCATCGCGAGACCTCGCATTGGCGTATAATAACAGTGGGAACTATTCGCAATTATAAGAATTCAAGAATGAGATCCGACGGGAGCCTCCGGCTTACTTCTTATCTTCCATACGTATCTATCTTCTTCTGTTCGTCGCGGTTGTTATAATTTTTATCGTATCGTATCTGCTACAGCGGTGTGATGTAGTATACTATTTGTAATGTATATATGTTACGTTACGTGCAGACGTATAATAATTGTGTCGAGGTCGGTGCAGAAATTCCCGCAAACTATAAAAGCCTGCGGGCTTCCTTCCGGATGTTGGCCACTTCTCTTCCCGTTCAAACCAACTTGCCTATACAATAAAAGTAGACGCTTCGCTATCTACTCGAGGTTCAATTCACAAGCACGTACGTACATTCATTTATGTTTCTCTTTCGGTTCATTTTATCGTTTTTCCCTTCCTTTCTTTCTTTCTTTCTTACCTACATCATTCTGTTACAGTATACGTACATATATATATATATATATATATATGTGTGTATATGTGTATATGTGGATATATATGTATATTAATTTTTATTGCTATTTTGTGTAAAAACGACTATACGCATAGGAAAACCATACTGACACGTGACTTTCGTTTGACATTGCATGCCGCGCGTGTATGTTCGGACAAAAATTGAAATACGTAGAACAAAAATATGATATTGAACCTACCGTTGTGTACGTTGGTACCGGTTTCATGTAGATTATTTAGCCAGCAGCATCTCGTGGTACAAAGTTCTGGTATAATTAGTGCTCATTAAGCGAGACGAAGAGAGTATAAGCAGAGAGAGAGAAAAAATGGAGAAAAAAAACTACAGCGTCACAATGCGAAAGAGAATGGTGTAAACTAACGTGAGAGAGAAAAAGTGAGGCACCGTTTATCTCGTTGTGGGTAGAATTTTGCTGGAGGCTGTGGTATAGGTACGTTGATGAGATATATATATATATATATATATATATATATATATATATATATATATATATATAGTGGTATACCTCTAGCCAACATAAAACGCGCGAATGGCTATAGAAGGTATGTCGACGAGGCAGGAAAAGGAGTGGGCGATAACCGCTAATGTAAGTTATCTTTGTCACCTTAGCGAAACGCGGGTTTTCCGTAGGTGGGCTCCTTTTCTCCTCCTCGTTGCCTGCCACCTATACAGCTACGGCCACGCCTAATTTATCGGGTGGGCGATTTCTGCACCTTGTACCGAAAAATAAGAAACAAAGAATAAGTAATAATAACTGGCTTTTTTGCTTTACGCCTCCTGTTCCGTTACTTGTATAACTTATGTACCCCGCCTGTTATCACAAGATCGAACGAGATCTCCGTTGTTCGAACGCTCTGCAATTGCATCGGATGCAGTCTTCATTGGTCTTGAAATTTGATTTTTGTATACGAAGCGAGAGAAAATATAGATTTGTAATCATCTTTCTGCAATTTGCGATTCGACCACGCTAGATCGTCCGCTTTTGGTCGATTCGCGTGGTTTTTTTCTGTTTCATTGATAATCGTTCATGATGACGATGGATTGAATTCACGGTGTAGTAGGTATATATATGTATGCGTATATACATATGAATGCGTAATAAGGTTACGCTTTGTTACGTAATTCGTGTATTATATATATATATATGTATAGTAGCTTCGCTCTCGTTGATGTGATTTTAATACCGGAAATCTAACCTTGGATGTAACGCAATATACATGTATATACCATATACAATATATCTATATGTTCGACAAGGATATATATCGCGTGGGGTGTCAGGCTAATTCGTATTGTTTTTAGCCACTTGACCGTAACGTCCGCGTATCTCAACAGGTGTCTTTCTTCTTCAACAACGTTCTCATAGACTCGCTGCGTTATTTTGTTACTATATGTCAGGACCAGTTCTCAAATGTCAACAGTTTCATTCCCTAGTCTTGAGTTATTTCAGATTTTCGTATTCTCTCCACTATCTTTCTTCTCTACTATCCAATATTCCATCGACTTAAAAAAGAGAAAAAAAAAAAACATTACGAATACTCATGGTTTCTCGTTTTTCTTTCCTTCCGAATTCAATCTCAATTTTTGTATAATTCCGTCGCCGATCGAGGCCGGAGCTTATAACGTTGAGACAAGAAATCCACGAAAAATGGATTCGTGAGCGATTTTTTTGCCATAAAGTTCAGATGAAGATGAATCTTCATTTTTTCTGTTAATTCGGGAATCTCCGTGCACTTCTCACGATCTTCTCACGTCAGCGTTATAAAATTCTGACCGACTCATGATACGGAGTCCTCGAGCGTCCAGGTTGGCTAGGTACTGCCTATGCTTTGCAAAATGATTCATTGCAGCGGTAGGTGGTAGGTATTATTTTGCACAGAGAAAGTTTTCTCTCCAAGCCTTTTTCAGCGCAACGTTGTCCATACTCCGTAACGTCTATTATAATATATATATATATATATATATATGCATATACCACAATTTTGCACATTATCTCGAAGGGAGACGAATAAGGGAAGTGCATGCGAGTTTGAACAGCCGAAATTGCTATCTTCTGCGTGCATATGGTTTTCGTATCGTTCACGACGATCTTTTTACTCTCGACAGTTTTATTTGAGTTAACATTTTGGATTATTAACAACATTCATGCCTACGATGGGATGAAAATGAAAATGATTAATATCCTTGGTTGGAAATCGATTGTTCGATCAATGATGTCTGACACACCCCGCATGGTAATTTAGGGGTGTGTGCAAGATTGCGGGTCAAAGGGTTCTAATCACATTAGCGCTCTGATCACTCACGTAGCCATAGTACATACAAGACTATTTCGCGAATCATTTTAATGATGATGGACGTCTCTGGTGCGCAAGTATTAGCTCGGATACCTGGCAGATTCTAGAAGTAATTATGAAAAATCATTTTTGTGAACCTCACTATAATTTTAACTCATCCATGAACTAAAAGTATCGTGGTACCTATATATGCGAAACGTAAAATAATTCAGGTTACGGTCGCTCGTATATACCTACCTACGAGAGAATATCGCCGAACGACGTACTACGTTGGATAGTAGAGAACAAGAAAAAGAAAAAGGAGAAGAATAAGAAAACGATCTTTGGACTTGGGGCAAATTCAGAAATGGGGCATCGGTTCTCAAGGAGAACCAGGTCCTTCCGTGGACGAAGTCACGGCACTCTCTATAAATAACGTTGGGAAAATAAAAGCTAAAAAGTATAAAGAGTTGAAAAAATGCCGAGTTACGGGCAGTAGGTGGGTGGGTTTTGTACCTACATGACTCATACCGTTCCGCGGTGAACAATGCAAGACGAGCGCCCAATTGTTCTGGCATCCGTAAGCATCTCCAATCTCCGGTGATGTATCATCGCTTTCGCTCATTCCGTATTCATTTTTTTTCTCCCCCTTTCTCGTTCTCCTTTTTTATTGCCAAATCTCTCAACTGCAGTTTGATTTTTCACCTGTGCGTAGCTCGTACGAACGTGATTTTCAATTCTCAATTTTCGCTTTTTTTCTGTTTTTTTTTGTTCTCGGGTGCTTGCACATTTTTTTTCCACTTCCAAACCTTCCTTTTTACCGCTCTGCATCATCGTCGTTTCTCCTTTTGACTTGTATACAAATTTCCCGACTCCTCGGAGAAAGAAAAGTTAAAAAATTTGTTTGAATACCACCCGTTTGAAGTTTTGAAGACGCGAATGAATAAGATTTGCATTGTGATTCAAATCCATGTATATATATATACACGTATATCATGCATATAAGTCGCTCGTAAAATTGCCCAAGATGGAAAGGGCGCGGGTTTGTAAAGGATTTGACGCTTCGGGAATGTCTCGCTCCCGCCCACGCATATGGGTATAGGTATGAAGATAACTGTATACGTATACATGAATTTTCGGATTTTAACCCGCGAATAAATACTCGTCTGACGGTTTTATATCTATAGTATACTGCATACCTGTAGTGGGATACGTGTAGAGGTCTAAAGATGGAACTGGAAATCCAATTGAAAAAGGAAAATCATCTCGTACTCTCTATCTCTCTCTCTCGCTCTATCTTCCGTGTCAGATTGGCGTGAAAGTAAGAAATGGCTGTGTCTAAAGCAGCGGCACCTAGATAAGGTAATAAACTGGTACTCGTCTGTTTTACCATTTTCTGTAGAAAACTCGTTTCTAAATGTGAGGCAAAAGCAGCTGTAGATACCAGTTAACGGATTATCTTTCGCGAATAAATTCTGTAACGAGGGGATCGTCGTTTCGTCCATCTTCGGAATACCGTCTCGCCTCCACTGTTTCCAATCGAATTTTGAAATCTTGCAAAATTTCACCATCTCGCAATATTTGGAATTCGATTCGGAACGCGGAAGCGGCCGCCGATAGATTTCTTACTATTCAAATAAACGATTGACGATTAGAGACAATAGCCTACGGACGAAGAAGATACGAACTGCAGCGGTGTATAGGAGTGTGTTATTCCACTCTGTTTGCTGACGAGGCCACATGAGACTTTCATTCATAGATTAATAATAGGCAAAGCCTTGCCTTTCCTGCCAACTTGAATGTATAGTGGTATAGAAGAGTCGAAGTCGAAGTCGAAGTCAAAGTCGAAGTCGAAGTCGCAGGCCCCGTTTTACCCACTTGTTGCTTTGCTACTCGTTATTGTTATATTATACGTATAGTCGCTGTTTTATATTCTTTGCAGATATTACACGAAACGTCGATTAAGTGACACGCACGATAATTTTCATTCATCATTCGTTCATTCATTTTTAGTCTTCGTTTGTTATACTTTATCCGATAGTTAGGTATTCGCCACGCGTAGGCTGGTATAATGTACATCTTTTATCGATTCATAAAGTATAGATTCTTTTATGCTATAGATCGAAGTGATCCTTTCTTGTTTCTCTCTCAATTATTTATTCGTTCGTTCATTTATTCCCACTTTTGCCATGTATATAGCTAATACTGTAAAAAAAACTAATCCCTCGTTGAATACGTAATAACTTCGTAAATTTGTTTGTCTTTTTTTTTAACGAGGATCAAATTATTGTCAAATTAGTCGATAATTATTTAATAATCATCCAGCTATCTTTGATTCATGGGCTTATAATGATGGTCATTTTCTATAATCTATGTACAATACGGGTATATAGTTAATCGCACCGGAGCTTGTTTCATCTGTTATCTTGTAGAATTGATTGTCCGTTGTAAAGTTTGGCTCTTCAAAACTAGGCGGGGGCCGCAACGTACGCGCACGTTTTCACGACTCTTCCTATTTTGGCAAATCCCTGCAACCCACGATCAAACGCGTACTATATACATATTTGAACGTATCACGAATCAAGGATAACGTTTATGCAGTGTATTATTATTTTGCAAATTTGATACCATAGTTCACGAGCGACGTTCAGTTCTTCGCCTGAACACAAGATGTTACATATATAAATATATATATATATATATTGGTTCATGTGTCGGTCTATCTAGCTCGGGAATATACCTATATTCCATGATTGTAGTTATTCATGTTCTTTGACCCTTGTTTTACAATCATTGATTCAGCAATCATGGAAAACATTCCACGATTAGGATCAATGAATTGCCGCATGCGGTACAAATCAAACGAAATGAACTTACGTACCTTATACTTACGTGATATAATTAGCCATTACACAATATCTCATAAAAGTTATGTACCTACCTATGTACGTGACAATGGGAGTGGGAACAAGAATAAAGTAGAGTCTACCCAAAAATCATCGTTCATGATGATTAATGGTTTATTAATTACGCGCTGAGTAGAGTATTCACACCTTTTTTTGTTCACGTTTTTGTTCTGTTCAACTTACATAATTTGTTATAAACTGTGAAATCTTCGTTTTTTTCTTCTTCTTCCTTTTCTTCTCTCGTTGAAATTAGTCGCCGCAGTAATAGATGAGCCAGTTACTGATCTCGTGGCAACGAAATCCGACGCGATTACTATACACTATTTCGTTGTAAAATTCGTATGCCTCAGCGTAGCAGCTTAATACTCAGGCCACATTATTTCTCTGATTGGATATGAAGATGAAATAACGGTTATAATTAATCGCATATATACGCAATCTTGTGGAATTATCTTTCTGCAATTTGTTTCAACTGAAATTGTCTCGTGATATTTTTGTTCTTTCGTTTCTTTTATCTTCTCTACTTCCTATTTTTTGTTCAGAGAATCCAAGAGAATGATGATGTGTAAAGTGTGTATCCGAAAGATGGCACATTATCGGTACCCGCGGATTCGCTGTCGAAAACCGATTCGAACACTTTTTCTCAAAAAGTCCGCCGTGGTCCCGTTTTTGACGTATCAACAATATGGGTGAACCAATCAGAGAACACGTTTAGAATTTCGTACGCACGAGTCTGGTCTGTTTGGCATACTGCAACCAGGCGCAGAACAATGTTTCGCTTTCCCCAACAGTCCAGACTCGTTCATACGAAATTCTGAAGGTATTCTCTGATTGCTTCACCCTTGTCGTTGATATCTGAAAAACAGGGCACAGCGGACTTTTGGAAAAAAAGGCTTGCAATCACTTTTTGACAGCGAACCCGCTGGTATATACGTACTAAGAGTGTGCCATCCCTTAGATACACCCTGTATAGGTATACAGCGAAAGTATAATGATTTAGGAGAACGTGTCGGGAACTGAGACTCGCGATGAGGGCTGAACAAACAATTCACTTTGGTCTCCTCCCCGCGTACGTATGTACATGCGTAGGTACATGTCGTGTCGGCGTTTTCGTCTTATACTCTTCTTTGGTTATCTTCACTTTTTCTTTTCTATTTGCCGTACCTACGTTTCGAGTTTGCTGACTTTCTCTCTCTTCTCATCTCTTCTCCTCTCTTCTTCGGTCGATAATAGATCAGGGTGTTGGGTAGGTAGGTACTCGGTCTTTTAGGTTCATACCTACTTACACGCCGCGTCATACACATGGCTCTCTCTTTTTCATCGTGTAGACATACTACGATATATGGTTATGCGGGGTACCAACCTCCTATGGCGATAGTAAAATTGAGGGAAAATATAAATCCATGTCAGTTTTACTGAGAAACTAATACATATTATCGTTCGGAAATTTATATGAAGATAATTGATGATCATATCTATACTTATAGGTTGTATAGTGTGAAGTTTGCTCCGAACTACGCGGCTTCTCCAAAATATATTATAATATACCAGGTATAGGCGCAACTCTTGAGATTTTGTCAAACAAAAATTTGTCCAAACAGATACAGCGACAAAATTTTCCCATAGATGTTCATTTCACACGCCATATTTCCGTCTCCTTCATTTTCTCATATGTACGATTTGAGAGAATAAGTTGTACCGTTACAGTTTTTCGTTGAAACGCGCTTTTTTTCAAATTCTCTTTCTTCTTTTACTCAGATTAAGTATCATATATTTTCGTTTTTGAAACCTTGAAGTGGATCATATGAAAGAATTCTTCGAATATCGTATAATGTATTATATGTTATGAGAAATGTAGTTATTTGATGGTGTTTACACCGTTATGATGGCCCATAATTTTGTCATACTAGTTTATATACCTATTTATAACTATTTTACAGTATTTGGTCACGTTGTTGGATTTTATTGTACTACGTACATATCCGTTGGTAGTACGTACGATAAAAAATTGACATCGAGATCGATGACCCGAGGGATTTTGAACGTTCGCTCAATTTTTTAAGCATACGTATCTGTTACTCGTTAGTTGAGTATAGGTAGATAAGTATTATAGCTCGATAGCCATACATGTCGCGGTACATCACAAAGATATTACACAATCCCAGCGCAGTGCGACGAAAGAAAGAGACAAAAATAGAACTTTGACGGTAAGATTTATCATTGTTTTTTCTTTTTTTCGAAATTTCCGGTATCTGAGACACAATCGTCGTGATATTATCACCATTCGGTCAGACAATTTTCATCAACAAGTTATGGATCATTTTAACGGAGAATACATCTTTCCGCGTGGGTTTCTTTTTTTTTTTTTTTTGATCTCTCGACTGTTTGAATGGTAAAATTTATGTGCAAGTTGCTTGCACTGCGTATATATACGAGTAGAAGCATCTGGCGACCAAATTGAGAAGACTGTACAAGTGTTGCACCGAGTCACGAAGATAAAATAATAATACGTGTAACAATGGCTGTGGCGTAGAGACATGGTTAATAAAGTTTCGTGTCAAATCACGACCATCTATGGATGGAATTATCTCGTTAAAAAATCATCTCGAGTTAGCATTTATCATATCGTTCGTTTCCTGTCTCAGCAATGCATTCCTTGTATCGTATGACGGGGATACGACTATTATCGCCATATTTCTTCCTTCAAGGAATAAATACTTGGCCTCGAAAAAATTCCGCCAATCGTACACAAACGAAAAGGATTGCGTAATATTATATACATCCACATTCATACGATCGCTTCTTCAGGCGGCCAGCTCCTTCGTCAAATGATCGGAACAATAAGAATGAAATAATGAATCAGGAATAATTGTATCAGTTTTTCCGTCTTCCGTGGAAAACCGATTTTTTTTTTTAATGATTTTTGTTTGGCTTTTTCGTCAAATTAACATACTGTATACGAAAATACAGTTTCGTGGTTCTCTTGATTTACGAGCATGCATAAAATTCGTGATGGCAGAAAAAATGATTTTTCTCGTATCGATTGTTCGATGGGTTGTATAAAATGTTCAAATCTCTCGTACGAATTTGGATAATTGGTGCAGCTCTCGGCACACAATGCCGCTTTTGAATTGTGATGATTTTTTTAACAACGGCGCGGCGGCAGTATCTTTCAAAGTACAATTTTATTATCCGATTGTATATACACACAATCGTACACACGTGCTCGTTGGGGGCAAGTGAAAGTTACTGACCAAAAAATAAGAAACACGTCGTTTGTTATTGTCCGCCTGGGTCAAGTCTTGCACATGATTGTCAAGCAACCTGTTTATTTAATAGGATGTACGTAATATGGGTACCTTATACGTACTGCGGCGGTCGAGGTTTGTGGGAAAAATTTTCAACCGTAGAATATAAAAATCTGAATAATTTACATAATATATTAATTTTCGTTCCGTTTTTTTTCTCTTCTCTCATTGATATGAAATTAGTAACAATTAGTTGTTTCGTGTGGTCCGGGTCTTGGGGTTATGTTCATTTCGATTCTCAGTTTCCTACATCTCGAACTTTTATTATTAGTTCCAGTTTCCTTGTGAAACGTTATTTCCCACCGACGGATTCAAGTAAATTATAAGTGAATACGTGAAGTGATCGGATGATTCATAACCCAATGTGGATCGCAGTCGTTAATTTGTTCTCAAATTTCAAAATTGAAAGAAATTAATGAAAACAAACGATCGATGTATGTACATTCAAATCCGGTAATTCATTGTGCTGCATGTACTCGCGATTTCTTGTTCACAAAAATTCCCACAGGTTAGAGAGAGAAAAAAAGAAACAACTAGTCAGGCAAGTACATTCGTAAGTAGGAAATAGAGAAAATCTAGCTAAAAGAGGAAATAGAAAAAAAGGGAAATAATAATAATAATTCACCCAACTGAATGGTTCCGATTAATTAAGTCTTTCACGTTGTCTCAGAATCTACTCTAACGACTGTCTAAACTGTCTGATTAGAAGCCATTAGCATCGGTAGAGGAATTATTAATCTCTATATGCTACGGTCAACGAAGGACCGTATACCTACACATATCGTATTCGTCTATCCGTACCCAAATATGGCAAGACGGCTGTATCTAATGGACATATCGTCGCTAGGGAAAAGACTGATTTGCTAAGGCAATAAAATCAACTAATCAATTTTATACTAGTAGGTAGGTATACCTTACCTCGATGTCTCGATGATTTTTCTTCGTTTCTCTTCGTTCACTCTACGATTTTTAAATTCCAACGTTTCTACGCATTTTTTTGGTTCCTTCAAATTTTCGGTAAATCGATAGAAATTTATTCGGGGGGGAAAAAAAACAAGGTATGGAGGGAAACAACAAGCTACACGTGGTGTAGAGAATCGTAGTTTGAAGTTTGCCAGATGATCACATCTCTGTAAAAGCGATAGCTCTTTCGGTAATGATTTTTCGACTAGAGACAATAAATCACAGTCTTCAAATACCCACGTATGAATATTTATACCATAATACAGCTGGCAAATATCCGTGTCAAATTTTGTGTTATTTTAGATATAGGTATGTATATATTTGTTCTTTTCTCACATTTGATATACCGGTAAAACACTTGTACTGTACCTATCATACAAATATGGATATGTCGAATTTGAAGATTTACAAATATCCGGAAGTTTTAGGCTAGCACATAATTGGGAAGTACGAAAAGTTTTTATGTACTTCGTGCGGATCCAGCGTTCGCGTTGGTGAGAGATCAGTGAACGAACGATGTCTCGTAACAGTTGAATGAATATATTTTTCACTGGATGAATCTCAACGTATTTCTGACACTTTTTAGATTCATCTTGAATTGCCATCGTTGAATTCGTAATTAGTGCGGAAAGGATATGAGAGGGGAGCAGAGAATGGGGTGACCTATGCACGTATGTATGTACAGAGGCGTGCGAGAGAGGAAATTGAAATGATAACAAGACTTTTTTCTATAACTGCTGTTATAGCTCGGAATAATTATAATAGTTTACCGCTGCGAAGAATGATGAATGAATGGATACTTTCACGTTTCTACATTTGGCGACACGTTGGCGTATGCAAATTTTCATTAGAGCAATAAAGCGAAGAGAGAGAGAGAGAGAGAGAGAGAGGAGAGGAGAGGAAGATGAAGGGGGAAAAAAACAGTTCCAATCGGAGAAGAACAAATAAGTTGAATAAATAAAATTTGGTCACATCTATACATAGCTGGTATATAGATGTGTAGGTACAGTTATAAGATATTATAACTTGACGAATATTTCAACTAGTTGGTCCCTCCTTCATTTCTCGAGGCTTGTTATGGTAATGTTTACGTTTCGCGTCGAAGATTATAGTTAGGTACATACATTCATACCTGCAGAGGTTACAGATAGGCAGGTATATGATGAATGTAGACATAGAGTGGATATGTCGTCTCGCCCATACGTGACTTGGTATTCGAAGAATGTGACGTAATGAATTGAATTTAACCTGCACCCATATACGTGACGTGCGTGACGTATTGACGTAGGTACGTACACCTATCTATACGCGGTGATCTCGATTCTTGTAATTTTTGTACCAGGTCGCGGTCGCCATGGTTTTTGATTTTTTAAATAATTATCCCTCATTTTCTTGAGCATTGCATCCAAATTCTCCATCATTACAGAAACTTGCGAGGAAAGAATTGAATGAGATTACAATTCGCATAGGTATAGGTACGTCGAGTTGCGTTGAAGAACGTGAAACCGCGATTCCAATCGATATGTACTCATCCACGCGGTGCTGTTCCGTCCCACATATATACATTCACATTTCGATTCGATTCATACTCATATTGGCATGTAATAGGTATAGGTATAGGTATGATAATATTGAATGAAATGACGTTTTCTCACAAGTATGTGCGAAATACATGCGGCGCGCACAAACTTCTGACTCGACTCGTAGGTAAGTGTGGTAACCGCGTGTAAAATATGAATGCAATGTGTCCCGGAGTCCATACTTGTACTGACTCGGTCATAAACTTGTTGACGCTTGACATTTTTTCATCTCTCTACACACTTACTCATACCTGTGGCTCTATGCCGCTACCGATCCGATCCGATCCGTTCAGATCCAACACAACCGCACAAGAATCGTAAACAGGTTTTCAATTTTCTCCTCGTTTATTGTCGCGTAAGTAAACGTTATTCAATAGTCAATGATATACTCTATGGAATTCTGTAACTTCCACCTATACGAGCTACGCCGTCATTAATATTATGTAGTGGGACGTATCGTTCAGATCTTTCAATCAAAATAACAAGTTAGACAATGACCGGGGGGTCAGTTTCCGTTTGATATGACATGATTATTCCCATTATACTTGAAACGAGGCGATTCATTTTTTGGTAATGTTGGCCATCGGATAGTCGGAAATGACGATGAACGTTATTTTAACCTTCAAGCTTACAATTTTGGCAGCGAAACTTCAGCAGTCTACTTGATATGTCAGACTGTCGGGGTCCTCCTCATTTCCATTTTCTCAATTCTATAACCTTGTACTATAATTCAGTGAGAAGGATTTATCATCAGAATTATAATAATTCTCCGTCCACAACGGGCGTTATTGGTATGTCGAGTGGTAAACGTACGGACCTACCTATAATTTATTCAGTCGTGCGCGTAGCCGTCCAATCTTCTGTATTTCAATTTCACAATAGTTTTTCATTGCCTGAAACCACCCAGACCGATTATTCCTTCCAAGGCCCGATAGGTACAAGAAATTTCAATTCCATCTCATGTTATTCAATTTCTCAGGGAGAAAATTCAAATTCGGTGAATCCAGGAATGAAAGCGATAGAAAAGAGAGGAAGGAAAGCAGAACGAAAATTTGAGCGTCGAATCATTCTTTGCTGTAAATTTCGGAGGTTCTTTTTCGCTTCGTTATTTTATATTGTTTCACGGCGTGATAGAGGAATCATATTCAGTCGTGCCCATGCGTCCAAGTATGAGACCGAACCTACCTCAATTTCGGAATGACAGTGACGTATCAATTCTTTTTGTTGTTCCTTTTTTTTTTTTGCTCTCTTCGTGTGTACCTGTAATACCGACGCAACGAATGTCAAGTCGATCTCTGACTTTAATTCTTATTGTTTGCTGCTGTGTGCCGCGATACGGTTCTGTACTTCCTCGCCCACTGTAGGAAACTGCGCCCACACGAACCTCGTATGCACGGGCTAACCATATTTGGAAAGTTTCTCCTGCTGACTGTGTCCTTCGTTTTTAAAACGAGCTTGTGTTCATGTGGGCTGCTGCTCCCATGCCATGCCATGCCATGCCATGCCATGACGAGTGCTGGCCCGCGAGTCTGACTATTAGTTTTATTCCTTTTTTTTCGGATATATTTATGTATATGTTGATACGTGGGTCTTGGAAAGTTACGTGCAAGCGATCGCGACGTGATCTAAATTACCGGTGATATACACTCAACATTTTCTTCTCTTCTTTTTCATATACCAGCTCTGCCGATTCAGGATTCAAAAGAGAATGTAATTAGTCATCAGATCATTTGATCCTTAGTCAGAGGCGGTCAGAGGTGTCCGTTTTTTTCCAGGAGATATATTTTCTTCAAATTCTTGTTAGTCACGTTTCTTTTGTAAGTGACTAATCAATTTTCATTTCTCAATGATCGATTGTATTATCTGCAAAAAATCATTCTTTCCAGACTTTCTGTCTTAGGAAACAACAAATTATCACATTTATCCTCGACGATCTCGATTTCAAATAGATTCAATCCAGTTTGGACGAAATTTTCGTCTGATTTTGGAAAAAGTGAAACGAATTCTGTCCCTAAAAAAACTGTCATTGGAATAAACCACTCTCGGACCTTTTGTGCAACGAATTCATTAAAGAATTCACAGTTTTTGGAAACGTCAGATTTTTTCACAGGGCGATTATCGCTGCTCGAGATTTCGACCATACGTATGTAGGGTACTACATGTGTAGGAAGTGCTTCACGCCTTGTAAATTGTGTTAATTAAATTTTCACTCGCTGCTAAAATGTTATTTATATATCTGCAGAGAAAATATAACTGCAGTGAAATCTACGAGTTGTATTATTTAAATAGACCGTGCATACTGAATCGAAAGTGTGTATATGTATTTTGTTATTACGTCATAGGTATAATTGATATTCAATATCACATCCGCAACCTGACCATTCACGTGTACGTAGTATATTACATAAAAATCTATTTGCAATTTGATGGTATCGGATTTTCTTGCCATTTCGTTAAGTTTATTATATTGATTTTATTTTTTCACGCTTTCTGTCTCAGCATTGGAAATATGTCAAGGTATGTATCTGGTGTGAAATGTATTCAATGATTTTTTCAGTATACACGTGCATTATATTCGTGTATCATTGGTACTCGGATTTTTCTTCAATATTGCTGACTCCTCATGAATGAGATTAGATGAGATTTCTGAACTACTTTGAATTAGGCAAAACCGGACATTGTTATCATCATGTGCGGTCATTAATTTCCCCTTATTTTATAACAAATGTGATAAAAATGACACGAGCGAACGAATGGTTGTATAATTATACTCATAATTCACGAGTCTTCTTCTCTCAAGACCCATATTTTTTTTTGTTACTGCAAGCTGCGGACGCTCGTGTACTTTTGTTTTCTTTTTTGTCTTTTTAGTTTGTTTTTTCAACCACAAGTTGTTCTATCCGTATATACATATACATACGACCATTAATTTCACATCGTCGATAGACTAATGCCTCCTGAGTCGTAACACCACGGTGATGGTTTTTCCATTTTCAGACTTACACGTGTCTTCACGTGTGCGTCACCGAGAACAATCAACCATGCTGTTCCCTCACTGTAAGTGTGACCCCATCTCTGGTCCTGCTCAATGATGCTCTTCTGCTTTTTTCTCCTCACCCGTTGTTTTTTTCTTCTATTTTCTGACTATGTTTTTCCATTTTGTTTCATTTGTAGTTGCACGTTTTTCACTCATTTATCGTGTAAGTGAATGTGTGCGCGCGTGCACGTTTATATACGTGTATTTTGTAGTAATTTGTGTTTCGTCGCTCCCTTCCTCGAATGTTTTGTATCATGTATATATCGTAGAATCCCAAATTTTCAACGGTGCCGAGTTTGTGAGGTAGATGAAAAGTTCAGATAACTTTCTCGTTCGTTTATACCTATGTTCGATTCTTTTCTCACTTGTAAGATTAGACCGGCGCCCACAAGTTTCTGTAAATTACAGTTATCTTAGATCTACAATGATTGGTTATACTCAGTTCAGAGGATTGGCTGTTCCTTCAAATAGGCTCAAGCAAAACAGAACAAGAATTACACTGCGACTGTGGAAACCTTTTGGATTTTATTGCGTTCGTTTTATTTTCGGCCGTTCTTTTTCGAAATCCACGTACGCTTTGTTGCCCCATTCATTGTGATAACAATCTGTATGAAAATACTTGTCCCTAAAAATCCTTGTTAAAAATTCAAATATACTATGTGTTGTTCACGTACGTAGTTATTTGGTATATGTTACGTATAAGGTTGATGTCAAAATTTGCAATCATATCAAGAGGTATAATTTAATATTCTTATGTTATTTTGTTTCGCTTTCGGTAGTTTGATCACCGTTAAAGCTATTTTCGATGTTTCATTAATATTGAGAGTTAATCAATTTGATGATCGATGTTTCAGGCAAACAGACATGTCGGAGATCTTTTCGAGGACCTTCGAGATGGTTACAACCTCATTTCCCTCCTGGAGGTTCTTTCATGCGAACACCTTGTAAGTATAAAACTTGTATCATGATTTCTCACGAATTGTGCATCTTTTTTGTTTCTTTTTTTTTCTCTCATCTGTAACGACACACGAATAATTCCATCTTTGGAATCCCGGAACTGTCTGATCATGATGCGAATCGTTGCGATACAACGCGCATACACATGCCTCAGCATACGCTTTATATTCATCAACACGCGTTTAATAAGCCTGCAGGTGAATAATACTCGATGAAATCTACAGAATAGTTCGTATACTGTTGAAGTTAACGTAGAAAGATGGAAGTACATTTGAATTTTCATTGATTTCACTAACCATACCTATTCCCTGGGGCATCCTCCAGGAGGCTTTTTTTCGACTCGATCCATTCATGGATATAAAATGATCTAGTAACTTGAATGAACTTTTATTCGAATACGTATCTATACGTATATAACCTGCCTATCTACCTACCTACCGCCCTGCCGAGTATAACAGAACGATGGAATTAATTCTGCGAATCAATTGTGACTGTCCAGTCACCGTCGCGCCTTTTCAATACCAAGAAACAGATCTGGGGTCAAATTCATTAATTATATACACACACGTATGTATGTAGTACCTACAGATACTTAGGGTCGTATAAGTTGGGTTGTATTCATTCGGTACAGTCAATTTCATTGTAACAACTTGACGATCAAACATCCGGTTAAATGTTGTACGAACATATTCCAATATCAGCTGTTTCGTTACCTTTTACCGGTAAAGTTTGCGGCGAATACGTTTGTAAGGGATTTTTAGATCAAATTTTCCGATTAAATAGAATTCAGATTCTTTCTCATTTCGAGAATCGGTGAGGAAAATATGGATAGGAAGATGTGAGACACGGAATTACCATAAGAAGAATGTACGGCGCCCAACTCATTTTGTGAATCCCCGGGGAAAAAATGTATTCTCTACGAAATATACATTTTATTACAGACGTATACCTTTTTTTCTTCTTCTTATTCGTTGCAGATGATCTTTTTATCGGTCTGTGCTCTGTGGTTGCCGGTGCCCAGAAATTGTTATACTCTGCTAACGAAATATTCATGTATCCAAAACCGCAACGGTGCGATTTGTATGGTTTTCTCAAATTTACCTTCACACAATCAACCTGAACGTAGTAACCGTGATTAAAATGAACCAGGGAAAAAGAATGTTCAAAATTTTAATAAATCTCGCGAAAAGCCAATACTTTCGCCAAATTAGTGGCATAAAATGATATTATATTATGCAATTCGAAAGATTTTTGGCGCCACTGGGCTGGGGCCACCATTTTCAGCCGCTAGTTTCATTTCCATATTGAAGATCGCAACTTTGCGGTGGTTATATCTACTATACCTACCTAATCCAACGACATAACGTAGTGGCATACATAGTTTGCTCGGTAAGATCGATCCTCCCCAAAAAGAAAATAATCGAGTTCTGATGCTCAAATGAACACTAGAAATTCTAAGCTGGTTGGCTCTCTGCCTAATTACTTTACCGATGTCTAGCTGGAGGGCCTGCTGCAGGTCATGGGTCGAGATTTATACCAATTAATTTTAACGCCGCGTAAGCTGCTCACTTATTTAGCCTTGTGCTTACGGTATAGGGTATAGTAAAATTAAAACGAGTCAAGGTGATTCATGTATTAAATACCACGTACCTCTACTCCTCGTAGATATTATTAGACATAATTGATAATTAATTAATCGATTTTTGTAACGATGCAGAGAATCGTGGAAAATATGTTTCTGCTTTGGATAATTAATGGTATTTTATTTATATATATATGTATACCTATGTATATATCTTTGGATGGGATATTTTCGTGTTTCTAGATTCATTAGATTGCATTCAAACATTTTGTCAGAAGTGAGAAGCGATTATATAGCCGCTACCCTGTATTACTTTCGCAAAGCTTCATCGTTGTAGACTGAATTCGACTTTTGACCTTAAAACATCACACGCAACATTTTGCGCTATAATTTTCTCAAGTATTAACCACCAACGAACAATCGATGCAGCAAGCGAGGAGTAGAAATATAACACCCTGCAATATAACATACACATGAGTACATAGTTACAACTGTGATAGTCAACAAATTTATACGAAAATTAATTAAAGTTTGTTCAGATTTGGCATTTTTTTTCTCGCGATAGAACAATATTGGAGCAAGTATGGAAATCTGTACAATTATTGAAGAAATCGAGAGAATAATTCTCTCCGCATGTATAAAATCAATCGCACATGATTGTAATTGGTAATTCTCTTTGCAGCCGAGGGAAAGGGGAAAAATGCGTTTTCATATGCTCCAAAACGTACAGATGGCACTTGACTTTTTGCGCTACAAGAAGATCAAGCTTGTCAATATTCGCGCCGAGGATATCGTCGATGGAAATCCTAAACTCACTTTGGGCCTCATCTGGACCATCATCCTGCATTTCCAGGTAAGTCGAATTTCACCGAATCGTTATTTTTTTCTATCGAAATCGAAATGTTCCGAAATTGGGATGAAAATCGATCGAGGATACTTTTTAGAGCGCTGTGATTATGAAAAGGAAATGCCCAGATTGGCGAGAGAGAACGGTTTTGCCCCCCCCCCCCCCCCCCCCCCCATATATTTCTATATTCCACATCAGATTTTATTATCGCCGAAGGTAATTCTAAACGCTAATTGTAAAATAGCCAATCATTTATTGGGGTGTTGTGTAATATCGTGTTAAATGTAAAAGTCCAATTCTTGCCGACCTTCTAACATGCGATGCTGGAATTTCTTCTTCTCTAATCGCACACTACATCAAAATCCTAATCCAAGTCGAGATCAAACGCTGAATCTGTTTGACAGACGATTGATTATTCGATAGAATTTATTGTTGGTTAATCGTCGAACGTATCTGAATACAGGCATACGTAACGGTGTGCAAATATTTTGTATCTATTACCGAAATTTTCACGCCTGCTGAAAAGGGCAAATGAAAAACTAATGATTTTATAAATCATACTGTAGGTATAAATTAGGCGGGAATAGGGTTCAAGTCGTTTTATTGGGACGTAGAGAATCTATCTGTCACGCGTTGTTTTCACGTATTCCGTAGTTGTAGACGTTCGAAAAATTTGAAAATGAAAATAGTAGTCAAAGAAGGAGTTTTGGCACTGTGCCGAGACTCGCGGTGCTCTTGAATATCTTACAGATTGGTTACACGAGGCTGCATTAATTACCTCAAAATTCTAACTTCCGTGAATTAATCTGCAGCTGACGTTGGAAGGGAAGAAATACGAAGAGAATAATCATTCGAAAGAATTATCGATATATAGTCTTTGTCGGGTTAAAAAAAAACAAACAAACAAACAACAAAAAAACGCTCGCAGAAAATTGACAAAATTTGTTGAAATCATGTGAATGTGAATAACAAGTAAAACGAAATTCAAAAATATTGTACGTACAATAAGAAATGGGGAGATTACATTCGAGAAACGTCTCGAAGCCCTCAAATGGACGTAAAAACAGTGATGCGTATGATACGTTATGAACGGAGGACTGTGTTCATCTTGAATGTCCTGTCTTGTTAGTTCCATGTCAGTTTCAGATATGCTACGTAAAACAAGTAGCACTTTAACGATAAGCGCAAGAAATTTCACTTTATACGGGCTGTTAGGATTTTCTATCAAATAATTTTATCAGCTTTTGCGGTACATTTGCGAACAGTAGCTTGAAGCAAACTCTGCTTATGAGGGAGTATCATTCATCTTAATACATACGTATAATTAATGTGATTCGAGTTAAACCGCCGTACTCTCGATTCTCTTTCACTCTTTTGACGTCATGAAATGTTGAAAATAATTACTCACTTGACGTCCCTAGTTCAATGACGTTATAAAAATTTCCTCGTCCATCAAATAAATTGATCTAAACTATTGCAATTCGAGAAAGAAGAAGCACGAGTTCGTTTTTTCAATCAAACTATAGATTCTATTCTCGTTAGATCTGCACGGATAAAAAAATAACCGAAAAACTGGTTTTTTTCTTCTGGTACTAGGAGCACATATCTTTTTAGTTTCCTCTTTTCATCACTCAAAGTGGCGGACCACCAGCGCAAAAATCGCGTTTCCGTTGAATCAAATGATATTCATTCTAGCAGCAGATTCTGCCATTGAAATAAAAGATTACCCCCAAAAAAATGAAAATCAAAGAAACGAATTACCGAAAGGCAGAAATGGTCAGGGCAAAAAATTTATCGATTAAAAATTCATGTTCATATAATACTTTAACTCACATATAGGAATGATTCTTCTGATATAATCAATAAATTTGCTATTTTAATTTGAAAAGAATACGTTTTTTTCTCCATTCTGCAAGAAATCTCCAACCGTCTACCTAATTGATAATTTTCTCTCTCTC
The DNA here is from genome assembly GCA_963170745.1 of Phymatocera aterrima. Taxonomy (NCBI): domain Eukaryota; kingdom Metazoa; phylum Arthropoda; class Insecta; order Hymenoptera; family Tenthredinidae; genus Phymatocera; species Phymatocera aterrima. The sequence continues at coordinate 4,932,176 of OY720662.1, read as the reverse complement.
TCTCTCTCTCTGTTTTTTGCACCGCAGAGGTGGCGAAGCAAGGTAAGTCTTGACAATTACCTCGTACGAATGCGTTGAGGAAGTTTGAATCAAAAACAAAATAATATTCATTGAATAACAATCAAATGAAAAAAGAAAATTAATATCGTAATAATTTATTATTTTTTTTCGTTGATCGATCGATTACTTACTTTCATCGTAATATTTTTGCTTTGACCATTACTAAATTCTGCCTGATAATATGAAAGTATCCTGCATTACCGACAGCCGGAATTATTTCAGTTCTCTGCATTTACCGAAGGAGAATAGACCACGTTTATACGCTGCTTGCTTGCTTTACCAATCGTGGCATGGATGACGCTGCGTGTTCTTGTATTATACCTATACCTATATAAATAATATGACAAACGCAGTATACATACAATTTACTCAGTTTCTCTGCCATACCAACGGAAGGTATCGCGTAATGTGAAAACCAGACGAGAAGCGTTCATCATTTCAAAAACTTGAAAATTATACACTTATCTAGATTTTGTATTTATCTATTCTTTTGTATTCTTTCTTTGCAATTCTGTATATAGAAATATGATGATTTTCTCACGAACATATATTTGATTCGATTCTACGCGGTCGAAGTAACGAATAATCAAATTAAATGATAGGATGAGAGGAAAATAAAGAAATTGAAGCAATAAGAAAGAGAAAATCAGTTCTTTGGTATTCGTAATTTGTTATTATAACGAGATGACATCGAGTCAAGGTTGAAATTTAAACTTGAGTCAGATCTTTACGATTCTAAACTCCTCTTAGTTAGGTGTGGCATAGCGTTGAATTTTAAACGAGGAGGAGGTATATAAAACTCGATAGATTCCCTTTATTGGTCAAGGTGATTGGTTGAATGGTAAATGCCTACTTGCCACGCAATCTTAATGAGTTAAAAGTTTCGTCATCAGGTTTCATATGTTACCTACTCGACGAAAATTTTTCTTTATAACGATATTCTCTTCGTTTTTTTTCTGGTCTTCTTTCCTTCTCTCTTCTCTTCTAATTCTCTTTCATTTTCTACGGTTCTTCGTTCGTATTTGCAGCTATTTCTATTATTTGCTAAATATTATGTATATACATACATGATCAAACCGTTGCAAGTATAATAGAGTAGCCTTAATTGTGAGTATTGTAAACATAATGCCTAGTATATCATTGGATCTAGCTATATACCTAATACAGTATCCGTAATACGCTGTTTTTTGCCCTTTGACAAATTATTGAACTAATTTTCGCGTACATTTATGATTTTGTATATACTAGATTGAAGTGTAATGTGTCATTCGTCGTGCCGATGCATGCTAAGTTATTTGTACCACATGTACTCGTATATGCCGTAAGTATAGTCTAAATTTCGGTCGACGGTCTGTTGTATGTACGCGGGGGTGCCATTCAAATATCGAATCAAATTTCCACCGAATTTAATAATGGACTATACATTAACGCAAATATTTGAAAACAAAATGTTAAGCAGAGAGTCGGAATTTCAAGAGCCTCGTTCTTGTTCTGATCGTTGTTGTTCTCTTGGTTTTTTTTTTTCAATCTCATGGTAACTTGTAGGCGATTCTTGTTCGAAGTAGGCGTTGACATTCTTTCGTTTCATTTTATTCAAATTTCAATTCAATTATAATCATGCAAATCAGATATAATTAACATCGCTGCATTATATTATCGACGCTATATTTCCGGTATGACAAGCTGCGTACGCAAATAAGATTCGTATTCAATAATTCACGAATTTCTTATTTTCTAATAACGTTCCTCATGCAACGATATACGCATGAAAAGATGGAATGAAAATTCAAGTCTGCTAATGGAATTTGAACAAATTTGTACCGAGAAAATGGAGAACATAAAAAACAAAACAATTTTGAGAGAAGACAAATTCTGTTCCTCTTTTAAGTCTGTGTAATCCATCGAATCTTACATTTTTTTATTTTCTTCTCTTCGATTCCTTCTGCTCCTTCTTTTTGCATACCGACATCTCAATTCTTACTGCAGATGCGGCAGTGATCACTTTCAATGTACGGAACTACTGAAGATAAATATACATATTACCTTTCTACCGACCTGAGGCGTAGACAGTATCGCGTTGCGCACCTCGCGTCGCTTCGAATGTTCAATATAATCCCCTTTTCTCCTAGGCAGACGAACAAACTGACACGGCGGTATACGAGGGATTCCAACTTAAGTCAATTAAATCCGGTCGATCATAGATTTTTCAAACCTTTTCCATTCTTTTCGTATACCATATAGTACCTGGATATAATTGTCGGTGGTGATAATCGGAGAAAAATCGCAGCTAGATATCGAATGAACAGAAAATGAGGAATGGCAAAGTATTTGAAAAAAGACGCTCTCAGACGATTGGATCGAATATCGATTAACTAAAACTATTGCAGTCAATCGAGGAATAAACAAGATTATACTAAAATAATATTGCCAATTTTGAGTTTTAATTTTTCCGCCCGATGAGAAGCGGCTTCCCAGGCCAGCGGGGATAGATCATAGGTATATAGCTAGCTAGCTATCCTGGCTAAGGCGAATGTGATTTAGGTATAAAGTACAATTAGCATTCGATAGGTATAATATTTAATTGAACAATGGCCAGCCGGTGGCCAACTGCCGAAACGAACTCCATTGAACTCGCATCCTGCCCAATTATATCTTCGATCAAATAATTGTCGCTACATTTGTGTATGTAGTCCTAGGCTCAACGTAACTGTCCTATACCATGATATCCAGCTAAGTAATATCTGTGTAGTCGGCACTGTGCTTTCTACATTCGAGACCTGCCTGCACGGATGTAAATTCACCTGTTCAAATGCACAATCTCTTCGTGGCGACGTGGCTATGCACTGGTAAACTCGCAAACTTAAACGGGGCTAGTTATAAGTAGGTGTAGTTTACGGTGTAGCTAGCATAAATAAACTGAGAAGATTAAGGATATGGAGTACCGTTTCCCTCCCACCTATAACAGTTAATCGACGTAGCTCTCCTACTCTCATACGTTAATTTATCCCAAATTCCTCTTCAAACTTCTTCCTCATTCCAGTATGTAGCATTCAATTGTCATTTTGTTCATACCGATTTCCATACAAGTTATATGAGAACACGTATACACGCTTGTGGACGGATTTATTTGACCTGAACTTTTTCGTTTGCAACTGTATAATTCGCTGAATATCCATGAACTTATACCAGATAATTATCAAACTTGTGCGATTGATAACAAACGCTTCGGAATTTGTAACGAATTCGTAGGTGAAACGATATCAGGCCTGGCGCCCAACAATTTTCTATCCAACTCCGCATCCTACGTTTTTCTGTACATATTTTCATTCTGGTGGTTCCCAAGATGGCCATAACAAAAAATCAAGATGTTACTTGACCGAAAACTTTCAGCCAGAAATCGTTTGAGAATTCAATGTTTCGCTACGTTCAGATATAGGCCGAACAGCTGATATCATTTTTCATCATCCTGTTGCATCAACGTTACATAAGCTTCAGGTTCAATAAAACTACCGATTCTCGAGATACTAACCGCCCGCATCCGACGTATGTATGTATGTACATACGCACCGATTGTTTAATAATCGTGTCAATTTATCATATGATCTTTGTACCTAGTAATGCACGTAAGTACTTATTGTGGACGTATGTCTATACGCAGCTGTATCAATACCTTTGTATAGCCAAATAAGCTCGTATAGCTGTATCATTGTATACGAGTATAGGTGAATATGTATATGAATACGAGATAAATTATTGCTAGATATGATGTCACTGTGTGACGTCATTCATACATCGTATAGACTAAGATTCTTTGACGCGTTTGACCTAGGCCAACTGACCAACCAATCATTGAACGACCTCCCCCACAACTCTTACTGCAATCAGTGGTCCATCATTACCGCAATGGTGTCGTCATACGTCTCGAAACTTGAAAAAAAAAAACATGCCCGTCAGTATTATAGGCATATGACACGCGATATATCGGCCATACCCAAAGAACGAACGAACAAATGCGTGAGTGAGCACGAAAACGCTTTACTACACCCATGCCTACGGGCATGTCATCGCTTTTGGTAAAGGAAAATGTTCGAATAATTAATCAACGTTGGGTGTACCTACTCAGGTTTATCTTGCGTTTAGGTTAGTCTTCTTTCGTTCAATTAGCCAATTAGGATTGCCACTCGCAGGTCACAAGTTGTGGATCTTTCAATCCAAATACTGGAAATCATACGATCGTTCATTCTACTCAGATTATGGAAAATCTCATTAATCTCCAAACGAATGGAAAAAGGTTGAGCCCCCGCGAGGAATAATTATACTCGTAACGTAATGATAATAATAGTAATAATAGTTGTGGAGATAACCGCGCTTCTTCCTAGTCCACATAATATATGCATACGTGCAAAGTCGGCTATACAAACCACAAAATAAAACATAGCTGAAAGATGAATTGGAACACACCTGCAGGTTATATACGGCTAGAGGTACCTGCTAATAAGATTGTAAACTGTAGATTGTAGGCCATAGTAGGTGTATACATGGTATACATGCATCATCATGATTTGGCCGGATATGAAATCATCCTGGCTTCATGACGTTTAATCCAGAAGCCATTTCCGTTAGGCTGTTATTTTACTCGCTCTGGTTATACCTTCGGTTCGGTACGTAATTTTCTTATTTCTTTTTTCTCTCTCTTTTTTATTATTATTATTTTTGTTTTTGTTCATTTCAATTCTTTTCATCATTTCTTCACACGCATGAAATCGTACGAAATGTTGAAATTCATTCAACGAGGAAATTCTACCTAAGATTGATTTGGAATACATTTCAATATAAACGGGAAGGCGGTGCGCTTGTATGTGAGATGACGATTTGGAATTTGTTGAAACTTTCGACGGGGATAATGTTCCGAAAATGATACAAACGTCCATTCGTTGATTCGGTAATTCCTTCCCATAAACGGAAAGTTAATTGCGGAGTATAAATATATAAAGAGTGAAAACTCGTTGATTAATTAACAGGATTCTGCATGTACCATAAATCGACTAAGGTAAAAAGTGTACCTGAGAACATGGCGTACCCAAACGACAAGAAAAACTCATACGTCACTGGTCGAGAAAGTCTCTGCTAATAGGAAATACGCACTTACACATTATTACAGTTTGATACTGAATTTATACTGCGCGTTTCCACACGCGATACAATTTTACAGACTCGTATACTTTACATGCATGTACGGACGTAGTTCACACGGCGTTTATAGCCAGACATACAGAGGCAGGTACAGAGGGCCAGGGAATCAAGGTTGAAAGCACACGGTGCAGAAACGTCAGCTTTTTATTACCAAGGGAAGTAGATTTTAACGAATCTACTTCCAAAAAATTCAGTCAGCGATTTTATACCTGTTCGGTAGTAGCCGTAGATGTTATAAATTTTTGGAAAACTATGAGTAAAACTTTTACGAATTGTCCCGACGATTTACTACGGCAGTGAGTTTTCCTCGGTCTCTTTATTTTCTCCCTTTCCGAAATTAGACAAGAAGAAGATGGGATTATAGCAGGCGGTCGAATCTACGTTGCGTATGTTACAACAACTGTAAATTACCCAAGCGTGGGTAATTAATTGGGGTAACTGTACATTCTGACTCTAAGTATAGTATTTTGTTGTATTACCCACGAAAAGAAAGGAATTGTGGAACCCAACCGTATTTCATAGGCTCTGGTGATATAAGGTAGACATTGTGAATAATGGATCTCGATATTTGACGAGAAATCTTGAATTGTGATCTACTGTATTTGAAATTAGTAGTAAACCTGTTCTGTGCCGGAAGAAAAAAAAAGGAAAATGTAGGACACAGAATTTCGAGATGTCTCTGGCGCCCGATATGTGGCTGTATGTACATCTTTTTTTTTTCTCCATTTTTCTCCGGCGATTTCCGCAACGGCCAACAAATCCATTCGAAAATGCAATCTTCCGTGATTTTGTTCACGCATGTGAATCATCCTATTCTTCTCTTAATCTTCTCTATATGCAGGAATAACAACGATAATCACCAATCAATGGTTCGGTATCACGTAGTTCCCTTAGTGGCCGACCAATTCGTATTATTGCACACTTATAAAGAAACGCAGCATCGGTCAGGATGATAAATTTCATTCAAGTCCCATGGTACGCAGATGCAACACGAGAGCTCGACAATCTTTTTTTAAATGTACTGTATACCTAAAAATGGCCTTTTCTAATACACACAACATATCTACATACGTATATATACTATATATTGTGCATAATATATTTATCCGCGGTTACGCGTAACTTTTGTATAGTATGATCGTAGTATGCCATATACAGTAGGTATATATACATATTTATAGTATGTAGGTGTAATTATTCTCTCAATTGTGTCACGGTTCTCAACAAGCTAGCTAGCCAAGATAATATGTTAACGCTCATTTATAGATTTTCAATGAAAAACAGCTGCGCGAGCCACTCTGTTTCACACTGCAGAGCGTTTATCCCCCCTCGTTAAATTACTGAAGAGAAAATACCTACGCATATTTTCTCGTATGTTTCCTCCAGAGGCTATAGGATCATTTAGTAAACGATCTACATACCGGTTTATTTTTTTTTATTATTTTTTTTGTTCTCTCTTCTTTCTGCTTCGGTGTGATGATTGCTCTGGCACTGATACCTAAACTATATGTCGTCATGTTTAGTAATTTTCTTCGTGGATTGGGCAAACGCCTGAAATTCAAAATCATTCTAACGCGAGGGATCGAAGGCTGTCAATTCTTTCGTGCAAATCATTGATCTTCCGTGTCTACCCATAGTCGACGCGGTGGCACAACTCGAAACCGATTTGACTCGGTGAACCGATTATTATGTGTATGTACAATGCGAGACAAAAATATTTGGAAACCAAATAAGTCAGAGCGAGATGTAGAGATAACGAGAAAGTAAGAGACTATACGCGACGGGGTTCACTCCGCGCGGCTAGCTACGGCAACCAAGCAACGACGACACCTGTATATACCTTCCTATCCTACCGTCCGGCCGGATGGCTGTATCGTATCTCACCTGTGTTTTTTCTTGCCCTCCTACTTTGTGATATTGGACGGTTGCGTGGGTGGAAGGGGGAGCCGCAGGTTTCATTCTCTCGACAGTCACTCTGCGAGCTGCTCGCTCGTGCGGTCGGTCGTATCGTTGGTAGCACGTATACTACACAAACGACGACTCGATTTCATTCTTTTTGACGTGCGCGCGGTTTTCCATCATCTTTTGCGTGTATTCCACGTATCGATATTCTCACGTTCCATCATCTTACGTCTCTCGTCGTCTTCCTTTCTATATATTTATTTTTCTCCGTTTTACTCAACTTCTCGAGGCCTGTGTGTGTGTGTTTTTCTTTGTTTTCTTGTTTTTTGTTTGATAATATAACATATTTTATCACGCACCTTATATTCGACGACTCGTTGTACTCGGCCTGGTTGCGTAATGTTTGCTTCACGCTCGATTATTACAGTGATGTGTATCGTTGACTTCTTGTTTTTCGTTTGAAACGAAAATTTGTCAAATAAACATCGATTATTATCCGGAATTGTTAACACGAACGTCGTCATCGGTTCAAATACAGAGTGAAGTGCTCTTTTTTTTTGTCAAAATTGTTAATGTTACGGCAGAAATTACAACGGTGAATAATCAATTAACGATATGCTGAACGAAGCAAAAACTAAAATAAGAATTGACTCGAGCGGTGTTTCATTTTTGTTTGATTCGTTGAGTGCACTCATAAATTTTTTAACGGATATGTAATAATGATCTAACTTCGCAGAATTGATAACCATTTTATTATTCTTGTACACACCGCAAGACACGCGCGATCGTATTTGCACGTGCGTTTTGATATTGATCAGCTGTAACACGATTTGAATGTTTCATTAACGTTTGAAATTATCATCGAAAATAATTTATCGATTTATGCATCTTTGGAAGAATATTTTTCTGCCTGCTATTATTATTATTATTATTATTATTATTATCATCATCGCGCATAATATTTGAATCTCAAATACTCAATTTTATATAGTATACATATTTACGCCAGTCGCTCTAAACAAAAAAAAAATTAAAATAAATAAATAAATAAAATGAATGAATAATTTACTAATTTAATAAACGATTCATCGAATATAGTATGATATTAATGCAAAATCTGCAAATGAACCAATTAGTGCAATCTCGACTCAAAAATCTGTATTTATAATTATTAACTTGATCAAACTAAACGTAAGACGAAAGCTTCGATCCCAATCCTAATTTGTGCCTAAACCAGTCTGAGAACACATTTAATGCAATATTCGCATAATTAAAATACAACCAGTTGATAATTTTTTTAAACGAAAATAAGACTGAAACAATGTCGATGTATCGGTTCAGCAAAAGTGGACGATTATTCGTTCAAGGAACACGAGAAGAAGACGACAGAGACAACGTCGCGGCGTCTGCAAACACGAGCGGAGGGAATGCAGCCGCAGATCTGCAAGCGATTTATACGAAACGACGACTTTCTACGGAGGTCCTAGGTATTGCATTACGGGATTGAGACGAAGAGGACGAATTCAAATTAACAAATGCTCAAAATTCAGAGTAGACGAGGAGAAAAAAATATAGAATAATTTGCCTACATATTTAATCGAGAGGCTCGTTGCTGTTATTATTATATTTCCTAAACAAACGTAAGATTTATAATTTGTTGATAGCATGGTTGAAAGATGAGGCTTTGTTCAACAAATTAGTAAGACTAAAGCGCGTATGAGACAATAGCCGCGGGAGAACGGCGGATGTTGTACCGTAAAGTGTTACAATCATCGCGCGATCCACAGGTATACATTTTATGCATAGTATAATACAACGATTCGCGACAAGCTTTCTTCAGAGTCGAATACCCTCACTTATTGTTTTTTTCCTTGTTTTTTTTTTCTTGTTTTTTTGTTCAATAAATCTATTTCATTTCGTGATATATCCATGTATTCACTTCGATGAACTGAACAGAATAGACTTCTTCAGGATTCATGAAGACATTCGATGAAATTGAACGAAGAATTTCAACCCGTTATTTGTTCATGCTCTAACATTGATCAGCATTCTGCTTAGTTTCCTTTCCTTTACCACGGTCGCGTTGGTGGATTATAGTTGTTTACAAATTATAATAAACAGCTGATCCCACTGTCAGCCTTGATCTTGCCCACGCTCACTGATCTTCTTTATATGGTTGTATCGCATACGGTGGAGAGTGATATGCTGAATATTTTATATCTCAAGATTAAGATTTCAAATCTCTATATAATATTCTGGATAATCGATTGGTCATTCGAGTTTTCTTCCTTCTCTTTTTTCCATTTGGTAGACATTATCGCTGAACGGCAAACATCTCTCAATCTTCGAGTTTCTACGACCAAAATTTGACAAGCTCGACTGATATTATAACGTGGATAAAATTGAGTCTCTCTTTTTTTCGGACTATAGAAGAAAATCCTCGCATACCTTTTATGAGTATGGTAGTACCGAATGACGCATATAGAGCTCAGTTTTGTTATCGCCGGGTTAAAACATCTTGAGATTTTTATGGACTTGACGAGTCTCACGATTCATTATCTAAAAAGTTCTCTCTTCGTTACGCCTGCTCGATCCTTATCGCAATGACATAGTGCGTGCGATTCACGATTATTTAATTATTTTATAATTTTATAATTACATATCTCACCGCCGGGTATATTGCACGTAATCGCTCAGGTAATATTTACTCCCCCGGCGACCAATGAGAGGAAAAAGGGACGGCAGGGTAATTGGGGTAAACGTGGGGAAAACGCGTTTTAGCAACGAGCCTCTTTGAATCAAAAATCATCTTGGCGACGAAACGTCGGTACCGAAAATGATAATTTTCTCTGGAATAATGAAGAATAAAATGAAACATTGATCAGGCTCCTCGATCGAGTCGACCAAGACCTCTAGAAGGGGGGAAAATGGAACTCGTCGTATCGTCACTCGCATCGTCAGGAAGACGACGACTCTGACACGCGGCGAAGAGAAGAGCGTTGCTGAGGATTTAACGCGACGTGCTCAACCAAGGGCACTGCAAGACACACGCTACACGACAGCTCACAGCCATCATCATGCTCCACCAAAAGCAAAAACTGTCCGGGTAATGAAAAAACAATCCACAAACTAAACATTGAATCAAATTTTTGGAAAAATTCGAGAGACAGAGAGTGAGAGAGGGGCAGAGAAAAAGTCTAATAAACAGGCATTTTTCCTCCCTAGTAGATACAGATTTATCAAATTTGTTTACGGATCTTTTTTAGCTTCAACCGTATTTCTGACTATAGATTCAGTTGGTACATAGTAAAAGGAAATAATATACCGTATACATATACATATATATATACGTATATACCTAATGAAATCTTAGCAAAGTTGAGAGACGAGTTATTTCTTCAGCTGGAAGAACGTTATAGGAATGTTTCTGCGACGTGTCCTGGCTGCAGGTCCCTGGAGTCAGTGAGTGAATGCAGCCGTAACATAATATAATATAATTATAATACACATATTATATTCTTGCCTGTGACTATGCCGTAGAATACCTTCTACTGCATTTACGGTGCGTATATCACAAATCGTTAGTTCTGAACAGCAAATACCTATACTGCGAGCGGGGTTGTATACCTTTCGTGAACAACGCGCCGTGTCACTCTCGCGATTCAAAAGTTCCAGTTTTCCTTCTTTTTCTCATTCCCCGTGCCCACCGTGTTCAGGCATGAGTCGGGTTAGCCCAGAGACTCTATAAATGGCCAAGGTGATCCTGCCAACGCTCGTACCACTTTTATATTATTATACCTATATAAATGCCTCTATAACGGTCAGGTAATTATTACCCGTCGAACTTTTTCTTTATGAATCCACATTGCTATTCCGTAGGTTATGATATATATATATACATAATAATCATTTTTCTAAACTTTTCGATTCTCGAACGAATACAATACGTAATGACTACCGAAAATTTGTACAATTCACGGTGTCCGTAACAGATGAAACGTTTTGACGTATATATACGTTGAATGGAGAGAAAACACACAAGTAGTAGATACGTATGTTATACGTAAAATTCCGGCGAGGCTACTTTTTCCAAAAAGTTAAGATAAAATGTGTAAAAAAATCGTTAATCCGTTCGGTCAGCAAATTGAGGAAAAAAAACCATAAAAAAGGTCTTTCGAAACAAGAATCCAAAATTTCTAAATTCCGCGTGAATTTTTATGTTCCTTAATAACAAATTTGCTTCATGTGTAACGGTGAAAGAGAAAAAAAACGATGACGAAATGAATCGAAAATAATTACTAGAATGTCCAGAGAGACGTTAACGGAAGAAGAAAAAAATGAAAGGAAAAAAGAAAACGATTGCGGATTTTTTTGGTGGGCACCAAAAATGTCGCGATTTCCATATGATGCATGCTTCTACCTGCCTACGCGCGGTATATATAGACATAGGTATATGTAAATGTTCAAGCAAGAATTGAGGACACAGGACTTCACTTGACTTAATCTTTCTACTGGTGCACATACGGAATGAAAATAAATAAACTGTCATTGATCGTTGAAATATATTATAGTGTAAAATCGTAAGATAGTATTGGTGGTAGTAGTAGTAGTAGTAGTAGTAGTAGTGGTAGTAGTAGTAGTAGTAGTAGTAGTAGTGGTAGTAGTAGTAGTAGTAGTAGATGACAGTGGGCGAATTTAAAGTAACTTCAACCTACATCCGACGCTCGTATGAGATTCCAGACTGATGTATTTACGATATAACTAATTTTGTACTGACTTTTACATAGTTCAGGAGAATGAGGAAACAAACAAATAGCACCTTCGATTGAATATTCATCGTTCGGCAAGAGAGAAGAGTTGACTTCTGTGATTTCGATTAGAAATTCAATTGATATCCCCGATTCGCGTTCATACGTATTGTGGATATAATAGTATATTGTGTACCTTCTGGGAGGCAAAGTCAGTCTTTCGAAGCCGAGAGTAATTTGCGATATGAGTCGTAGCGAGCGTGCGGATGTAACAAATATTGCAAATACGCGAGGCGTGAAAGACCTTGCCTCCTTGGTGCACACAATATTTCAAACAAGAAAAGTATGTTCACAAGTCTTTTCACGAAAGGAGATGAATGATCAAAATAGAGAAAATGTAGGCAAGATGTTAGACTGAAGCGTCGAGCAGTCGACTTGTTTGCGTACAGTTGTATACGAGTTGAATGCAAATGCGCATGTGCGGAGTGCAATAATGGGCATTTTTAACTCCTAGGACTTGAAAATGCCCATTATTGTACTCCGCGCATGCGCATTGGTCGACTCACTTTCACCGTCGCTGAAACAGTTACTTCACGTACCAAACATAAGCGTGAAAAGACGCGTTAAACATGCTGCCTATATGAAGATTATTTGGAATCGGTTTCTCAAATTGCGGTGAATATTGTACATGTGATACCTATGTACTTCATTTTATCTTTGTTGATTTTTGTTAATTCAATATTCCGATGATTATACCAACATGTGAGCCTTATTCGGGCTTAGTTCTGTATAGGCTTCGCTTCTTCTTATAATCAACGGAGATATGTATTTTACGAAATTTATTCTACCTATGGTATGATAGTAACTTTCTTAAATCAGTGATTTATTTGTACCGCTCGTTTATATCTGCTCAACATATGCTTGCAAGTACGTACATGGATTATCTACACACGTATGTACGTACAAGTATTACGTTCGTTATGAGTATAAGTACAGCCGTTCCTCGGGCGGACGTAACATTGCCATAAGAGCTTATAATGACGTCATGTAGGTAACGATGTGAGGCAATACCTCTCCGCTCCTTGCAAATGCAGAGAGGGACTCCACAAAAATTGTGTTATAACAATAACCTGCAGCAAAAATTTGTTATTATATGGCATAAAACGAAACGTAGCTTGGATCTGTTCAATTTACTCTGTCCAAATCCTTGTGTGTAATTATTTTAGTATTCAGAGTGTAATAGTCGTTTCCCTAATTGAGAGATTTGATGAAAAAATTGTTTTCTGTTCCGTTTTTTTCCCCCGTTCTTCTTTTACCTTCTCGAGAATTTCTTCAAGCGGATTATACATTATTCTATTGTCGTTGACCCAAAAGTCTGTGCCTTCAGTTTTGGTGGGAATAACTGTGTAAGGAAGGCGGCCAGTGAGTATCTCCCACGTGAACTTCGAAATACCAACGCAAGTTGAAACAGTGCAGGATAGGCTTACGGAGAAGCAGAAGCAAAGGAAGAAAAAGAAGAAAGAGAATTGGTTCCACTTCAAACTCCTGTTGAGATCATTCTATTATATTACATCTTCTAAAAATTATAATACCTACTCGTTGCACGATTCAGTTCCACCAGATTGTATCGAACAGTAGGCCATCTTTAGAATGGATTCAGTCTCGACGTTCAGTACGTATGACTGTGAAATCGTCTTGAGCGCTAATAGCGGAAGCAAAAACGAAAAAAATTAGAATTCTCTTCAGTCAAGAGATCATCGCACAATATACTATTTCTGACCTGTCCAATCAAGACGAGTGTATATTACGCATATGGAAGTGGTGTGCATGGTGTATCTGCATGGTATCTGTTCAACGTCCTAGCGCAAATCGCAATGAAACGTTCCGCGATCGTCTTGAGAGTACTTCATCAAAGGGCAATTAAAATGCTATTCAAATGCATCGCTCGCATAATTCTGTTTGTTATCACATTTTTTCATTGACTTCAGAGAGACTTGCGAACAGATTCGGTTGCTCTTGGCTACTCGCCAAGATTCCAGCCAGAATAACTGATAATCGGCATTCCTTGTGTTAGAATATACTATTAGATATCTTCTCCATTTGTAGTTCATTGATCCATCCATCGAGACTATTTTAATACCTACTACTGCCTGCCGTTTCCGACAGTGATCGTTGTATCCATATTTCTTTTCTCATTAAGCGTATAATTTCCATTGCGGAACGGGAATATTTCAATTTTCCCCCCCAATGTGCGTAGTTCAATTGAACAATTAAAGCGATCGTTTTATACCTTGCTTTTATACTTTCTTATTCTGTAATCGTTCTGCTATCGGTTGGGAATTTAACTCTAAAATGAAAATGAAGACAGGGAGGATTCAATAATGGTTTCAGTTGGCCGAAATTTAGTGACTCTTGAATGTGTACGGAAAGCCTTGAAAATGTTATTTATGGGTATTCATAAATTTGGCAAAATTCAGTGGCGATGTTATCTCTCCGGATTGATTATTGCATTATTGAGAAGATAGATGCAGACCGATTGTGGCGTCACATTACATGAACCACTTATATAGTTGTAAGCGCAGCTGATAGAATTTCAATGCCAATACATTATGTAAGTTTTCATCGTTTCAGTTTGTCGCGGATTTGGCCATCAAATCTTCATATATTTACCTGTAGTAGCGAAACTTTCAAGGTTCTTTTTCCTACGCTTACAGTCACAGTAAATTTAAAACAAACGTAAAACAAATACGAAAATCCGGTGACAATGAGACGTCAGTGTAGTGTAATTAGAAGAGATAACTGTAAAATTGATAGTTTGTTTTGTTGTACCGGGATTTTGGAACCACAGCTACCACAAACCGTGGCTATCCACTTCGAAACAATAACTCACAATCGCCTAGTTCGATGACTAAATAAACCATTTGAACTTTCGGTAAATGGTAAACGAAACTCTTAATTCGCTCGACTCGGTTCACTGCACTTCACTGTCAAAAGTAGGTAGGCACTAGCGTAGCGATGCTTTTTGAGAACCGAATTCATCGAAATATTCAATCCGCTTCTAGTGTACCGTTTAAATTTATCTCTTTTATTTGTTTTCTCTCTTTTTATCGTAGGTGTATAGTTTTGAAGATTTCGTTGACTTTTGATGACATATACTGCAGTAGTTGGTTCAGCAGTATGTACATTATACTTTCGTATTATCATATAATCGTGAAAAAAAATGAAAGCGAATAAGACCTTAAACATTGTTAATGAATGAGTCATTTTTGGGCTCGTCATCGTATACATATATACATACCTACATACCTCATTAGGCGTCGATTTGCTCAGTTTTTATTGGCAATGAGAAAAGTAAAGGCGACAAAAAAAAAAATTAATGAATAAAGTATACTAAAATACACGTATACTCACACTGGAATGACTTTCTTACACTGAAACGACTTCAGACATCTTGTTAGAAGTATATTAGAGGAGTTGAAATTGCGCCATATATATCACACTTACTTGCGCCATGTATTCACGAGAGGACGTGAAAGTTCTGAAGCGTTATTATATCTTTTGATCCATGATGTCTCAATTCTAGATTATTTTATTGAGTGAATACCAAATCCAGTTGGTTGAAAAATTTGCAAACCACGCGGTGGCAAGTAACCGTTTTGATCTCAATTATTACATTTATGTTTTACGCGGTGGGAAGTTTCATTACAGTTCATTGAAGTTTAATTTCTTCATACTATGTATTAGCTGCACGATAGATACGGGTAGGAATTCATTCATCTTAAAGTATTGCGAATTAATCTCATGATATAATGTAAAAATTGATGTATAAATAAGAAAATTTGATTTCGCAACGCAGAAGAAGTTGAGAGTAGTCTAGAGAAAATCGTGAAAGGTTAAACTTCTTGCTATTACCGAACGTTCAATTTGCATCGCCGCTTCCTGAGCACGAACCTCTCTCGTTCCTTTCACAGGAAAAATCTTACCTCGAGAGAAAATTCCGCGGCTATAGGCAAGCACAGGTTACGCGTATATGCCTATTTCCGATAGGTACTCGTCGAATGGTGATTATAGATACCCGTTTCATTTTTAATTCGAAGATTTCCAAATCTATGTTATACAAATATATTCGAATTTATGCTCGATCGACGAATTGCTTCCGACGCTGTTCAATCTTTTTTCTATATTCACTATCTATTGTTTTTACAGACTTTTTGCCGATTGACGTTGTTTACTGATTTCGGACGATCGAGGATCGTTGTAAAAATTGTCGTTATAGGTATTTATACCACATGTATCCGCAGTCTCTCCGCCTCTTGAAGTTTGTAATTTCTAACGGGATTCCTGTACTATTTGCAATGGAGAATATTTTTCGCTAGCTTGAACAAGTTCTGCCAACAAAGAAAGTAAAAGAAAACCAACAGCAAGCAACATCGCTTCACATAATATCTGAACGATTTCTTGCGGCGAAAGATTTTAGCGCCACTTAGAACATACCTATACCTTACCTTCGAGCATGCACGTACTGTCTTGAATATACAATCCTTCATGCCAATTTCTACACGCATACTTACGCTAATCAGGGAATATAATATAGAACCTGTATTTCCACAGGCCAGCAAACTGGAGGCTACATTAAATCATGGAAAAGCAAAAATTGCGAATATATGTATTCAAGTAAAAGATGAAAAAACCCGATAATAAATGACATGAATTTAAATTTGAATTGTAAACGCGAGAAATTCGTTTCCCTCTTTTTCGAAATTTTATTACATCTTTCGTTCGTTTTCATTTCAGATATCGGACATTGTTGGCCAAGAACAAAACGTAACAGCACGCGAAGCTCTGTTGAGATGGGCTCGTCGTTCAACGGCCCGTTACCCAGGAGTTCGTGTTTCCGACTTCACCGGCTCATGGAGGGACGGTCTCGCCTTCAGTGCACTTCTTCATCGAAACAGACCGGACCTTGTGGACTGGCGAAGCGCCAGGTCAAGTTTGGCCCGCGAACGACTCGAAAGGGTTTTCCACATCGCTGAGCGCGAATACGGCGTTACCAGGCTTCTCGATCCCGAAGGTAATTAAAATGAAAAGAATAAGAAAAACAAGGAAAGAAAAGAGAAAGAAAGATGAAATGAAAAAGCAATAATAAACGAAAGAATTCAACGGTGGGTATACGATATTATGAAAGATTTCATCATAAACAACAGGTAGAAGGCCAAGGTTAATGTCTCCAAGAATCGATTACATCTTGCAGACGTGATTATAGATACGTGTTTGGTAACCGCATGAGAGTAGACGACGGATAAAAAAAAATAGTGAGAATAAAAAGTCACATGAGATAAAAGAAAATTATGAGAATTGTAGTAGGAACTCGAATTACCGCTTTGAGATTTTGTAGTTTCTTGTTTCTCTTTTTGATTTGGTATGTTTTGTCTTTTTTTTTTCATTTGTTTTTTTTTTGCCGTTTCAGGTTTATTTCCAATTTCTTTTTTCTTATTCTCATAGCCCTTATCTCGTTTTTTACATGTGCAATGCAATAAGAATGAGAATTTTTATTGTTCAATGACATGCGATTCGAGCTGTAAAATAGCCAGCCTAATAAAGGTTTTAGGACTAACATTTCAAAGATTTTATGTATGCATGTATGTTTAGCTTTTTATTTTATTTTGAGTTTACCCCCGGTCGGTTTCACGTCACGCGCTTTGGGTTCGTGATCCTAACCCATTCATACGGTCTTCTCTCTTATCGACCTAAATTTCTTGTTTATTTCTTTCTACTTGTTTGAGATATCGTTATAGGTATTTGGAATGGCAGTTTGAACGATATACTGTTTTTCTTTTTCGTCAATTTCAAGTTCCAATTGACTATTATATCCTCTTTCATAGCTCACTCAAAATTACGACTATTATCTATAGAGAAACGTGAAATTTATCAATTCGTCTTATCGATTTTTCATATCTATCCGTTGAAATCGTGACTTCTCTATATAGTAAACTTTAGTTGTCTCACTAAGAGATGAAAACGGGATATAGCCGAGCAAAGTTTCCGTGGTGAAAACGGGTTCAACGCAAACGATGAATGTCGTGTCGTCCTAGAATTGTCTTCGCGAGAGATCAATAGGTCGGGAGACTTTCATGCTTCACCTGATGGCAAAGGTTTGTCTTTGTATATTGCCCTGTCGCACAGGATGCATAAAAATGTCACAAACTAGACGCCGGGGAATTGTTCTTTTTATTCGATTTTCTCCTATTTTCTCGCTTCTTCGTTGTACTACGGCGTAGCAGCACACGATTGAGCAATGATAATATCGAGTCACGATTCTCTTTGGTTGTTTTTTTTTTTGCCATGAATCAGGCGCAGAGCTTTGAGCTTCTAGTTTTTTATACTGTGATTTTAAGATTTAGGTACATTATGTACACGGTATATTTATAATTTCAGAACGTGCGAAACGCGTCGTTCTACATGTTTTAGATTCCGTTCCTTATAGACTAGCGGTAGCTGGAAAATATTATTAATTTTCATTTTGCTATCTTCAACTTTCCTCTCTGTGTCACAAGCTTCTGGCTGCCTTGATTTTTCTACTTTGTTCTCTCTCGTTCTGAATGAGCGATACTTTTTCTTATACAGTTTATCATTACCGTAACGTATTGCGCGAATAATATACTTCCATGTAGGTATATTATAATATCCAACAATACACATTCACCACAATGAAATCCAACGATCATTGAATATCGTGTATTCGAATGTTTATAGTCACAGTGAACGAGGCGTCGTCTAACGTTTTTTTCAATGTTACAAATTCAATGGTTTTCTCATATTCGGAATAATGAAAACAACTCTTGATGAGACAAAATGTAAATGTTCATTTCTCCTATATATAACATCGAAAATTTCTTTTCTATTCGAATTTTTGTATCCGTTCGGTTTCCTGTTCACTTTTACTTCAAAGAAAATGGGTAGTTTCTTTCTTTTTCATTGGGCATTATTATATCTGCAATACGAAGAGTCGTTTCGAATAGCTTATGTTAGCAAATCCGTGGACGTTCTCATTGAAGTTTCGGAGGATGTTGGCCTCTTGCAAACAGTTTTATTCTTATGTCACGGTGGTTGCAGCTGTTTCCGGCGCATATCTGCGACCAAGAACCAGAATGCCTGGCTCTTTAATACAAATTGCATCCTACCACTTCTCGCACGGAGTCCATTCAAGTCTATTGTTTCTCCGACGATGCAACTCTCTAAAATTTCTTCATCGTTAGTTTTTCTCTATTATTATTATCACATTATTTTTTACTCGAACCTTCGTGCTCTACATAAAACGAATTTTCTCTCATTCTTCGCTTCTCAGAGCTGATCAAGAATGAAATTTCAATAAATCGTTACCGTTTTTTCGATAAGCGCAGAAAAGTAACTTTTGCAGAAAAGTAACTTTTATATTTTTGTCGCTACATAAAAGATGATAAATGAACGTGTAATGGCTTCATTAACGGACGATCGCTACAATTTTTATAAGTTGTAAAAATATGTATAAGCCAGTTCTTTGCACTGATCAAATACTCGTAGGTACTAACTCTTGGTAATAGCTCAGCTATACAGATATAGTATATAATAAATTATCGTGTTTGAGGACACAATAATGACCTAGGCTATACAAGGTCCGCGAGGCACCAAGGCGTGCACCGGAAGTGCGCTCGCTGTTACAGTACGTGGTCCCATCGGCATTCTATATATACCTACACTTACACTGTTTATTGCAGAAGAGCTACCTGATTCATGATTCACTATACTATTTTATGCTCAATGATCCTTGAATCCACCTGTTGTTCTTGTTATATCCCATCATTTACATTTGCTCAGGTCTCCTTACCATCCGAACGAAGACTCGGATTCTTGCTGATAGTTAGATTATATACATGTAATATGTGTTATACGGTAGGGTGTGGCAAAATGCGCCATCCGGTGGAGTCAAGTAATTAGATTGATTTCAAGTTGATATTCTGACGATACTTATCAATAAAATAAAAAGGTTCATAGCATCGATATAGGCTGTTTGCATTTTTTGCGATAGTTTAGGTCACGAAACCGCTGATATTACTTTTCGTGGTTTTGTTGCATTCACGTTATAAACTTTTCCTCACGATTTTTTCAGGAGCGTTCGTCATTCTTCTATTTCTTCTGTATAATTTTTTATTGTTATTTCATGCATCACTTGATGCTAATTTTGTTTATTTCTCCAAATTTCAGACGTTGATACCCCCGAACCGGACGAGAAGTCATTGATAACGTACATTTCGTCGCTCTACGATGTGTTCCCTGAACCACCAGCAATCCACCCATTATACGATGCCGAGGCACAACGCCGTTCTGGAGAATACCGAGAGCTGGCTTCATCTCTGCACCTATGGATTCGTGAGAAAATGGTACTGATGCAAGAGCGTTCGTTCCCCCCGACGCTTATTGAAATGAAAAAACTTGCCGCTGATAGTGCAAAGTTCAAGAACGAAGAAGTACCGCCACGGTATAGGGACAAACAGAGATTGGCTCATATATTCAGAGATCTACAAAAATATTTCGAAGCTGTTGGCGAAGTCGATATGGAAGCCGAACTACATATTGAAATTATTGAAAAGAATTGGAACAGACTTGTGATGCTTCATCAGGAACGCGACCAAGCTATAATTGATGAAATTAAGCGGTGAGATCCTTCGAAGATTCATAGTTTACTTACTGTAGAAAGGGATTTCGCCTGAATAAGACATTTTCTATACACAGAATAATTTTTTTAATATATTTTGTACTTACAGCCTGGAGCGCCTGCAACGTCTTGCAGAAAAGGTTCATCGCGAAATGAAATCAACTGATAATCGTTTGGAAGAGCTAGAAAGACGAGTTGAAGAAGAAGCGCGTCGTCTTGATCGGCTACATCCACTAGAAGCTAAACATGCTGTTGACCTGCTGGAACAGGACATAAGAAATACAGAAATACAAATTCAGAATATATTTACCGACATTCATACTCTAACGGAAGGGCGATACAGCCAGGCTCCTGAACTCCACAAAAGGTACGTGCCTTAATTTGATCTTATCCCTATTTTCTCGTTTCATTATAGTTCATACATTGACTTAACTCTGGATCGATTTTCGACGTTATTAATTACGTCATTGTTTCTTTTTAGGGTGCAGAAACTTCATCAACGTTGGGTAGCGCTGCGTTCGCTACTTCATAAACGCTTAGTTGCACCACTATCGGTTGTTTCATTTCCCGTTGAAGAACGTGTTGTTACTAAGCACCGCACTACCGTCCATGAAACACGTTTGGTTGATACCAATCCTCATTTTCGAAATCTTCACGATTGTATTGACTGGTGTAAGAGCAAGTTGAAACAATTGCAAGAAGCTGATTACGGATCTGATCTTCCAAGCGTACAAAACGAACTCGATACACATCAGAGGAAACATAAAAATATCGATCAATTTTATTCTAAAGTTGAAAAATGTCTCCAGGCCAAGAACAATTTCCATGGAGATGAACTTGCCCTCTATAGCCAACATTTGAGCACTCTACAAAAACTTTACGCAGAACTTCTAGCCACTTCTAATAAGAGACTCTCAGATCTAGATATTTTACAAGATTTTATACAGTCCGCTACTGGAGAACTTGTATGGTTGAATACCAAGGAAGAAACAGAAGTCACTAGGGATTGGAGCGACAAAAACCTAAATGTTCAAAGCATCGAACAATACTACGAAGTAAGTTATCCTCACTAGAAGAAGAATAAGAAATTTCAGGTATAGACTTACAATTAGTATTTAATGGCCTTTTGTGCTCTTTTACAAGCAAACATACGGATCAGGAATTGAGGTAAAAATGAAATGTAAACTTTTTGACTCAGCAAAAGTATGGAAGAACGTAAATATCTCTTGGTTTAATTTATATATCATGATAAGTAATGTTATTCAATCAATCATTTACAGTCTTTGATGAGCGATCTAGAGAAACGTGAGATTCAGTTCTCCGCCGTACAAGATCGTGGTGAAGCATTAGTTCTGCAACATCATCCAGCATCTAAAACAATCGAAGCTTATATGGCAGCAATGCAGAGTCAATGGGCATGGTTACTGCAGTTGACTCTCTGCCTTGAAGTTCATCTTCGTCACGCAGCCCATAGTCAAACATTCTTTAAAGAGGTTCAGCAGGCTGAATTATGGATATCAAGCCGTGACGAAATTCTCAACACTGTCTATTCTCAGTCAGATTTTTCCTTAGACGAAGGTGAACGTCTTCTTAAAGGAATGCAAGAGCTTAGAGAAGAATTAAATAATTATGGCGATCATATACAACGATTAGTTGATCAAGCAAAAGAAACCGTCCCTATGAAACAGCGCAGGCAGCCTGTTTCTAGACCCATTCAAGTTACCGCTATATGCAGCTACAAGCAAGTCAACGTGAGTATCAATTTAATTTCATTTGAAAATCAAATTTGCTTTGAGAAATTTTCCAATAATTGTTTGTTTTACTTTTTTCACAGATCTCGTTCGAAAAAGGCGAGCAATGTACACTGTATGATAATTCCGGCCGAGTTAAATGGCGCGTGAAGAATTCGCAGGGTGTTGAGTCCCCTGTACCTGGAGCTTGTTTCGCTTTACCACCACCTGATAAAGAGGCTCTAGATGCGGCTGAAAGATTGCGTCGTCAATATGACAGAAGCGTAGCTTTGTGGCAACGGAAACAGTTGAGATTAAGACAGAACATGATTTTTGCTACAATAAAGGTTGTTAAGGGCTGGGATTTGCCACAGTTCCTCGCTATGGGTCAAGACCAACGTACAGCTATCAGAAAAGCATTGAACGAAGACGCAGACAAATTACTTTCCGAGGGTGATCCAGCTGACCCGCAATTGAGGAGGTTGAGGCGTGAGATGGCCGACGTTAACAGACTTTTTGATGATTTTGAAAAACGAGCTAGAGCAGAGGAGGAATCTAAGAATGCAGGGCGTATATTTAGCGACCAAGTTTCGGCCCTACAGCAGGCTCTGGATGAGGCAGAAAGAATTCTTAATTTACGTATTGCTGCTCTATTGCCCCGGGATCTCGATAGTCTTGAACATCTGGTTCTTGAACATAAAGATTTTGAACAAAATTTACAACGTCTTGCACCTGATGTTGAACAAGTCCAACAAACATTCCGTGGTATAACCCTAAAGACAGCCGCTATGAGAAACAAACTCGATAATGTTATGACCAAATGGAACCACTTATGGAACTTAAGTAATCTTTATATCGAGCGATTGAAATGCGTCGAGATCGTTCTATCTGGGCTCGAAGAAAATACCGCAGCTATTTCAGAGTTTGAAATCAAACTGGCATCTTTCAGTGAACTACCATCCGACGTCAAAGGCCTGCAACATGTACTCGAGAATTTAATGATCCTTCAAAACGCTATTTCTCAGCAACAAATACTTATCGATCAATTGAACGACGATGCTCATAATGCTAGAAGATTGGTTGAGAAATCAAGACCTAATCATCGTGGTCCGCATAGTGACATGGACAGATTAGATGCCGAAGTTAACAGGCTTAATGCTAGATGGACAAATATCTGCGGACAACTTGTCGACAGACTTCGCAGCGCTGAAACCGCCTATGGCCTCGCTCAACAATATAATAATTCATATCAAAATGAAGTTGACCTTGTTGACGAAGGGTATGGAAAACTTGAGAATCTTGCTCCAATCCATAACATGGCTCATGAGCAGCTCGAAACTACTAAGGTATGTATTTTCGGAAAGTGATGAGGGATGGAATTGTTGCGGAGAGAGTTCAAAAAACGAAAATCAAACGTCAAAAAGAGTTTATTTCCGAATCAGGAATGATATTCTTAGCTTCATCGTCATTCTTATTCTTATTATTATTATTATTATCTTGTTCCTAGAATTTGCTGAACAGAGTTGTGGACAGAGCTCCGGTTATTGAGGCAGTTAATGTTACCGGTGGTCGATTGATTCGTGAAGGAAAGGTAAGGAGAATTTTACGGCTCATAAGTGCCTTGCAAAATCTGTAGCCTAAGCTAGTCGAACGAGTGAATGGAATGAATGGATGGAATCCTGATTTATTGAATTACATTTGTAAATATACTCATTATACTCATCATCCCCATTTTTTCACATACACAAACTTCTTTGTTTCTCATAATACAACAGTATTACTACGCAATAAAAATTTTCAGAAGGTAACAACAAATCATTAATTTCTTTGTATTAGGTATACACAATTGTTTTTTATTATATTTACTTTAATTGACAAATTTTTGAATATTGTCAATTATAATAGACTATACCAGAATTTCGGACCTTTTTTCCAAATCCAATACTCCAAATGATACTTATATTCTCTTTTATTGCAATTAACTGCTATTTTAATTAACTATTTTTTATTTATACTTTTTTTTTGTATTTTTTTTATGCATTAGTTTTTAATGAACATTTATTTTTAACTCGTTACACTAAAATTTTACTAAATTTTGACCTAGTTTTATCAAATATTTACTTCTCTATTATTTATTTATTTATTCATTTATTTATTTATTTATTCATATTTATTTATTACCTATTATTTATTACTGAGGCAGTTAGGATATCTAATCATTCGAATAGCAAGCATTAATGAGTAGCATGGTTGAATGGTGGTTGAGGGATTGGCAAGCTTCATAAAGTGGCGGAGATTTCATATTGCTTGCGGATTTCAATTCCATTATTTGTTTTCTTTTTTTTTTTAGATATGCAATACTTTCTGTCTCAGTTATAGGTATCTCATTTGTGGTTTGTCAAACTTATAAATGACCTACAAAATACAATTATCCCCTATTTTTATTTTTTTTCTATACCTTCTATTCCCTATCACATAATTTGAATACAATTCAATTGCTGAGATAATTGTCTATGTTCTTCGATCCCGATCAGTCAGTCAGTCTCCTCTCAATTCCTTTCTTTCGTGCAATTTGTAAAGTGTTGAGCAGAATTGTCTGACCTTTTCTTACACTATTTCGGAGCATCCGGTTTGCCAACGACGCAAACTTTTTGGCACAAGCTCATTTAATTGCCTGATCACCAATTAAAGTTGATGAATAAATAATTCTCGTGTACACGAGGGAGAGACTCTATTAAATCATAGGATTTTGTGTTTCTCCTATCCAGCAATAACAATAATATTGACAGGAGAAGAACTAGTTTGAAATCCAAACAACATATTTATGAATCAATTCGTCCTCGCAAAACTTGTTCTTCTATTTTCTTCTGATTGAAATATTCCTTTTTTCTGTAATATGACAAGATTCTACAAATTTATATAATTTTTCGAGCCACAGTGAGTTACTAATGAATAAAAAATTGCGTATGATTTCACATACTTCGTTATTTCACCGTACACTTGACTATCTCAATTTTATTAGTCTCTTCAGTATTTCAATTCTTCTCTATTGCTTGATGGAGGCTAACGGTAACGAACCACTCAATCTAATGTACTAACCCTAACGGACTAACCTACCCCTATAGATTTACGCCCAGAGGCTAAGAGCATTCAGGGAACAGCTGGAAGAGGTTTGCCCGTCTCTCGATGCTTCAGTGAAACGACCCCGACGGGATTCAACTACCGTAGAAAACATCGTACGGGAACTAGACACCCTGAACAAAAGATATACCACTCTTGTCAGCCTACTTCAGGAACGTGCTCGGAAGCTGGTTCTTCTTTACCCTGAAGATTTGCAGCTACAGGTGAGTCTTTTTTTCTTTATATATTTCTGATTCCTTCATGCATATTGTTACTATTTATGCAAACGAGCAAAGCGCTAATTTCATAATTTCATTGATAACTTGGGCTAAACATTGGAGCCAATCAACACAATTTTGAAATTCAATTTGCCGATAGCGTCTTTATAAATATCCGGAAACCTGATTCGAAAATTTTTTGTTATCGGATTATATATTCATAGAGCTTGAAGGCAATTAAAGAATTTGAGGCTTTATGGACAAAAATTATTTTACTGTAGATGTATCTACTCTACTGATATAATATGAGAGGTGACATTTAAACCCACATGAAAAAAAATGTATTGCGTAAATGAAAGGATTCATATATTAATTTTGAAACTATGCATAAAAGATGCCACAAAATTAACGAAGTAGGTAGATTTTGTCACCGACAATGGTCAGGCTTAACTATATTAAGTATATGTTTAACCTTGACTGGTATAGCACAGGGGATACTAATAGAATAAATCAGTGAGGTGAATCTCAAGTACTCCAATTTGAGTTACGCAAGTTATTATACCATTTGCAATAAATCTTATGCAATTTTTTACTAAATTTGCTATGTGGAGCAGCGTCACTGACGCTTATGTAAGAAATTCGATAAAATAAAATTTGTATTACAATAGATATTAACTGGATTAATTGAAGAGAAAAAAAAAAAGAAGACAAAGTACAATGCCATTGATTTATTGAATGATTATCTCTTTGTGGTTTAATTTTATTCACCTTCTGATCAAAACATGAGCGAATAAATACTTGATCATGTAAAATATTTTCACAATAATCAACAAATTCGTATCACATGCGATTGGTACATGGGATATAGCTATAGTCTAGTAACCATTTCCTGAATCATTAGTGACGTCAAAACATTCATAGCTCCTCCATGACATCATGCATATTTTTTCTAGTGATGCTGTGTGTATTGAATAGCAAATATTTCCCGAGGCAGTTTTTTTTTTCATATCACCCAAAAAAGCTTATTAGCATTATGTAGTGGTAGAGTTAACTTAGACATTCCACTCCAACAGGATTAATATAAAGTAGTATAAATAGTCTTTGAACCATTTCTATTTTTCTGGCGCCAAAATTTCGTTCATTCTTATTTTTCCTATTTTCTCTCTCTCTCTCTCTCTCTCTTATCCAAATGATTGTGATTTATGACATTCTTTCAATGAGTTAAGCCTGTTTTATCTTAATCACAATGTGGTAGAGTTAATTATTGAAACTGAATGTATTGTAGACTCGAAGTTGGAAACAAAATCAACCTAATTTAGTTTCGATTTTCTGGTTCGGGTAAAGTGTTTAAAATTCATTGGATATCATATTTGACTACTTGGTAGTATTACTGATACCATTTGATACTAGCAATCATTGTAATGCTGATCTTGAAGGTCATGACTGACCCTAGGTATGACATCACTACAATTTGCCAGAAGAGTAGACAAACACAACCTGATCTTGATCTTAATTGTCCCGATTATTTCTTAGCAGATTTCAGCAGTACCCACTTTATGTATGTGATTTTTTTGTTTCCTTTATTACGGTAAATCATTTAATAAGAAAAAATGTTCAGTTTTCGGTCACATTAGTAACTCAACTTCAATTTCATATTGCATAAACGTTTTCACGTTTGTACAAATATTCCTTGTCTTGTCTTTAATTACGACACGCTAATTGGCAGCAATGTGATTTCCATTTTCCTATTTTTGGTTTTTTATTTTATCGCTTTAACTCTTCATTACATGATAAGTAAGGTCTTGTCTCATGTTGTGGGTAAGCGCTGAGAAAGATCAATAAATGTTGATAGTGTAGGTAAGTGGGTGGGGTGGCTGGCTATTGAGCCACAAGTCAGTGTAGGTGTCTGTGTGGGCAGTCAAAGTTGTCCTTGCTCAGAACCAACCACTTAATCACACCGGGTTACCATAAATGAGCAGAGAGACGTGGGTTGTGTAAAATACAGATTTCTGATGTCACAGATTGCAATTTTTCGAAAGGTATATAACATCATACCTTCTGGATAACGTATTTGTGTACGATTGCCGGATTTCCCAGTGCAGACAGGATGGTTTGCAACAAAAAAGAAAACTAAAAAAAAACCAAGTTCAACGACAATCAGCATTCAGTCGTTGCTTGCCAAGAGGCAATATTGATATCAAATGATTAGGTGAAGTCTTTGCAGCAGCATTGTCTGTTTATGATTTAAAAATGTTTTTAAAACACAGAAGATAATTATATATATTCACACGAAAATTTATACAGAAAGTAAAACTAAGTTCAATAATCCATCTGTTCATCACTGGTCAAAATAGAGTGGGTGGGATGTTGATCAGATAAATATGTAAGCGTAATACGGTTTTAGAGCTATGAATTTTATGATTTTTATCACTTGATTTTGTATCGAAATTTATTGAACCTCAGATAAACACTTTCTTGATATGATATCTATTTTTTCGAACTGCACAATAAATGGAATTGAAAATATAAAACAAATTACGGTGTTGCGTAATTGCCAGTGCATCAATTCACTTGATAACTTTGTTTATGCATTGATACCTGTTTTATATACTCATATAAACGTTCAAAGTTGAGTAAATTACTCCTTTGACTGGTTTCTAAGTGATCTGTAAGCAACTTTTTACTCAAAAATGGAACATAAAGCATACGGTTTGAAACACTATAACGGTCATTCCAAAAATTCTAAAGAGCTACTTTCTCCCGAAAGAATGGGACATTCACTATTGATTAGAATAAGAATACTATTTACCAAAAAAACAATAATAGCATTATGTCATATCTTATTTGTAAGATGATTAAACCTGGTTATCGGTCGAGTCTTCGAAGCATAATATTAGTTGTAATGATGATATAATTACTGGCTTCTGGGTGATGCAAAGAAGGGATCACACATTCTTTCAAAAGCAGAAAAAGAGTCATAACACAGAGTTGAACCTACACTCGGTATGGTCTTGCTCAACCACACGACTGCCACTCTCCAACTCAGTGTCACAATGAACCTTGTACTGTTCACATCGCTACTAGTGACTCGTGTGATAAAATAACAGTTTTTCAATTCGTGAAATGCCTTTAATCGAATAAGTATTAAATAAAAATTCAGAAATTCTATTTCAAAGACTTGTCTTACCACTGACTGTGACCGTTGCGTTGTAATCTATATATATCTGTGCTTGCATATGTCTATGAAACATGCTTGAAATATGTATAAATATAAATAAACAGCATTGACTCAGGTCAGTGAAATGTGAAATATATCCCTAATATAAAAATGCTTAAGTGTCTTGAGTTGCCATGTGCTTTTGATATTTTATAATATGAAATCTTATTTAACGAGAAGCGTTACTCAGTTATTATAATCAAAGCATCCTACTGTATGAGCAACAAAGAAAATAAATATGCAGCAATCAAATAAACGGATTGTGAAAAAGGTAATATAAAATGTTTGCAACTGGCTATTTTAAGAAAATTTGAAATATAAAGAAACGGATATGTAAAATAGATGTAGATAAGCTTGGGAACGTTTGTTGAATTTTATGACGGTAACATCAGTACTGGAAACACCTTGAAGTTTGAAGAACGGAAACTATTATTCAAGTATTTCAAATACGTTTGACAAATTTTTCAAGGACAAACTCCTTTTACTTTCGATTCAATCAGAGATAGAATCAGAGATGAAGAAACGGGTGCATTGCGGTTCAGTTATCACATGTATACCGATGCTCTGCAGACCTACAGATTGCGAAGATTGTACTAATTGTGAAGGAATGAATAATATTGAAATACGGTGAAACTTGTAATGTCTCCGCACAGTTCCATATACATTGATAACTATTTCATCCACATACTGATTCTTTGAAATAATATTACCGAAAATGGACAAGAAATTGTCAGTGCCGTTGATCGTAATTCTAGCGATCTATAAAATAAAAATCAACAGTATGGGTTTCTGCATTTACTAGAAAAGTACTTTTCAAATGTCGCAATTGTTGTCAGGATTCCAATGGTGATGTAACACTTAGAACCAAGTTCATGGCAGTGGAGCAGGTTGCTTATTTGCCATGATGTCACCAGCTATTCCAAGCACCTGACTGATTTCACTAGATAGTTGTTATAATTTTATTTATCATCGCCTCCTCAGCCTTCTACTAAACTCAATCGCTCATAATATTATCACTCTCGAACATATTTGGAAATATACTATTATTTCTACTCTGCCAGACAGAATTTAATATGAATTTTGATACAATTTATTGAAGTTTTATGAGCATTCTAAAATCCCTCGATGTTAGATTACATTATTTGAATACAAATTCCGCCAGATGAACTCACAATATGTCAGAAAATTCAAAGCATTTTTGTAACAAGCTGTCAGTGGTTCAGCTAGTCTAAAAATATCAATGGTTAATGTCAGCGGAACTTTGCTTCTACATGAGTCGGTTGTCATGAAGGCAAAATTATAAATAGGCATGTTTTTATGAATGGCGTCTGCGGGCGCTTAGTTTTTCGTAGGCTTTCGATCAAGAAAGATGCGTTTGCCTTACAACGATATTATTGACCGAACAAAGAAATACAAGACATTTTCAGTCAATTGTTTCTATACGTCAAGATAGGGTTGTTTGTGCTAATACTCGCTGTGTATGTGAAACTGATAAGCTATCGATGTCCATTGCAGGTGCATTATTGTTCTTTTTTTTTCTTTAAACCTTGTGAAAGTATTTTGAGTGTAAGAAGTTATCCATAGTGATGAAAACTTATTTAACAGAATGGTTAAACCATTCAATTATTATCGAATTTTCCTTACTGATTCTGCAGAATGATTATCCCATGCTATCAGAATTTATGACAAAACATCATTGTTCGGAATTGTATATCAGTGAAGATATATCATTGCTATAAATAAAGCACATATTTCTCAATTCAAACAATTCACACGACTTTTATGTGTAATTGCTAGCTCTATGGGTTATAATAAATTATAACGTTAAGTGCTTACGACATTGACTATCAATACAATTTTATAAATATTGATATAATCTGGCAAAGTATATAGAATAATTATTATCATGTTTCTATTAATGTGTTTCAAAAGAAATAATAGTGTTGCAAGATGAGCATAATACGTAATGAACATAATGAAAGTTTTGAACTACACTTGAAATTAGAATGTGCTAATGCCTCATTTCGTAAAACCTAGTTACGCTTCGAAAAGTAGAAATCCAGTTTGTGGTATAGATTATTATTTCAAGAAAGCTGACAAATCTGGTTAATACAGTGATTTCCTAAATGCCTGGTGATGAAGTTCATAATCACAAGATTTAAAACAAACATTTCTTAGTATTTAATCAAGTGGAGTTATTGGTGTACCTAAATTTTACCTAAAAATTTAT
The DNA here is from genome assembly GCA_963170745.1 of Phymatocera aterrima. Taxonomy (NCBI): domain Eukaryota; kingdom Metazoa; phylum Arthropoda; class Insecta; order Hymenoptera; family Tenthredinidae; genus Phymatocera; species Phymatocera aterrima. Next base: position 4,901,066 of record OY720662.1, on the reverse strand, counting down.
AATTGATATACTAGTTTTAATGTTAACAGCAACATATCTGCTATCGATACTGTTTCAGCGTGCTCTTCAAGAGCAGCGACCATTGAGAACGTTTAGGACTGAATTCAACATTTATGAAAGTACATCCAGCGAAGAGCGTTATACCTCCACAACAACACACTACACGGAATCACAGTGAGTTTTACTGCATTTACTCTCTGAACCTTGAATCAACATTAATATATTCTCATTTATACTCAGTAATTGAATTTATTCTAATAAAATAAATTAAAATAAATTTTAAGTAACGTACTATGTTTCTATGTATCTCTATATCTATATTCATCTGTTGAAATCATTTCACAGGATCTGGTAATTGATATTTTTATACAACACAGGTACACATCGGAGCGTCATGAGTCAACCGCGGCAACCTCATCGAACGAAATTCAACTCAAATCTTCTAGGGAAACTTCACCTCTTAAACGGCCGCACGCCAATGATAGTTTTACAACTAATGGAGATGCGACAAAAACGTCAGAGACTGATACTTCAAAGTCTCAGTGGTCTGGCAGTAGTATGCAATTCAATGAAATTAGGAGTCTCAAAAGATTAAACAGGGCAGAAGAGGGAATAGGCACAGATAACATTATCGAAGCTAGGGGTATTATACACCCAGCAACCGGTGAAGTTCTCACTGTAGGAGATGCAATTAGTCTTCGAATACTTGATGTCAGAACTGGCAGAATAACAACTTCTCCAGATGGCAAGATTAGCGTACCTATCGCTGATGCTGCTCGCAGTAATATCATTGATGCTGATCTTGCTAATAGATTACTAGGTCCATGTGGCGTTACTGAAGACGGTCGCCAAGTCTCTCTTTTAGAAGTTATTCAAAGGGAGCTTTTTGATGCTGAAAGAGGTGACGACAGAGTTAAGGTAACATATGTTGCTACTTCAGGAGTTAGCGTTGCTGATGCGATGAAACAGGGTTTGTTGGACCCGGAAACAGGTCAATTCATCACTATAACTGGTGAACATATTTCCATTGAAGAAGCATATTCGCGTGGTTATCTCATCAGAATTGATACAACAGTTAAAATAAAAAGAGGTGCGTTAGCATTATCCGATGCTATTTCTCAAGGTTTGGTTGAGGAAAGAACTGGTCAAATTATTGACAGAAACACGGGAGAGGTATATTCCTTAGATGATGCTATCCAAAGGGGTTTAATCGATCCAGACATCAAAGAAGTTGTGGATACGAAAAACGATATTAAACTCACTGTATCTGAAGCTATTTCACAAGGTATATTAAATATCAAATTAGGAAAGTACATGCACGGTATGTCTTTGGAAAAACTTTCTCTGAAAGAAGCGAGAAGAAGACAACTTATCATCAAACCAATGACTTTGAAAGATTGTTGCGATTTAGAAATCATTGATGATAAAGGTAAAATCGCTAGTCCAGCACATCAGAGAAGAATTGGTATACTCGAGGCTCTGTCAAGGGGTGTCTTGGATGCCGATCACATAAAATCTGTATCAGATACTAAAGAAAACGATTTGCTTACGCTAGCTGATGCCCTAGCCAGAGGTATTGTTTTACCAGAGGGTAAATTCAAAGATAGCTCAACAGGTGAGGAATCCACCATTCCAGAAGCTGTTGATCGAGGTCTAATCACCTCTGTGGCACAAAAATCGATATTTGATATTGACGGCTTCAAGGATCCCATATCCGAAGAGTTCATTAGCTTGAATGCGGCTTTGTTAAAGGGTTTGATCAGTCCGAAATCCGGGGGATCTTTTGTTATCGATTTAAAGAGTGGAAAAACAGTTTCATTAGAGGAAGCTATGAACCAAGGCCATGTAAGACCTGAAGTACTAGAAATGTTAAATCGTGGAATAGGTGTTATGGATAATGGGAAAGAAATCAGCGTATTAGAAGCAGTGCTGCTCGGACTGCTGGATCCAAAAATGGGGCAATTATTGGATCCGAGAAGTAAAAAACCAGTGCCTTTAGAAGAAGCAATCAAACGTGGCCTTATCACTCCTGATGGCGCAGCATTGTTAGCTAGCTTGCTAAATATTACTGTAACAACCCAAACTGTTACTAAAACTATAAAACGTTACGTTACTGTTACAGAAACTGGAGAAACTATAACAAGAGATTATAAAATTACGTACGGAGAAGCAGTGCGCAAAGGTTTATTGAATGAACAAACAGGTGAATTCAAAGATCCTGATAATGGTAAAGTCGTAACCATTCAAGAAGCAATCAAGGAAGGTCTGGTCAGCAATCCAAAAATAGATGATGAATTAAGATCCTCTCCGAAAAAAACAAGAGATATTCCTGCTAAACAAATGACATTTGAAAGTACAGTTACAGCTAACATAAATACTCCTGTACGACCCCCAAGAGGTGTATCACCCAGCAAAGCCATTGGCACTACAACAACAATTATAACTAGAGAAATTCATCCTCCGCCAAAAGAAAGATCGCCTTCTCCAACGAAAATTTCAGTTGTTACAAAGTCAATTAATCCTTTACCAGTTAGCAGTAGTACTAGCAGCATTACAATTACATCTAGCGCTACATCAACAACGTCTACTGAGTGGTCTTCTTCTTCTACTTCTTCTATCAAAGAGAAGTCACCTTCGCCCATGAAAGACTGGTCCCCGTCGCCGGCTAAAAGTAGATCGCCATCTCCTACAAAACTCAAGACTCAAACATCCTCCAATATCACTACAACTACCAAGCGTAGATCTCCATCTCCTCTTAAGGAAAGCAGAAAACCTAGCAGAGAAGAAGAAAAGCTTATTTCTGTACAATCGCACGTGAAAACTACGTACCCCGAACCTATGGACGTGGACAATGTTTCAACGACTGTAAGTACTAAATCAGTAAAAACGCATTCGATGGAATTCATTGAAAACGAACGAGCGTCAACGGAGAGGAGAGTATTTGAACTACCTAGTGATGGATGGATGTTATCTGAAGCAATCGAACAGAAGCTCTTTGATCCAGTCACAGGTCTTTTTATAATTCCAGGCACAGACAGACTAGTTTCTTTCGAAGAGTGCGTAAAACTTCAAATAATCAACCCTAATTCTGGTGTTGTTGTTGATCCGAATAACGGTAGAAAAATCTCTCTATTGAGAAGTCTTGAGAAGGGTATTTTGGACTCTACAGGACATTATACGCAACCGTCAAAAATACCAATGAAAGTAGCGATAGCCAAAAATTTAGTTATTCTTGAACAAAGATCAATGGATATCGATGTTACGACTCATAGATTGTTCCAAATTACTAAAGTATCTGGTGGTCCAGATAGAGTAGTTGTATCACAGCTCGATGATCCATCTAATATCACAGAAATAAAAAGTACCGAAGAATTATCCACACTAGAGCCTCTGCAAGTAGCTCAGGGCATTATTTATGATCCAGCTACCGCCTTGGTAATATTCACAGAGACAGGAAAATCCACTACGCTCTTAGGCGCTATTACTGAAGGGTCCGTACAATCTGAAGCTATAGTTGTCAAGCATCCACAAACAGGAAAAGAAATTGGAATTCAAGAAGCAATTGGTAAAGGCATTGTAGATCCCGTCAGAGGGATATATAAGGATGAAACTGGAAGAAATATATCAATTGCTGATGCTGCTAAGTTTGGTGTTATAGCAGTGCTAGGTGCACCACTAATAGCTGCGGCTGCGGCTGTAGAAGCCGTTAAAAAGGCTATGGTTGAAGATCCAAAAACAGGGGAGAAGATTCCACGTGAAGTTGCTGTAGAACGTGGTCTCGTTTCTCCGGAAAAAGTTGTAAGCAGGACAGAAATTGTGACAACAACCGTAGTTGTGACAGATCCAAAAACAGGTAAAGAAATTCCCGTAAATGAGGCAATAGAGCAGGGTATCGTCACGCCTGAAGAATTACATAAATTATCAGCAGTGCCTGATTCAACTGTGAAAGTGAAGATTCTAGATACTACTAGCATTTCATTAGATGACGCAGATGACACGAGACCGTCATTAGGGGAGAAAACACGAGGACGGGTAACTACGGAGCCAAAATATAAAGTTACTATTGGTAAGGCAAGGTCGTTGTCTCAAAGTCCAGAGCGTGAAGCAAAACCTATTGTATTACAAAAAATGCCGAAGAAGATAGTGAAGCCAAAAGATGCGATAGAAAGTGGGCTGATTGATACTAATACTGCGGAAATTTTAGAAAAGTCAATAATGATTACGGGCCAAAGCGGAGAACCCCTCACACTCACAGAAGCCATAGAATTAAACAAAATCATTCCTGATAGTGGTAAGATTATTGATCCTCAGAGAGGAGATGTACTAACAATAAAAGAAGCTTTAGAACGTGGAATATTGGACCCCGAAAATGCAAATGTGCTGGTGCCATTGGCAAGAAGCCTTTCTTTACCTGGTTTGTATGATCAGGGTCTTCTCGATCCTGAAGAAGGTAAAGTTATACATCCCCAAACTGGAGCACATCTTACACTCCACGAAGCTATCGTATGTGAAATAGTTGATCCGTTGTCTAAGCTTATGGATATAAATGGTGAAAAAATAACTTTGGAAACAGCAATTGCCAAAGATATTGTAGATGGAGATAGATCACTGGTGAAAGTGAAAGATGGTAACATAAATCTTGTTAAAGCTGTTGAAAATAAATTGTTTCAAGTTCATGGACCAACTGGTCCAGCGTCGATGCCACCAGCTGGGATGACTTTCCCTGTAGCGTTGAAACGCGGTCTTGTTGATCCCGATACGAAAGAAATCAGACATCCTATCACCGGTAAAGTTGTATCGGTTTCTGAAGCTATTAAGCATGATTTCATTATGGCACTACCATATCCAGCAGCACCGGATAGCACAGATCTAGCAAAAGCTTTAGAAAGCGGATTGATAGATAAAGACAAAGGAGTGTTCATGCATCCCTCAACAGGAACACCAATTCCCATTTCCGAAGCCGTTGAATCTGGTTTACTTGTAATTAAACCACAGGTTGCAGGCGAGTCTACTGTCACTGCTGTGACGGAAACTATTACTTCGTACCACACAATTACAACTAAAACTATAGAACTTCTGTCAGGGTATATTCTCTTGAGTGCTACAGAAATACAGGATATAAATACTGGAGAAATCATACCCATGGAACAAGCTAAGCAAAGAGGTATTGTGAGGGATGAATCTGAAACAAAAGAAGAATTTACAACCAGAGATATCAAAATAACATTTAGTGACGCTGTAGCTAGAGGTTTGGTTGACATGAATGCAGGAACATACACGGATCCTGGAACTGGTACTGTCATGCCTATTTCCAAAGCTATTGAAGCCGGAATCTTGGATACATCTTCGACAAGCGATTCAACAGATTCTTCAAATAAATCAATAAACTCTAGTCTCACTGTATTAGAAGCAGTCGAAACAATCTATGATGAAGAAACAGGCAAATTCAAGGATCCAGCGACTGAAAAGTCATATAATTTTTCCGAAGCCGTAGAAGTGGGACTCATTGAACCAGATTCTGTTGTTTACGATGTAAAGACTGCAGAATCTGTAACAACAAAGGAAGCCATTGAGCGAGGAATTCTAGATTCAAAAACTGGAAAATTGAAGGATAAAGATGGGGGAGGTTCCATCTCAGTTACCAAAGCAGCTAAATTAGGTCTTCTGGCAATTGTTGCAGCGCCTGTTCTTGCAGGAAAAGCCGTTGTAGATGCAGTTAAGAGTCGTAAAACTGTTGACAAGAAACCTACAATGTCTCCAGTGAGAGAAGTTACTACAAAATCTTCTGATGAGCAACATCAAACAAAAGTTTCACATGAAATAGTAGAGGAAATAAGAAGATCACCTGAATGTGAACAGCAAGTAATTGAAACATCACTTGGACTGGCTCTGGAAAATAATGAGATTGACCCCAGAGTAACTAGAATTATTATCGGAGACCAGGAACTTCCATACACGCTTCAGGAGGCTTTAGAGCAGCGCAGAATCGAACTAAGCGAAACTATTGAGATAATTAGCAAAACGTTAATCAGACAAGTCGCAGTAAGACCTAAATTCAAAGTTACTGTATCCAAAGATTTAACCCCACAATTTCTAGCTGAGGAAGGCGCGTATGATCTAAATTCAGATAAATTTGTAGATCCTGATACTGGTGATATAATTTCCTTCAATGAGTTTGTACTCGAACTTCATATATTTGATCCTGAAAATGTTTGGGTCAAGGATGTGTCTAGTAGAACAGAAAAATATGTCACCCTTAGAGAAGCAATCGAACGACCATTGCTTGATAGAAATTTGGGCTATATGGTTGATCCGAAATCAGGCAAGAAGGTACCATTTTTTGAAGCAATCAAACTTGGCTGGATCATAGAGACCGAACACATTGTAGAAGAAGAACGTCTTTCTTTAACCTTGCAAGAAGCAATTGAAGCTGGTGTATGCGATCCAAATAGCGGCGGGCTTTATAATCCAAAAACAGGAGAACCTCTGACATTAGCTGCTGCTTTAGAAACTGGACTCATTGATGCAGACTCAATCAGTATACGAAATCCTACTACGGATGAGATATTACCTTTCGGTGAGGCTGTGGAAACTGGTGTCGTTGATCTGAACCGAGGAGTTATTGTGAATGTTGAAACAAGAACTGAAATCGATATCAAGGTCGCTTTCCTAAAAGGATTCGTTGTTCCTGGTCCTAGAAAACCGATCTCTCTAGAGGCAGTCATACACAAAGGTATGTACGATCCACAATCTGGCAGTATTAAGGATCCTTTGACCAAGCAACGAATTGATATTGAAGAAGGAGTTCGAAGAGGAATAATTGACGCATTTATCACCGAATGCCAAGATACGGCGGCAGGTTCATTTATGTCGCTAGATGATGCACTCACTATTAAACTTATCAATGCAACAACAGGGCGATTGCGTGATACTAAAGCCGGAAAAATCCTACCCCTTGACATAGCACTGAATAAAGGTTTGATTATAACTACACCATTTGTACCTACCTTGATCGATATAATTGTTCAAGAATATTATTCTCCAAAAACTAGTCTTGTTCTGAATCCTATGACTGGTGAAGAATTAACCATTCGACGAGCCTTGGCCATTGGATACGTAGATGGTAGAACGACGAAAATTAAAGACGAGAAAAACGATACTGTTATTAGTTTGCACGATGCGCAGAAAAAGAATCTTATCGATTTAGAAAAAGGTGTTTTGCTTTACCCACATTCTATGACTTTGGATGTTGCTTTTGAAAAGGGATATATTTTGTCTACAATCAAACCGTGGACTTTGCAAGAAGCATTGGCTCATCAGTGCTACGATTCAAAAACAGGAATCTTCACAATTGAAAGTAATAAATACACATTAGAGGAAGCAATAGCTAAAGGCGTGATCAGTCGTGATAGTCCTTCCGTTAAAGATCCAAGAACAGGAAATATAATATCTCTGGCTGATGCTATTAAACATGGTCTCATTGATCCCAAGAGCGGAACTGCTGTTGATCCAGCTATCGGAATTTCTCTATCGCTAACCGATGCTTTGGAAAGAGGTTTGATATTACCTGCAAAACGTAAGATTTCACTTCCTGAAGCAGTTTTCAAGGGCTTCTATGATCCTAAAACTGGTAAATTCAGCAGCCTTGAATCTCATGAAAAACTTTATACCGATCAGGCTATTAAGAAGGGCATTATCGATCCCACATCTGCTATCGTTCGTGATCCAAGTGGATATGTTATTACTTTCAATAAAGCAATCGAACAACTGGTCATAGACCCAAAAACCGGAACTATTACAAATGACGATGGGGAGAGTGTAGATTTCCACGAGGCGTTTGAACGGGGATTATTAGTTGAAGCTCGCCGTCCTATGAGCCTGAGCGAAGCTATATCTAAAGGCATCCTTGATGAGGAAACAGATACGTTCTTAGATCCTGAAACTGGTGCCCGGTTAACTTTGATTCAAGCACTTCAGCAAGATTTGATTGATGCTGACTCTGTGACAGTCAAAGATGCGCGAACTGGATTCTTGAAGAAAATAACTTTGATTGAGGCTGTTCAACGTGGTTGCATTGACCAAATCACTGGTCGTGTGAAAGACTTTACCCGAGATAATTTGGAAATATCTTTGAAACAAGCTTACGAAGCTGGATTACTGATTGACAATAAAGCAGCGGTTTCTCTACAGAGAGCTATTCATCAAGGCTTATATGACGACAAGACAAGAAAAATAACAGATCCCAGTACTGGCAGGGCAATTACTTTGCATGAAGCTATGCGAAAATGCGTCATCAGCCCTACACTGGCATGTTATTGGGATAAACGAGCTGAAAGATTATTATCCCTCGCAGAAACATGCCGCGCCGGTGTTATTGACAGAAGATCTGGTGTTTTTAGAGAGCCTGGAGCTAATTGTTCTGTTTCATTATCGGATGCTCTGCAAATTGGCTTAATCATTGACATTGAGAGCACGGGATTTGGATTATACGAAGCCGTTCTTATGGGAATGTACGATATTCCGACTGGTAGATTTTCACATCCTTCGAATGCGAGAAAACTAACTCTAGCTGAAGCTTGCCAGGAAGAACTCATCAATCCTTTAATATCTGTTGTAAAAAGTACAAAAACTAATAAATATGTACCTTTAGCTAATGCAATTACCGATGGCCTTATCGACGCTGTTCGTGGTACCTACAATGTTCCTGAAATTGGTAAAGTTATGAATTTGCTAGAGGCACGTAAAAGAGGCTTCATTGTGCCTTATAAAAAACCACTTACGGTTGAGGAAGCTGTTAAGTGTGGTCTGTATCGTGGTGATAGCGGTAAATTTGTTGATCCAATAGCCAACGAATTTCACGAAATACCTCAGGCTCTCGCAATCGGCCTTATCGATCCAGAAACAACTGCTCTCAAAGATGCAACCACAGGTCAGATTAAATCCCTTCAAGCAGGAATTGAAGATGGCACAATTGACGTATCTAAAGGTCGAGTACTCGATCCCAAAACAAAACGTGCTTATAATATCGATGTCGCGTTCCAACGAGGCTTGCTTGTGACCCTTGACAAACCTCTAATTTATCAACCAGAACGTCGAACTTCCGTAGAATTACAGAAAACTCTACCGAAGGACAAAGGTGTTAGAGAATGTACATTGGAAGAAGCAATTCGATACGAACTATTCAATCCGGATACCTCCGTTGTGAAAGATCCCAGAACTGGAAGATTTATTACCGTAACTGTAGCAATTCATGAATGTGTTATCGAACTATCAAAGAAAGTAACGTTTGAGCCACAAACTGGAAAAATACCCTCCCAGTGTGTTAGATTCGAAGAGACGATCGTGTTCTTCAATGAACCTCTTACTTTTGAAACTGCGGTAGAAAAAGGCTACTTGATTCTCGATAGTGGCAAGATGACAGATCCAAAGACTAATGAAATACTGACATTGAAAGAAGCTATTACACTTGGAATCATCGATCCAGATTCAGCTCTGATCAAAGATTTGCAGAAAAAGAAATTGATCAAATTACCTGAAGCTTTCCGCAAAGGAATTATGGATAGTGAAAAGAGCAACGTCTTGGATACCGTTACATCCAAGCTACATACATTACCTAAAGCAGTTGAAAGTGGCCTTTTGACAACGCCTAAACAAGGATTATCATTCATTGAAGCGCTACAATTTGGCCTTTACAATCCCACAACCGGTGGCTTTTATGATCCGTTTGTTATAACTTCTGTATTAGATCGTAAGCGCTTAACACTCACAGAGGCAATAGAATCAGGTTTGGTTGATCCATCGACAACCGTAATCAAAGACCCCGAAACTGGTAGTATAACAAGCCTACCAGAGGCCATAAGCTCAGATAGGATAGATCCAATATCAGGCAGGTTTATAGAAGGTCCCGAACGGAAGAGTCTAGATTTGATCAAAGCATTGGAACGGGGATACATTCTCGCTGCTGAAGCAAGGGTAAGTCAATTTTTATATGAATACATTTATTCTAGCTTTGTAGGAGGTTACGGATTATTATCATTATTATTATTGCATTTTGCTTCCAAATTTTTACGTTCATGTGTCACAACAATAATTAATAGAATTTTACCCAAGTTATTCTCGATATATATTATTGGTGAAGCTTGGTGGCATGGTCCTTGCATGGACCTTGAACTGGCTGCCAGGGAATGATTGAAGTTGAACTTTTTTTTAGAATTTGTATCAAGGGCCTATATATTCTTATAAAAATTATTTTCATCAATTATAATACATAGTAGAAGCTTTATATTCACAGTATGAATAGTATTATTTGTATTCTCCCATATACATCATCCCTTGAATTGATAACGATTAGCCCCGCTTACTATGTTTTGTCTCATTTTTACAGTGTGCCCATGTTACACGTCACCCACACCTCCGTGCTTGTTATCATTTAACATGGGGCTAGTAAAAGACCAACTACTCCCACCTGACACTAACAACTGTGTTGTGCTCTGAAAGTAGTGTTGCTGGCACGTCGACAGCCATGCGACGCATCGCACACATCATAACAAAAAAATCCTTCAACATCGCTTTGATTAAAAGTCATTAATCCACAATCGTTTTTTATCGCATCAGCAAAGCTAATTTGATCTTTAATTATTTACATTTTATTATTACATTATTTTATTCATCATCTTATTGTTTTGCGATAATTCATAAAATTTCAGTATCTATTGAAAACTTTTCTCAATTCATTCAGACCTTCTAAATTTGAATCATTCTCATTAAACCGTTCGGAATTCATGAACATTATCACGGATCAATAAGATGGAATTAGTATAAGTTTAGAATAATTTGATAAACAATCTTCAGGATCTTCTAATCTCATGTAAATTCAGAAACAAAAAAAAAGATGCAATTTGTCGAATTCATATATCTTTATCTTCCGTGTTTATTTGTTATCGTTGCATGCAGATAAAAGATTGAAAAATGTTCGAAATATCTACATCTAATATTTATTTTGTGTCCATCTCATATTGTGGTCTTCGTGAGTCAAAGGCCCTAACGTTGTTAATCAAATTTGATCTTAGCTTATCGTTTTATGCTTTAACATAATTTTTACGTTGAGTAAATAATTATCTTTTTACCTATGTATACTCTACATATATAATTGTTGACTTTTTTCAGGTAATATTGTTCTTTTTTATTTTACTATACCAGTTTGCAAATCTTTATTTTGCGTAAAGAACACATCACATTACAAACGACTCCTCCATTGTTACACACATTCATTATTGTGCGTTTTAATTTATTTGCTTGACAAAAGTATCGCCACCAGCAGCATACAAAGCCTGTGCTATTTCATTTGCTTAAAATTGCATATGACAAAGCTATTTATATATGAATATGTAATTCTTGCAGATAAATTAAAACTACTGTTTCACTGTTGTTCACCTATTTTATGTCACAAAATATCTACTGTGTATGTACTGTTTTTGTGTGTTCGTGCTTGCATGAGTGAGATCGTCCTAAGCTTATTTGGTTATTTTCGAATATATTATTTATTTTTATTTTCATTCTATTTTACGGACTAATATCCATGAATCAAAGATTTACACTATTGGTAAGATGGTGATACATCATTATATTATCGACGTTTACTCTATAATTTAATAAATAAATTTCATTATATTTCATTTTCCTTAAAAACTCGCAATAATTTCTAACGCACCAATTAAACATCATTATAGCAAGCAGTAGAAGAAAAATACAAGCTTTGTGACGAAACTCTAACGAAACTTCTGCAATGGATATCTGAAGTTGAAGACAAATTGGCCAATCAAGACGTCGTCAAAGAGGATGTAGAAGATTTAAGAAATAGGATCAATGTTATGAAGGTGAGGCAATAGTCGATTTTATCTTGATTAAACTCCCTCATGCCGTGCAATCCTGATTCATAATCTGTGTGAGTAAAGAACTCACATTCATCCCACTTAGAAAATAATATATTCATCTTTTCAGCAAGTAAAAGAAGACTTAGAGATTCATAGCCGTCCGGTATCATCATGCATTGATCAAGTAAGACAAGTCGTTCTTACTGGTAGCGACGTTCTATCAAGCGATGAAGTTGCTACTCTGGAAAAAAGTGGCCGTGCTTTGAAGACAAGGTTTGATAGAGCAACAGACCGGACAGACAGACTGCTACGCCGTCTCATAGGAGCCAGTGATGAGCTTAGTAAATTCAAGTATGTTGAAACTCCTCTTTCAGATGTTTGATATTTTCGTTTTTTCATTTACCCAGATTTATTCATTTATTCATTCACGAATAATATTCATTCACTTTTCTAGGAATGAGATATCCATCTTTTCCACATGGTTGGACAAAGCACGCCGAACGCTTGAAGATAAGGAGCGATCACTTTCCAACTTGAATAAATTGAATAGCGGTGCAGATCACACCCGAGAATTCGTGAGCGATGTTATCGCCCATCAAGCTGATCTCAGATTTATCACAATGGCTGCTCAGAAATTTGTCGATGAAAGCAAAGAATATCTACAAGTTTTGAATGACTTTAGAACCAGTTTGCCTCAGCGCTTACCACACAAGGAACCAATTTCGAGCCAGAGCTCACCTGTACGAAGTGAGGTTTCTATTGTTACAGCACAGTACAAGGATCTACTCTCACGAGCTAATGCTCTTTCTGATAGACTTTCTGGAGTTGGGGGCCGCCAACGTGACTACAGAGATTCACTTGAAAAAGCTAGACAATGGTTGAAAGAAGTCGAACCTAGAATACATCAAGTGCTTTCAGAGCCGGTGGCTGCGGAGCCTAAGCAAGTCGAAGATCAACTTAGCAAAGCAAAGGCATTGAATAATGAATTCGTCGCAAATGAACGTTTGGTAGATAATGCAAAGACTAGCCTGGCGGCATTGCTGAGATCTCTTGATGGTCAACTTACACCTGCTGAAGCCAATCAACTCGAAGAACCAGTTAGGGAACTTGAAGACAAATATAAACAACTAGGATATGCGCTCGCTGAGAAATGCCAACAATTAGATACTGCCTTGGTGCAAAGCCAAGGAGTTCAAGATGCGCTGGATGGCTTAGTCATCTGGCTTAACAACGCCGAGAGTCAATTTAAGTAAGTTTGAATTAAACTCTGAAAAAATGTTGAGCAATTTACCATTATGACGTTTATAACAGCACCGGAAAACTCATTTACCTTCAAATAAATTTGATATCGTTTAATTTTTAGGAATCTACAACGTCCAGCTAGTCTTCAAAAAGAGCGACTCGAAGAGCAACAGAGAGATCAACGTGTGCTTCAAGCAGATTTAGACAGTCATCGTCCAAGTGTTGAAGCTATAACCGCTAGCGCTCAAGACTTACTTATTAATTCGAGTAACGCTCGCGTTGCAAAACGTATCGAAGGCAAACTAAAAGATGTTCAAATTAGATTTGAAAAACTCATGGAGAAGTCTATTCGTCGTGGAGAATTCCTTGATGAAGTTGCTCTGGGTCTTGGCGAGTTTAATGCACAGACATCCAAATTTGATGCTTGGTATTCTCACATGATTGAAATTCTGCAATCTAGAGACTTGAGTAAACTCAATGTTTCTGAGCACGATAGTAGAATGGCTCAGATAATGGACAAACGCGAAGACCAACGTAGTAATTTTGAAGATCTAATAAGAAATGGCAAGAATCTGGTGAGTAAAAAAGATATAACTGATGCAGCATCGGTCAGAGATAAGATCAAGGCTCTAGAGTCACAATGGAAGGAACTGAATAATCTCCTTGACGAAAAACAACGCCTCAGCAAATCTCGCGCCGAACAACTTAATGCCTATGAAAAATTACGTGATCAAGTTAATGACTGGCTGAGTAACACGGAAAATAAAGTACAGAGATTACAACCCGTTGCCGTCAATCTTGATATACTCAAGAAGCAAACCGAGGAGTTGAAACCTATTCAAAAAGAATACAGAGATTATGGTATTACTATTGACAAGGTAAATGACCTCGGAATTTCTTATGATAGCCTGGTCAAAGAACGAGCCGAAAGTCCAACAAGACGACGTGGAAGTACTAGTCCAACAAAGAGACCTAGCGTTACTAGCCCACGTAAGTATTCCATTAAGTTCAGGAATTCAGAATTAAAATACACAGCTAATTCAATTTCCAAATGCCTCCCTCATTCATTTACAACCAGTTTTTTACCATCATCTCAGAATAATCAACTAATTTATTACTCATATCATCTATCTGTTTATGTTGCACTAGATTCATATCATCGCACATCATACTTGACTTTGTTTAATAATTTGTTTGTAGTACGTCGTACGTCACAAGACGGTCGCTCACCATCCCCTACTAAGTCTTATGCAGTTCAAAGTCCGGTATCTCCAGGTGGTAGCAGTGGATTCAGCAGCAGACGATCAAGCCAGGATGGTTTCCATTTGGAAGAATTGTCCCCAGTTCAACAGCAGCTCTCTGAAATTAACAACCGTTACAGTCTACTCGGTGTTAGATTGACAGACAGGCAAACTGAGCTGGATAATCTTAAGGAAGAGCTCCGGAAACATCTTGATAACTTAAAAACGTTATCACAATTTCTGGACAAGGTGAACTAATCGATTTTCTGTCACTGATGAATATTGAATATTTCCCGAATATAATGCTAATACTTTTTTTTTCTTCTACATCAGATCCAGCGCCAATTGCCCAAAGAAACAATTCCAGCATCAAAAGAAGAAGCAGACAAAACTGCCAGGCAAATCAAGATTGTTATTGAAGAAATGTACGAAAAGCAGTCTCTGTTAGACAGCACGAGGACACAAGTACGTGATCTTGTAAGGCGCAAACAAAGCGCTAATGGAACAGATAGGCTTAATGACGAATTAGAAGATGTTGCTAGCCGCTGGAAGTCCATTTCAGACCGGTGCAAGGATAGAATTCAATTTTTGGAGGATATTAAAGAGTTCCATGATACTTACGAAGGCCTTAATTCGTGGCTGGGTGCCAAAGAAAGAATGTTGGGAGCTTTGGGACCAATTTCATCCGAACCCAGAATGGTTGCAAGCCAAGTTCAACAGGTCCAAGTTCTCCGTGAAGAATTTAGGACACAACAACCACAACTCGATCACTTGGCTCAAGTTGGAGAAAATGTACTGGCTAGAGTCAACGTCGAGTCACCTGACGGCCAGAAGATCAATACCAAACTAAACAGCGTCTTACAACGCTGGGCTGATCAGCTTGGAAGATTAGATGAACGTGCCCAGAGCTTGGGAGATGCCGTTGACACAAGTCGTGAATTTGATGCAAGTCTCAATCGACTTCGTGATGCTCTTCAAGGAATTTCTGATAACTTGGATGATCTTCCACTCGACAAAGATCCAGAAGAACAATTACGGAAAATTGAACATCTCGAAAGACAACTTGAAGGTCAAAGACCACTTTTGGCTGACGCAGAAGCATCTGGTGCTCAATTATGCGAAGTATTGAGTGATCCTGCTTCCAAATCTGAAATTCAAGGCAAACTCGCCGCTGTTGGGAAATTGTATAACAATCTACAGAAGAAACTTGATCACAGGAAGGCCGAGGTTGAAGGGAACCTGCGTGGAGGTAGACAGTTTGAGGCGTCTTGTAGTAAAACTCTTGGATGGCTAGCAGACGAACTTGGAAATATGTCTGAAAAATTATTGGTATCTGCTGATCGGGAAATTCTACAACAGCAACTCGATCATCATGAGGTTTGTGCCTATTCGCATGTTTTTCATTCAGTAATATTTTGAAACCTGATTTCAACAAACAGATAGCAAATTCAGTCAAATCCATCAATTTTCATAGTGTTAACAATGTTTTTAACATCAATCTCATCTTTGTTTTACAGCCAGTTTATCGTAACGTGATGAGCAAGGAACATGAAGTAATAATGCTATTGAATAGAGGACGTGACATGCTTGCACGTTCTCAGAAAAGCGAGAATCGCTCACTCCAAAGAGACTTGGAAAAGATGAACTCCCAATGGGATAGATTGAAGAAAGATACCGTTGAAAGGCAAACTAGATTACAAACTTGTGCAGAACATTGCAAGAAGTATTACCGAGCTCAAGACGCATTCCTTCCATGGCTGCGACAAGCAGAGGATAAACTTGAGAGTCTTAAACCAGCATCTTTCAAGCGTAAAGATATTGAAAAGCAGCTGAAGGAACTATCCTCTTTCAGAAATGAAGTATGGAAACGTTCAGGTGAATTTGAAAATAACAAAACTCTTGGAGAAACATTCGTTAGTGCATGTGACATTGACAAAGACGTTGTGAAGAATGAACTTGGCGCTATGAAGACTAGATGGGACAAATTGAACAACGGTGAGTGCGATCTGTAATTGTAAATGATGATTTTCAGATTCTCATCGGTTCTCCTAATTTTCTAGTCCTAGTCATGAAATTATCTCAATTGCTTTGACTAACGAGATGTTTCTCTATTCTCAGATGTACTCGAGAGAACCCAATCTCTAGAAGATATTGCTCGTCATCTCACAGATTTCAGTGAGAACTTACGCGATCTACAACACGGTTTACAACGTTGCGAAGACAAACTTGCTTCCCATGATGCTCTTGGTGGAGCATCCAAAGATCCCAAACTTCTCGATAGGATTAAGGTAAAGAATACTTGAAACATAAATCAAATGGTGATTATTGAATTGAACCAGCATGAATTGTGTTGAATAAATAACAATAATAACAATAATAATAAGAGTAATAATAATAATAATATATGTTCATTTAGGTTTAGAGATACATTATTTCCTGCACTAAGGGATTCAACCCTTGTCTTGTGTCTGAACTTCGATTAAAATACATAAAATAAAGTATAATAAAAATGAAATGAATCTAGAGATTTAATAAATAGATAAGTCTAACTGGTATAACAATAATAAGCGATGGAGAATTACAAAAATTTTGTACGAAATTTATATTTCTACAGTTTTCTAGCTTTTCTAATAAATGATTCTTCGGTTTTTTCCACAGAATTTACGAGAAGAAACAGCAAGTTTGAAGAAACCATTGCAATCCGTGAGACAGCAGGCTAATGATCTGGTAAATGCTGCTGGAGAACAAGGAGTGGATGCAACACACTTGGAGGATGAAGTTGACAATGTTACAGATCGCATCGATGATCTACAAGCTAAACTAGATGACAGATGCAGCGAACTCCAGAGCGCGGCAACAGCTGTTGCTCAGTTTAACGATCAAGTCAAGGGTGTCTTTCAGGACCTCTCTGATCTCGAGAAGGATTTGGAGTCGATGAAAGCACCGGGTCGGGAGATTAAAGTTGTACATGGTCAGATCGAAGATGTTGGAAAGCTTATTAACAAAATCAATAAAGCCTCTGATGACGTTGCTGATGCTGTTAGTTCTGGTGAGAGATTAGTCGACTCTGGTTTTGCTCCCGATACAGTTGCTACGAGAGATCAGGTTGAGACTTTAAAACGACAACTTGCTAAAATCGACGAACGTGCTCGAAATAGAGATGAGGTACTTAATGATACTTTGAATAAACTCCAAGAGTTCTACAATGCACATGCTGACGTTATGGATGATATTAACGATGCTCATGAACAAGTTCGTAAACTGAAACCCATAGGCTCAGAAGTAGAGACTATTAGAGCACAGCAAGAAGATTTCAGAAATCTTAAAGCCAACAGAATTGAACCGATAGGTCATGCAGTCGACGATTGTAATCGCCTTGGACAGTCACTCGTTCAAAGTGCAGGACGCGATGTTAACACTGGTAGTATAGAGAAAGATCTGGATAAACTGAACGATAAGTGGAACGACCTCAAAGGAAAAGTACGTAGAAGGAGTAATCTTGTTATTACTCATGCAAAGTTAATCTTTTTAGTAACAACGGCCTAGTTTATTCACAGCCACTGTTTAGTATGCATGATATTCAGTATGGATAATTTCTATTTTAGAATACGTCAGTGGCATGAAGTAAATTTTTACTGACTCGTTATACACTAATTCATATACAGTAATAACAAATTATAGAACCATCTGAAAACACTATAAAGCAGATCTTCTTTTAATAATTCTTTATTATTCTTTTCTAGCTAAATGAACGAGATCGCAAGTTAGATGTTGGTCTTCTACAGTCTGGTAAATTCCAAGAGGCATTAGATGGTCTTGAAAAATGGCTCGCCGATACCGAAGAAATGGTTGCTAATCAGAAGCCACCTTCCTCAGATTACAAAGTTGTCAAAGCGCAGCTCCAGGAACAGAAATTCTTGAAGAAGATGTTAATGGATCGTCAGAATTCAATGTCATCTCTCTTCACCATGGGGCAAGAGGTTGCTGGTGGAGCAGATCCTAAGGAGCGTAAAGTTATCGAAAAACAACTTACAGACCTTATGGGTAGATTTGATCATTTAACTGATGGCGCCGCTGAACGAATGGATGCCCTTGAACAAGCGATGGCGGTAGCTAAAGAATTCCAAGACAAACTTATACCTCTAGCTATTTGGCTAGATAAAACAGAGAAGAAGGTGAAAGATATGGAATTGGTACCAACTGACGAAGAAAAGATTCAACAACGTGTCAAAGAACACGATATGCTGCATGATGATATTTTATCTAAAAAACCAGATTTCAGTGAACTTACAGACATCGCAAGTAATCTGATGGGTCTTGTTGGCGAAGATGAAGCTGCTGTGCTAGCAGATAAGCTTCAAGATGTTGCTAACAGATACGCAGCTCTAGTTGATCGCTCTGAATTACTTGGAAATCTACTTCAACGCTCTAGACAAGGATTGAGACATCTCGTACTCACTTATCAAGATCTACAAGCTTGGATGGAAAGTATGGAACTCAGACTTTCGAAATATCGTGTACTAGCTGTTCATACTGAGCGACTTCTTCAGCAAATGGAAGATCTTGCAGACCTTACCGAAGAAGTATCAACACGGCAGACTGAGGTTGATAGTACAGTTGATTCTGGTCTCGAACTAATGAAACACATTTCTAGCGATGAAGCTCTTCAATTGAAAGACAAACTTGATTCTCTACAACGACGTTTTAACGATCTAGTTACACGAGGCTCAGATCTTCTTAAACATGCGCAAGAAGCTCTGCCTTTGGTACAACAATTCCATGATAATCACAACCGTCTCATGGACTGGATGCAAGGGGCTGAATCTGCCCTGCAATCAGCCGAACCCAACGAGGAAGAAATTATCCGTTTAGAAATGGAGATATCAGAGTACAGACTTGTTTTGGATAAAATCAACACAGTTGGACCGCAGCTGTGCCAAATTTCACCTGGGGAAGGTGCTGCGACCATTGAAGGACTCGTCACCAGAGATAACAGGAGGTTCGATGCTATTGCCGAACAAATTCAGAGGAAGGCAGAGAGGATTCAACTCAGCAAACAGAGATCCCTCGAAGTTATCGGTGATATTGACGAACTTCTGGACTGGTTCAGAGAAGTCGACGGTCAATTGAGAGAAGCAGAACCACCAAGTAGTGAGCCTGAAGTCATCAGAGTACAACTCAAAGAACATAAAGCTCTAAATGATGATATTTCTAGCCAAAAGGGAAGAGTGAGGGACGTTATTTCAACTGCTAAGAAAGTAATCCGTGAAAATGCTCAGCATGAAGAT
This sequence comes from Phymatocera aterrima, assembly GCA_963170745.1. NCBI lineage: Eukaryota > Metazoa > Arthropoda > Insecta > Hymenoptera > Tenthredinidae > Phymatocera > Phymatocera aterrima. Next base: position 4,881,422 of record OY720662.1, on the reverse strand, counting down.
ACATCAACAATCAGAGACAAAATGGAAGACCTTCGTGAGACTATGGAAATAGTTTCTGGTCTTTCAGCCGACAGACTCGGCGCGTTAGAACAAGCTTTACCGTTAGCTGAACATCTCAGAGATGCTCATGCCGGTCTAGTTAGCTGGTTAGAAGAAGCTGAGCACCAAGTTGCTATGTTACCTATGCCGGCGTTACGTCCTGACCTAATTGCAGTGCAACAAGACAAAAATGAATTGCTCGTGCAAAGTATCAACGAACACAAACCTCTCGTTGAAAAACTCAATAAAACTGGAGAAGCTCTTATCAAATTATGTAACGATGAGGAGGGTGCGAAAGTTCTAGAAATTTTGGACAATGACAATGCTCGTTATGCGGCACTACGTGCTGAGTTACGTGCGCGCCAACAAACACTCGAACAGGCATTACAGGAGTCTTCACAATTTTCTGATAAGCTTGAGGGTATGCTTCGTGCACTTTCATCGACTGCCGATCAAGTGAATGGGGCTGAGCCTGTGAGCGCTCATCCTCCGAAACTGCGTGATCAGATGGACGATAATGCTGCATTGGCAGATGATATTGCTCAAAGATCTGAAGCCTATGCTGCAGTTAGGAAAGCTGCTGATGATGTCATCAATAAAGCTGGTAACAGGGCTGATCCAGCAGTAAAGGAGATCAAACGCAAATTGGAGAAGCTTAATAAATTATGGGCGGAAGTGCAAAAAGCAACCAATGATCGTGGACGAAATTTGGATGATACTTTGGCTATTGCCGAGAAGTTCTGGTCCGAGTTAAATGGAGTGATGGCCACATTACGCGAATTGCAAGATGCTCTCGCTGCCCAAGCTCCTGCCGCTGTTCAACCTGCTGCTATTAAACAACAGCAAGTAGCCCTTCAAGAAATTAGACAGGAGATTGATCAGACGAAGCCTGATGTTGAACAAGTGAGAGCTTCTGGACAAGAGCTGATGGGTCTTTGCGGTGAACCTGACAAACCTGAGGTCCGTAAGCACATGGAAGACTTAGATCAGGCTTGGGATAATGTAACTGCACTTTATGCACGACGTGAAGAGAACCTGATTGACGCTATGGAGAAGGCAATGGAATTCCACGAGACGCTTCACAATCTTCTTGAGTTTTTGGAAGAAGCTGAAGACAAATTTGCTGCTATGGGAACTCTGGGTAGTGACATCGACGAAGTCAAGAAACAAATCAAGCAACTTGCTGCTTTCAAAGCTGAGGTTGATCCGCATATGGTGAAAGTTGAAGCACTTAACAGGTACGGATCAATTTCATTGATTATTTTTCTAATCTCAGAGTCCCTTTGTAAACAATAGTGTGGTTTTTCACTGAAATTGTAGATAAGATCATACACATATGCCCGTAAGAAATAGAATAATAATCCGACAAGATTAAACGGATTTATCTAATGAAAACATTTTTTTTGGCGTTCCTGAAAACAGAAGTCTTACAAGGCAAGTCAATGTCTCGGTGTTAAATCGTTGCTGTAGTTAGAGCATGGCTTAGATTTCTTTCTAATAAATGTTTTTCTTTTCATTTTACTTTGAAATATTCCAATTGCACGGTACTGTGTTATATATATTTTTTTTTATATCTATGCGCCTCAATTCTGATAAGTCTGATAGATCTTGTTTACTGATTACAAAACAATGTTCAGAACTAGTTCACTTAAAATGAATGAAAAGTAAATTTTTCTATTCGCTGAAAAGAGTACCTTGCACGCTGCAAAAAAAGATTCCGATTATTTATTTTTCGTAGAATTTTAACTAAACCAAAGAAAATTGTTCATTTTTTCATATTATCTTCTTATTCGATTTAGTTGTCGTCTCAATTTCTTTATTATTCTGAATGATTCCCGCAATTTTCTACAAACAAGATAAAAAGAAATTTATGTTTTCTACTTCATATCAGACAAGCTGCAGAACTCACTGAAAGAACGTCATCCGAGCAAGCAGCTGCAATCAAGGAGCCTTTAGGTGCTGTAAATCGTCGATGGGATGGACTACTTCGTGGAGTTGTTGAAAGACAGAGACTGCTCGAAAATGCGTTGCTGAGACTTGGACAATTCCAACATGCACTTGACGAACTTCTCGTATGGATTGACAAGACTGATAATACCTTAGAAGATCTGAAACCAGTAGCCGGCGATCCTCAAATAATAGAAGTTGAACTGGCTAAACTGAAGGTCCTTGTTAATGACATTCAAGCTCATCAAACTAGTGTGGATACCCTCAATGATGCTGGAAGACAACTCATTGAAGATGGTAAAGGGACGGCTGAAGCATCTACTACGGCTGAAAAACTTGGCACCCTCAATAGGCGTTGGCGCGATTTACTCCAACGAGCAGCTGACCGCCAAAGAGAACTTGAAGATGCTCTTAGAGAGGCACAATCCTTCACCGCCGAAATTCAGGATCTGTTGTCCTGGTTAGGTGACGTGGATAATATGATTGTAGCATCTAAACCAGTTGGTGGTTTACCAGAAACTGCGTCAGAGCAACTCGAAAGATTCATGGAGGTATACAATGAATTAGAACAAAATCGGCCCAAAGTAGAAACAGTTCTTCAACAGGGACAAGAATATCTCAAACGTGCCGGAACAGCAAGCGCAGGTGGATTGAACCATAATCTAAGAACCTTAAAACAAAGATGGGATAACGTCACTGCTCGCGCAAGCGACAAGAAGATCAAATTGGAAATTGCTCTCAAAGAAGCAACGGAGTTCCATGATGCTTTACAAGCATTTGTTGATTGGCTCACAAATGCAGAAAAAACTTTGACCAACCTGAAACCCGTGTCTCGAGTCATGGAAACTATTCTTGGACAAATCGAGGAACATAAAAGTTTCCAGAAGGACGTTGGCGTTCACCGTGAAACTATGTTGAATCTTGACAAAAAAGGAACACATCTGAAGTATTTCTCACAAAAACAAGACGTTATTTTGATCAAGAATCTTTTAATTAGTGTACAGCATAGATGGGAAAGAGTGGTTTCAAAATCCGCCGAACGAACAAGAGCCTTAGACCACGGATACAAAGAAGCCAGAGAGTTCCACGATTCATGGTCCAACCTTATGAACTGGTTAGAAGATATTGAAAAAACTTTGGATGAAGTTACTGCTGACGGTGTCGGTGGAAATGATCCAGAGAAAATTAAATCTCGATTGAATAAACATCGTGAAGTACAACGAGCTCTCAGCGGCAAACAAGGCGTATATGATTCTACCATGAAGAATGGCAAGAGCCTGAAGGATAAGGCACCTAAATCTGATGAAGCTGCTCTGAAAGAACTTTTGAACGAATTGAAAAACAAATGGACAACAGTTTGCGGAAAGAGCGTGGACAGACAAAGAAAACTTGAGGAAGCATTGTTGTTCTCTGGACAATTCAAAGACGCGATTCAGGCATTACTCGAATGGCTTAGAAAAGTTGAGAAACAGTTATCTGAAACTGGACCATTACACGGAGATCTCGATACAGTGACTAATCTTGTTGAACAACATAAATCATTTGAGAAAGATTTAGCGTCTCGTGCTTCACAGATGGAATCAGTAATTAGGACTGGTCATGATCTTGAATCAAAGGCAACTGCAGAAGACGCATCTACAATCAGAACACAACTTACAGAAGTTAACTCTCTATGGGATACTGTTACGCGTCTTTCTTCGAACAAGACTAGTCGTTTGGAAGAAGCTCTTAGAGAAGCTGAACGCCTTCATAAAGCTGTTCATGTTCTTCTAGAATGGCTCAGTGACGCTGAAATGAAACTCAGATTTGCTGGCCAGCTACCCGAAGATGAACAGGAGAGTAGAAACCAACTAATGGAACATGAGAAGTTCTTACGTGAGCTTCAGTTTAAAGAAGTTGAAAAAGATGCTACCCTAGAATTGGCACATATTATTCTAGCCAAAGCACATCCTGATGGTGCAGCAGTTATTAAACACTGGATTACAATCATCCAATCACGGTGGGAAGAAGTTTCCACATGGGCACATCAGAGAAACCAGAGACTCGAAACTCATATGCAAGGCTTACAGGTGAAAAATACTTATTTATGTAATTTACAGCAAATTCAACAACATTTTTGGTATGGTTGATGGATGACAGAGTTTTGATTTCATGAAATAACATCATTTTAATGATATTTACAGGATCTAGACAACCTTTTGGAAGAGCTGCTCATGTGGCTTGGAGGATTAGAGAATACATTAAATATCTTGGAAGCTGAACCACTTCCTGATGACCGTGCAACTTTGGAAATGCTGATCACAGATCATCGGGAATTCATGGAAAATACAAGTCGGCGCCAAAATGAAGTTGACCGTGTTTGCAAAGCACGTCAAGTTAAATCTGTTAAATCTGATGGTCGCAAATTTTCTAGACCTAAATCCACGACACCCAGGTATGTTCCTCTTTCACATACTTTGGTAAATTTACATCCCATACAATATGCTATTTATCACGAAATTGAATCGGATGTCTTCGTTAAAAAAAATTTTCAAAAGAATAATGATTATCCCGATAGATTCAGTGGGAAGCTAAGATAGCGCTTTTAGCAATAGCATGCAATCGTTTTTCAATTTTATACTTATCTTCTCAAATAGATAATCAATTAATTGAGAAAATTATAATCAATTATATTACAATTGCTTGCTGCTTGTTATTTTGTGTGCATACTGCATGTGTTAGTTTTTGTGTTTGTTTTCGCACTGGCTTACTTTGCCGACGACAGTAAGGACAACTTGTATGACCATGATTACGAGCAATCTCCGCTACGAAAGCAAAGGTTTGTCACCAGCGTCAATAAATCTCTTTTTACTTGATAAATATTCATATCAACTCTACAATCACACAGGATGAATTTAACGTCAAATGCTATTTGCATCCTGAATTACCTATTATTACATGAAATATATTTCAGAAATAAATTTCCAGAGCATATTGGTTGGAATTCAATTTAATCACGTTTGAGATTTGATCAATTCATAGCCACTTCTAGTAAACAAGGATAATCTCTTCTCGAGCGTCCTTTAGCTTTTGTGCTAACTTTTTGTTATTCTACTGCTTTTTAGCTTCAAAGGAAGTCGAGACCTCGTCCAGAACTCAAGGCGTGGAAGGTACTGCCTGTTAAATGAATTGTTTATTTTTTTACACTCAATACACCAACACTACCCCCACTTAGTTCCTCAAAAAACGAAATGTACAGAATTCATACTGTATGATATATTTTTACTCAGGATTTTGTTGCACAGCTAATTTGGAGATATTCTAACTTGTGATATTAGATGTTTACGTGTTGCACCAAATACTAACGTTTTTTTCACATCTTGTAATAATATTTATTTTGATTAAGTTCATAATTAGTTCATTGATATTTTGATGTGCTCTTAGGATAAGGGAACATAGAAGTTACTGGATATTAAATAAGAATAATTCAATTCTGTATATAAATTTGCAAAATTTTATATGAATCAATAGATGAACTTCAAAATAGAATATGCTGTATGTAAAAATGCTTGAAAAGAATTTATATACGAGGACGTCCAGTTTACGTTCAATTAGGCTTCTTTCGCTTAATTTATTTCAATATGCACACGATTTCTTTCAGGGAGAATATTTACAACTGGGATTACATTCAAACAATTGCATTACATTATAAAATACAAGTCGATGATACTACATTTGAAAAATATACACATATAATTTTAATACTGTTCTGTAACACAGTGCAACAGACGACTACTACTACTCTTCTTCACGAACAGATTTGGGTAGTTTTTCTTTTTTTTTGAGTGATGTGACGCATGTTCTTGTTTAGCCGAACCAGCCCAGGTCGCGAGCGAACACCAGATCCATCATTACCACACATTGGTCCACGCTTCCCACCCAAAGGAAGGTGCGTTCAATCTTATTCTCACGATTACAGTTTATTATAAAGTTATACATATCGATCGATATTTTCATTAGCCGTCATACTTCTAGTTTGCATAGTGTTTTCACCCATAGTTATGGTTGAGGAAAACTTCGTCTGTGCGTGTGTGTGTTTCGTACTGTATTTCGGGTTTCTATTGGTTTGGGTTTAGTACCTTCAAACATTCCTACTCATGAACATTCCCATGAAATTATGACTACAAACTTTATTATTAACTTTACTACTATGAATCGAGGATTAGAAACTGATTCGCTGTACTCACAGGTTAAGTTTATTATATCCACAAGCAAGTTGCAGAGCAGTTGTCCAAACCCCGAACAAAATTGTCAAATGAATTCAGGAGTACAGTTTATTATTCATCAAATATGAATGAACGTGGAATTAATAAATATTATTTTATTTCTTTCCATCAATTCCATGTGATCAAATCTGCAAATAACATGAGCAAGGAGTATCTACACATTATTGACTAAATATTTCTTGCACCATGTGTTAAACGAGCAATTACTGACTCAATATTTCTTGCATCATGTCCTAAATGAGCAGCAAGGGACCTGAACCAGAATTCAGAAGTCCAAGAGTTAAGCTTCTATGGGACAGATGGCGACATGTCTGGATGTTGGCGTGGGAGCGACAACGTAGACTACAAGACAAATATAATTACATTCAGGAACTTGACCGCGTCACAAACTTCAGCTGGGATGATTGGCGCAAGAGGGTGAGTTATTGATCCTATTATTGTTAATAATCCAGTGGCTGTAACTTAATCTGTGGAGCAAAGAGGACCGTCTCGATAATTTGGGACAATTTTTTTTTCATAGTTCCTGAAATTCATGAACCACAAGAAATCCCGTCTCACAGATCTGTTCAGAAAGATGGACAAAAATAACGATGGACAAATTCCTCGAGAGGACTTTATTCAAGGAATTATGAACACCAGTAAGTAACTTGATTATCTACCACTGTTAATGTTGAGATTAAAATGATCATGCGATGGAAATATTTAACATTCATGTGCAATTTCTATGTTTATCTTCTCTAACAATGGAACAACTAAACAGATTTCCGTTATTGTAATACTTGGACATTGTTTTCACAGAATTTGAAACCTCGCGTTTAGAGATGGGCGCAGTCGCAGATCTTTTCGATCGTCAAGGTAAAGGCTTGATTGATTGGAAGGAATTCATTGCCGCGTTACGACCAGATTGGGAAGAAAGAAGACCTCCAAATGATACTGACAAGATTCACGATGAGGTCAAACGACTTGTTATGCTTTGCACTTGTAGACAGAAGTTCAGAGTGTTCCAAGTCGGTGAAGGAAAATACAGGGTATGGATTTTTTCATCCTTACAGTTGAATAATTTCATCAGAATATATATACCATGAAAATTAATTGAGTCTATGCGTGATTAATGACATTTCTGTCTCTAAAGACGTATGTCTGTAATATTCACATTCAAGTAATCTTATATATTTATTTTCGTCAGTTTGGCGATAGCCAAAAGTTACGTCTCGTTCGTATCCTGCGATCTACTGTTATGGTACGAGTCGGAGGTGGTTGGGTGGCACTGGATGAGTTTCTTGTGAAGAACGACCCATGTCGTGGTGAGTTTCATTTATACATTTTCATATTATATCTATATACGGTATTTCATTTTTCCGTTGATCAATTTTTCTATGAAACTGTATCTGTGATCGCTGGATACCACATCAGGGGTACTTTGGCAAAATCTTGTATCTCAGAAATCCCTACTTTACAGGAAAGACAAAAAACACAATAATAATCAACAAAATATATTGTTGATAACTTTTTTGGCTCAATATCAAAGATAATTCATCTTCAACCGCTCCACATTTTTACATAAAACCTATAGAATTTATATAAGAGTATGTGCCGATTATTTTTCCAGTCTCAACTCAAAACCGTCACAAGTTGAGTTACGAGGTTCAGCCAAAGTATGCTCGATATGTTGAGTTTCACTTGTAAGCAATATTTATACAATAACTCAAGCATACGCGATACATATCACTAGTGTTTCATATTCTCAAACTCATATCAATGTTATAAATATTGCTTAGGAATGAAATTCATGCTAAATCAAAGCTAAGATTGATTTTCAGAGTTAATTATATCATTTCAATTCAATATTTGCAAACATTTTCTATCAATTTAGCTTTGGTATGGTAAAACTATTTCAATAGTTCTATTTTTTTATTTTTTTTATTCTCGAATTGCTATAGAAACCATGAAATATATTTATCTCCATTATAATGTTAAGATATTAAATTAAAACCAGTTTTATTTCGACAAAACGATTTCAACAATACCATGATATTTGGGTTTAATTTTTTGACGAATCATAGGAAAAGAAAAAGAAAAAAAATGTCTTACTATATTCCCCTTCCCTAATAAGAGGCAGATTTATTAAATGTTCAGTTGTCATTTAACACCATGTGTGTACATGTGTTACGTATCAATTATCAATTATTTTCTTTTATCATCATTAAATTTAACATTTTTCGTGTTTCATCCGGCATTCATTTGCTCTGCTCGAATAAAAACAAAAACATTTTGTCAACTTAATGATCTTGACTTTCTAACTAATGTGATAATATTCGATTAGTTATTTAAACTATCTTCAGTAAAACTACAATACTTAATATAGAATTGAAATGTTTTTGTGCCTGCGCTCTCATAACAGTATAATAACATGATAGTATGTTTGTGTGTATGATCTCAACTCCTGAGGTAACAACAATAATATAATCATTATTATTAATCACAAGTAACCAAGATCATAATACAAATATGGGTGAATAAAAGATTAAAAAAAATCACTAAGCAAAAGAGTAAAAAATGTGCGTATGTTATATTTGCTTTTGCGCTTAGCTTGTCGCTGAAGTTTGGATCTTGAATTCTCCTATCTAACCAGAATACTACTATGGTTGATAGAATATTGTGGTGATTACGAAAGAAGATTCATATAATTTATTATTTTATATTTGCTATTTCATGATTTGTTGTTTTTTTCAATAATCTTATGTATTCGAAACCAAAATTTCTGAAATCTTGTTCTCCAATCTTGATTCAACGATAGAGTTGACTAGTTTATTCAAATTAAATAAATACCAACTACATTATTTTATATAAAAATTCATGCATTTACAGTTTTAGCGAAATCTTCTTTTGGAACAGCATTATACAATATTTGTAGTTAGATGTAATATCGTTGATAGAACCCATACTAACATAAATTTTATTACTTTTTTTCACTCCACCCTCCGGAATCCCCTCATATGCCTTCCCGAACATAATGATCACTGAATTAATAATTGATTTATATGCCGGTACAATTATGATTGCTTTATATCCTTGGAAACGAATGCAATGCATGGAATATCATTTTTTTCACTCCATTGGATCAATATATCATATTTTATTAACCATAAATAATCTTAGTTTTTTTAATGCCAATACCGGATCCTAATAAACCGGAACAGCACGAAGGCTGGTGCCCACTTGGTGAGGCTTTTGTGAATGCTATTATTTTATTCACAACTGATATGCAATGCTTACTTATAGTTACACAAAAGTTGAATAAGCACTTTTTGTAGGCACTAGTTGAGAATCAAAAATTTGTGACACAATCACGCATAAAATAGGCACACTGCCGCTCTTCAAATAATATAACTTTTTAATTTCATTTGTAATAATATTAAGCAATTACCGAATCTACTTCGATTCAGCTAATTAAAAGTCATATTCTAAAGAAAAGTCTGAAATATCATAATGGAATGAAAGTTCTGTGTTTCTGAATGTCGAATCTTTAGGATCCTATTCATTATATTAATTGTTCATTTACATATCAGCTGTGAAATAAATCCATGTTGCATGTGACGACAAATTATATCATACATAAGGTGACTGTTTCTTCTTTAATCGTTATTTATTCGTAATGTTGGTTTATAATCTGTATTATACTGGATAATTTATTTTCTACTTAGTCTGAAGAATCTACCTGCTCTCATTTGGTTATTACTATTATATTGTTTTAAGTGAAACAAACCACTCAATTAGAAGATCAATTTTTCTTATCTTTAGTTATCATTCACGGTACATAAATTTTTGTTGATTATTGCTGTCACGATATATACTTAGATTATCAATAAGTCCTAGAGTATATTATTTCCATAGAAATAATATAAGTAAATTGTACTCATTTTGTGATTCTCAAGGAGTTCTACTTTACTTCACAAGTTATCAATCAAGTTTATATCCTAACAGTAGAATAATATCATAGATATTTTATTACCGATCTTAAATAAGTTCTGCCGTGGTTCTCAATTATCATATTATGGTTGTGAATTATTTAGGATTTGTGTCTTATTTTATGTGTTGAATTTCGTTTGATGAACAATTTATGTAGCATGGTGTTGGAGTTGAAATATGGTTTTTATAATGGACATTTTTAAGTTATGTTGTTTTGTTTAGTGTTTTACTATTTGTTTGAAACATGAATACCGCCTCATGAGATTTTTCATGAATTGAATATCAGTATTTAATTTTCATACATGAATATCATGTTTCAAACCGATAGCTTTGATGTAGTGACCCCTCGAAGTATCAGTCTGTATTACCGATATCGTGTATAGTAAAATTAGATTGTTTATAGTTTACTAGAGAATATTTCATTTCCATAGTTCTTAAAGAGAATTTAGTATTGGAAAATGAAACTGTAATACACACTGATGTACAATTCTTCAATTCCCTAATTAATTTATAATTTAGTAAGCTCTCCTTTATTTTATTCTAAATTTGTTGTTTTCTTTTTTTCTTTTATCAATCCACTACACATACACTACACGCTATCATCTGTTATTCAACTCTTTCTTTTCTCTTATCTATTTTTAATAAAAAAAAATTATTCAATTTGCATGTCCCCGCTCCCTTCGGTATTGTACATTTGTAAAATATTTCAATTGTACTATTATTACTCTTCTTTTTTCTCTCAAAATACCTCCCTTTATTCAATTATGTATAATTGAATTATTTCTCTCTCTTTTTATATTCATCTATCTACCTATCTATCTGTTCTCTGTACAAAAAAAAATATATTTGGCACCTCCCATCATCCTTGGCATCCCGTAACGCCTTCCTACTAACTGCGTGCACGCAACACACTCTAGCCAAGGGAAGGACAAACATTGAGCTGCGGGAACAGTTCATATTGGCGGACGGAGTCAGCCAGAGTATGACAGCGTTCAGGTCCAAACCGAGTCCAACCTCGACCCTGCAACGTACGCCAATATCCTCTGCTGGGCCCATAACTAAGGTAATGTTGAGAGACCCAAGAAATCTCCTACAGCCTCAGTCAATCATCAGGAATCAAATCTGCTCATCCATAGCTCTTCGTTCATTTATTAACATTATGCATCAATCCTCATAGTCAAGGGAAGACCAAAATGATCGGAAAATTTATAATTATCATCACCCAAATATATTTATCTTCGTAAGATAACTTTTTCATTGTTTATCCACATATTTGATGTATAATCTCATATCAAACTTGGCGACTTTCAGTGCTTGGTGCCAAAATCAAATAGAAAACATCCCTTTCTACAGCAAAAATGGTCATTAACTGTAACGATTTTTGCCACTGAAAAACTCGAAAATTATTAACGAACTACTTATGCCAAGTCTGTATATGCGAATGCTTTCACAGATTTTTTTTTTTTTCTTACATTACATTCACCATATTGCATATTCATTGCATTTTCATAAACTCTACGTCCTCTATAACTGAGGTACACGGCCTTGAAATAAATCAGCAATTTTTTGGTAAGTACAAAGTTTGCAGATTAAAAGTTCACAGGATGAGTTTGCATGAGCACGGTTGATAAGTATATTATACTGGTAGTTGAATGTAATCGCTTCTTATGATTTGTCACACTTGGGCATGTCACTTTTGTGATATATCCAAGAGTTTTTGTTGGGTAAACTGGTAAGGAAGGATCTCGTTGGAATATCAATTTCAGGACATCGCTCACAGCGGCATTGCGTTAAAAACCTCAGGAGATGTGATTTCAGCGCTACTTCTATTGCTAGGTTTCATTTCTCGCACAAATGGTTATTTAAACTGGCACAGATGCACTTTCGCTAATTGTATGAATGATCCGATCAGGTTTTTACGGAAATATCTTCATCGATATTAATGTTTCTTTATCCCCTATACATCTATAATGAACACTTTGAGTTGTGAGAGAGGATAAATACTGCTCGTGTTTTTATATCTATTACGATCTTTATCAGAGAATGTATGATTACCAATTTCTGCAATTCAGAGATAAGTGTATCAAGTATTGCCTACTGACATTATGTGAGTTGGAATTTAGACATGTATAAAATATTGACTAAGCCCTGGATAAGAGAATGGCAAAATCGTTGAGAGATATTTTGTCAGAGAGATATGCACGAAAATAGACAGCGTTGTAAAACTTTTGGTTTATGGTACAGCGGAGGAGTTCATGAACCAGCTGATGCCGATATTTGAGAGTTTGAGGCAAAAGGAGGATCTCCCGTGCTCATACCCTCTCCACATGCACGCACCCTCTTACCACTGGGTAAATAATAAATTCTCTCTTCCAATCTATCTTCCTTGTGATCATGATTGTTTTATTTTTGTGTTGCTGATCGTGTGAGCCTGTGATTTGCATCAACTCAATAGCGTGAATAATTTTTAGACTTTCAATCTTTTGTATTCTCATAAGAGTAGGGCTATTTCGTGAAATTTTTGTGTCCCATCAGCTATGATGTAATCTTAACTGTTGCTCAAATAATCACAATAATTTGTTTTCTGGCAATATGCAATTCTTTGTATTGTATTGAATTACAAAACGATGATCTTTTTCTCTATGTTTGGATAGTTGTAATTTTGGGGCGGTAGATAAATTTCATATTCATAATTACTAATAACAAGAATTTCACAAATATTCTGAGAGAATAAGTATAAACCTGAAGATGTAATCAAGAGTTTGTGCTTGGAAAAAAAAGTACTTAGGTAAGGTATTAATAATTACGAAGATCATTTTATATTCAGGTAAAAATAATTGTGTATTTTGTTATACTGCGTAGAATGGAATGTATGTTGTCGTATCACCATCGCATTCATTCTGAGTATCATTTTCAGTTATCCATAATTAATTGCCTGATTTGGTACTCTTTATTTTGAATGCCTCGAAATCCTTTGCTTTTTCGTATTCCCATCCTAAGCAACAGACGAATTATTTGTACGTTCCACTTCTAGCATGGATAGGTGATGATTACCATAGAATTTATTTCCTACTCAATGCATTTATCTGACACGGATATGTCGGAATTTTTGACCTGATCTCAGTTTTTTTGTTCTTTTATCATTTAAGAAAACATATTTATGTTTAATAGCGCAATGGATGAGTTTACCAGCTGCAGAAATTTCTGTGACATAATTCTATTTCAAAATAATAGTAATAAGAATAATAATAATTATTATTATTATTATCATTATTATTAGTAATCAACTATTGGAAAGGATTCTATTCCCACTTTTTAGTATTGTAAAATCATATCGAGAATTTGGAAAATATTTAATAACTTTTACTATATTTACGGATACATCTATCGTCCAGACATATTCATGCCACAATCATAGAACTTATCCATAGCAATAAAATACGATTATAAAATTGAGTAGAAAACATTCTAGTTTCTGAACATGTGTAACAATCCTCTTGTATTAATGCGTACATAGTGGCGTTGATTGGAGACACCTCAAATCACCATAAACTACTCTATCTCTCCCAGCTCCTTATGGTAAGTCAGCATGTCTTTTGTAGAATCCTCAGTTTTAATTATGGTAAAAAGTTGTTGATTAGTTTTCATTTTTTATATCTTTTCATTTTGAATTATCAATTCTATATTTATTTCGCAGTAAAACATCCCTTTTTATGATTTTGTAAATATTTTTGCGTTTTGAGTATCGAAAGAACGTAGTTACTACACCACTACAACTACTACTACTACTCTACTATTACTTGACTTATAAAATAAATATCTGTTATACCATAAATAAAATTGAGTCTTTTTGATCGTCAAGTAGTACGAGCAGTCGGTACGTACACACAATTTTAATTACTTATAATTTCCGTTTTTAAAAATAAACATGGAAATTATTATTTGTTCTTCATAATAAGTACATTAATTTCAATATACTTTATTGACAAAATACTCACACATTGAGAATGAGCAGAAATCGGACTACTACAAATAAAGCATGCGTCGAATACTTTCATGTCTATAAATCATTTTGATTTTTTGAAAACAGAGACAGTCGAAGTTTGGTCATATTTGATAAATTAGTAATATAAATAATTGTGTGAGTAATCAATACCATGATATAGCATGACGAACATACTATAAAAACGAACCAGTCAACCTTGAGTAATATTTGAATAATAATACTTAACTTTAACTTCTTGTTTATGTATTGATATTTTTGCTGTAAAAAGCTTAACTAATAGTCCCTTGAAATGAAATGAGAATTGTTATTCAAATACTGTTTCATACCACGTCTAGGTGAGAGAGCGCAGCGCACGAAGCGTTCCTATGGGTCAAACGCGGGCATCAAGATCTTCGTTGAGTGCTGGAACACCTGACAGTCTCAGTGACAATGAAAGCTCTTTCAGGCCACCGGCAAGAAAAACCAGTACACCTTATAGAAGTACTTTAACACCAGGTTAGTCAATAGCGAACGAACTGAACTTATTTATTTCATACTATTAAAAGGTGAGAATTGCTTCAGAGCAACAAGTGGTCATTTTGATGTAGCATCAAATTACCTAGTTTTCATCTACAGATGAGATTAAAAACTTGATAAACCCAATAGTTAATATTCCCTAAACGATTCTTCGTAATGTACAAAATTTTCATTTTAGGAGGAAGCCGTCCATCAAGTAGGCCCGCCTCTAGGCCAGCAAGTAGACCAAGCAGCAGACCCGTCTCTAGACAAGGTAGCAAGCCTCCTAGTCGATATGGATCCACTCAATCATTGGACAGTACAGGTAAATCATATTCAGCTTTGTTTTTAAAAATTTCAACATACAGTGTTCTATCTTTTCATTAGTTAGGTATTATTCCTGATATTTATACAATATTATATTACTTGTTTTGTTATTTGAATCTAATATTTATGCAAGATAAATCCGTGTGTACCTTATACGGTAGAGCCTCGTTTCCATTCTCCAACATATATATCTCATGCATATTTTTCCAACCACACAATTTTCCTCATGTGCAATTCTCCGAGTATTTCTCCCACTTCCTTATGTTGCAGTGAATATTATTATTCATATATCTGCGATATGTTGAATGTGTGAAAAACATTCACTGTACATGCGATAATTCATGTGAGCGAATATTCACCAAGTCCTTCATGAAACATACAAAGCATGCACAGAAAGAATGTTGCACATCGTGCACTTAGTTCGCATATTCACAAAATATCCTATGCTGTGTGGGTAGTTTATCCACAAGAACATCTGTGGAAAAATAATAAAATATTCCAAAAATCTGATGAATTCAGGGTGAATTTAGCTATTTAACGTGTATGAATTTTGAATTTCCATAGATGAAGGCACCCCAAGTCGCATTCCACGTAGAACTGTGGGTACCACAGGTAATACACCAACATCCAGTCGTCACAACAGCATTTCTGGTAGACGACTAGGAGCGCCAGTAAATGGGTCCAGTTCTCGACCACGAACGCCTACCGGACTCATCAGTCCTGCTGGGGGTTTGGCATCTAGGTTTGTAGATCAATATCATTTAACTAGCGATGAAAGATATTGAAAATTGAAGCCTGCAATGATTTCAAATAGATTAACCGACATTGCATCATCTTGCATTAATTATCTACTTAACATGCTAACTGCATTTAATGCATAAGCATAAAAATGAGTTATGACTTTATCCTACATTTAAAAAAAATAACAACCTCGTTTAAATAACAATTATATTTTTATTTAGAACCCATATTTTTCACTTAATTATCAAATTGATCTTAGATATGTGAATTTTTTGCTAATATTAGATTAAAATGATTAATCAATATCAATAATATTGACTTTGAATTCGGAATTTCATTCATTGTGATGACATTGTTTCAATCAGTTAAACACATTTGGCCATATAGTATTGAATATTCTGTTTTTAATGTCGTTTCTTCCTGAAATATTATGAATTATCTCCAAAAACAAAAATTTTGAAATTTGAATGCCAATATACATGGGTATATATTTTTTCTTTTCGGAATAATGAATCATTGTACTGCACCACTCTCTGTATGTATTTTAAACAAAACTTTGTATTCCGAAGCCTGGAAAGGTAATTCTATGCAATGCAAAAAGCGAAATTTGAATTAACTTTTGACGCACAAGAGTTGCGCAATGAGTTGTTAGGTAATAGGAATGCCGTATATGTTTTATAATGATCAATATAAACGGGGAAGATCTGATTATTTTACAGTATCAAGGTGATCAACATAAAGCCGTTTATTATAGCTGACTGCATAAATAAAGGATTCAATAATCCATGATTACACCTTCAATGAATTTGCCAGCGAGCTATAAATCTGAACAATCGGTTGAAAAATAATAAATTAACATACCTACCTTAACACGCAGCGTAATAAAATTTTTTAGGTTTGGCTCGATTCACCGAGCATCGAGTATACCAACGCTCTCTGGTGTCGGAGCACCAATTAGGTAAAGAGAAAAAATAATGAATACTAAAATTTACTATCTGATTTCTGTCACGGATGATCATACTCATCATGTATTATACACGGAATCGGGTTGCGTGCTACTATGTGTTTGCAGCAAGGTATAATAATTATCAAACCTAATGGCTGTGAAGAAAATATTCTTCTCATTGTAAATGTCTTTCAGTTCAATTATCGTAGAAATTAATTGGCCTACATATATATGTATAATATATGCATACAGTGTCGGTGGTGGTATCCATGGCTTCATTCATTCATATTCACTGACTTACTTATTTATTACAAAGTTAAGTGTGTACTGCTTTAAATTCTCATTTTTTTCCTTTTTTTTTCTTTCCCTTTCTAGAAGCATATAGATATAGGTATATAAACATTCACACGCCTTATTATTGTAAAATATATATATGCATATAAACATGTATATGTTTATTTGGTTCACTAATGCATAATAGAAAAACTGATTTCAATGTGGTGATGGTTCAGCCGCTCTAGGATTCCGGTTTACGTTGGACCAGAAATAAAATCCCCTCAGTCTACGACCAGCAATTTTTCAACTCATTCAACACAAAGCAACCAATCCACTATTTCTACTGATTCCACTGGGTATGCCTGATCGCATGTTTGTCTATGAACAAAATCTTTCTTTTTGTTGTTTCTTCCTTTATTATTACTTTTGTTTGTATTTTTTACTCGCTTGAAGTAGTTCCAATTTCAGTTCAGCGCTACAATTCCAGAGCCATTCAAGTTTTATATTGTCTTTTTTAGTCGTAAAATAAAATAGGAATTCTTATCCCAAAATATTGATCAATAAAGCGTATTATTATCTCTCTCTACTCTTTTTGTGATAATATTGTCAATCGTTCTGGCTAATTGCTTCAAAGATTTGTTTTTTAGATGAAAGTTTGTTCGATTTGTTATTGCCAGATGGCAACATTGATATTAGTATTATCATTACAACTGAATTCAATTGAACAGCTATGAAATAGCCAGATAGTGAGGAAATTGACTATGCTATAAAAATTGATGCAATCATGGCTATCTTTCTGACTTTTCTTCTAAAATAGCACTCGAATCCGGTTTAAGAATATTATACAGGCTTTAGTTATTGCGAAACGTATTGTTTTTATGAAATTCTGCTTTATTTTTATGTTAAATTTCATTGGGGAGTATTAAATAAGATGTCTATCGTGCTTGTTAGAGATTTTGGTCTGTTGTCAACGCAGCAGACTATACTGAAATATAGTAGAGAATAGATCGAATATTACATAAATTGTCATTTTGCATGATCATGTCATATTCAGCTAGATAGTAATTGGTAGAGTGAGTTCTTACTGCTTTCTTAGCTCATTCCTCTACCTGCTTTCAGTTACTATTAACAATTTCTCTCCGCAATGCTTAGGAGCAGTTCCATCCGTACAAGTTCAGCAACTAACATCCCTTCGACAGTCAAGCAAACGACTAGGTAAAAATGATAAAATATTGATTATTTTATGTGATCAATGTGACCTAGGCTTACAGAAATCGAATGTTTTATTAGCACAAAAAGAGATGTTCAAACTGTCCTATAGCTTATACCATGTTTGAATATCCAAAATTTATTTCATATATTCTTTATTTGTATTTAATCAGAAGTATTCAATAGATATTGATGATCTCGACTTATCCAAGTCATCGTATGCTCCTTGGGGCTTGAATTTCATTTCGAAAGTTAAACATAACATGTGTGGAGAAGATCTTCAAAATTAGAAGTTTCATGTTTGCCAGTTTTATTTTCATTTTTTCAATTTTCTTACTATTTTTAATCTGTGTTTGTATATTGTATAGTAAATATATTCGTTGAGAAGTTATAGTAAAGGGTGTTGAATTGTGCGGAAGAAAAATTCGACACAAAACTTTGCATGTTACAAAACTGGGGTACTCTCAATGTCAGATTACTTTTCATGATGACACACACTCTTTATCACTTGTCACGATTATTTTTGAGTTCATTCTCAAAAATGTTATGCTTCATGATGTTGAACACCGTCAATGTTAATTAAGGACACGGACTCCATCCAGTGGCTCTAGCACACCGCTGCCACCGCCTACAAAGTTGACTCGGAAACCTTCCGGGGCATCAGATACATCAGTGTCAACGACGCCATCGACCAAAAAGGGCAAGACACCGACCCCGATTGAGCAAAGGGCTCCGTTCAGGCTATAAAAGACGAAACTAATCCATTTTTCTGCTCTCTTGTTAAACAAAAATATGAAAACAAATACATAATTGATAGAATAAACTGATTGATTCAAAACTATGTAATATACTTATAGTCGATTCAGGTAGTAAGTCTGAAATTTATTGAAAAGAAAAAATAATTGAGCTACAGATAAAATATCTATAAACGTTACAAGACATAATAGACTAAAAATGTTAAAAAAAAAAAACAAAAAAAAACGAAATGTTACCGAGATACTTTCTACGGCATAAAAATAACGGAATTCTTGATAATTTAGTGACTAAAAATCACTTGCGGCATTTCATCAACTGCTTATTATACTCTTTGCTGACAAATAATTGTGGCAAATTAAAAAAAATAAAAAATAAAAAAAATTGAGAAATAACGTACTGTTAAACGTAAGGCATTCAATATTAGGCTGATAATGAGAAAGATTAGGTAGCAATGAATTATAATCGTGGTATAAATACCGCGTCAATAAAGATAATATGACGATTGCGCGAATTATATTTTGAAAATGTAATTGGGGTAAACGCGCATTCTGTTTATTATACTAGTTACATCTAATTGATTATCGCATCGGCTTTATAAAATCCTTGTTAAAAAAACTTTACTTCATTATTATTATAGTTTCGATAATAAAATGAAGGAACTGCAATTTCTTTGGTTTTCACAACTCGAGCTTAAAAGTATATCTTTAGTTATATTCTTATTTATTTGGGAAAACCAAAGCAAAAAGAAATAATACTATAACAATGTGATGTATTTTGAGAGTAATTCCTTTACGCTATAAGATTTCTGAAATAGTTTTTGCTCGTGGTCTAATTTTTTTTTTTTTTTATACGCAATTTACATTATTTCAAAGTTTCACCAGTTTGCTATTATATTTACGTAAGTTGGATAATATATGGTACATGTAGTGCATGTGGCCAAGCAAGATCATGAATAAGTAAAGGTTAATTATCAGCATTACATTGTGCAGTTTATGAATATTTTCCAAACTCAGTAAAATATTTTTAAAAGTTCGACTAAAATTAGTTAGCTAGGGAGAAAATGAAATGTAAATATCTGTACCTTGAGCGTATTTGAGTTTCGGTTCGGGGTATATTCAACATAAAACATCTAATTTACGGGAGCTCATTTACGTTTGAAATAGTACAATATTTACAATTTATTGCATATATTAATTTTAACAAATTAACTAATTAAGTCTGGCGCACTCACGTTCTTCGTCGAAGAGATAGTTGGTTACTTTAACAAATATAATCTAGGTATCCTAGGTGAGATATTCATTTTTTTTATAATTGTCATGATAATATTAATAATAATACCTAATATTAATATCAAGTATATTTTCTCCTAATTTTATAATAATATATTTACAGATTTATTATTATTATTATTATTATTATTTAATGCCATCGTTTTTTGTTGTTTATTTTTGTTCTGTCGCAAAATATTCGTATCTTATACATTTACACATATATAGATATATACGTTATATGATATTGTATACTTAGATTAACTTTATAATTTTTCTCTTTTTTTTTCTTTCCGAAGATACGTGACTGCTCAAAACTGTAATTAAAAGAAAATGAAAAAAATAAAATAAAACGTAATGAAAATAACAACTCGAATGATAAACTGTTGAGAATATTATTGGGGCAAAAATAGAGAATTTATTCTGTAAATATTGGTTGATTCTCTTAGCCTAGGGTGGAATTATTCACACACAAAAAGTAAAAACAGGAAAGACAGAAAAAAAAAGAAGAAGAATCATGCGAAAATCAAAGTTAGCTTTATTTTTTACCTGGCACAAA
The DNA here is from genome assembly GCA_963170745.1 of Phymatocera aterrima. NCBI lineage: Eukaryota > Metazoa > Arthropoda > Insecta > Hymenoptera > Tenthredinidae > Phymatocera > Phymatocera aterrima. The sequence continues at coordinate 4,860,619 of OY720662.1, read as the reverse complement.
TTATCTGATGTAATTTGGTCGTAACTGTGTTACAAAGTTGCATTGGACGACATTGTAAGGCAAAATATCGGCAAAAAAAAATTGCTAGATATACGAATTAGATGAGACAAATGAAGGTTTCACTTAAAACAGTAAATGGAAAAATAAGAAAAAAAGAAAAAAAAACGTGCCTGCCTGTGTGCGGTTTTGGATAAAACCAAAAGAAAAAGACATTTCCAATTTTTATATGAATATATATAAAAACAAAGAAGTATATATAATTAATATAAATAGAGAAAAAAAAACCCTAATATTATTATCTAATATAATTAATGTATTAACAATGATTATTTCTATATATTATTTTGTTTTTGCCTTTATTGTAAAATTCTGTATCGTCGCTAATAACGCTGTGAAAAATATATATTTAAAAATATCTCAATGATTTCTTTTTATTTGGTCTTTAGACATTTACCCGATTATGAGTTGAATTGCTCGAGTAAAATATTACTGCTTTTTGTAGATTTCAAGTTAAATTTTACTCCAAATGAAACATAGGAGTACAGAGAACACAAGCATTCGGTCTCTCATTTTTCAAAACACGTTTCACTTTTATTCTGATTCGAAGCTTTTATAAGTACAAAATCATAGTCAAATTATTATTCAACAATCCGGAAAAGCGTAGATTTTTTTTTGAACGAAAGGTCGAGTAAACTTTGATTCCGAAACATAGACGGGCTCTTTAAATCCCAAATTTGTTTTAGCGTTTTCGACTGGGGCTACACCAGGCTGTACTGGTGTTGTAGATCGTTCTATGTCTTTCTTTCTTCCGAAGGAAAAAGAGACACATACACTACGCCAGTGCAAAGCTCGGTAATACTTTTTCCTTCAGAGGAAAAGCTACAATACACCAGTGCAGCCCGGTCTAGCCCCAATCGGAGAAGCTGTTTGATCCACAGATCAATTGAGTCAGAGTAGTGAGATCGACAGACATGGTAACCATGCGTCCATCAAAGCTTTGGGAACTGTAAGTTTTTTCAGGGTTCTCTCACTAATAAGCGAAAACGAACTGTTCAATTCATTCATTGCAGATTTAGAATAGTAAAATTCAATTATAAAAATTGAAATAATTCACTTCATCCCAGGGTTGCAAGTATTGCTCCATTTCTACTTTGAATTGAATTGAATTTCAATTCTTCGAAATACTTTTTTGAATTCACTAATTCGTTTTGTGCTTCGTATATGCATCTCAACACGTTTTAGTCGGGTTACCTTGGTCTGGATATCACGCACCCCATTCTGGTAACTCAGCTCCCTATTTGATTCTGGCAATCGAGAGAGTTTGTCTGCGGCAACCATCCGGAACCATGCGGAAATCATATACCTTCACCTGGAATCGTATACCCAATGTTTGGCGAATTATCACCATATCCATCGTGCTCTATTCTGTTTCATGCATACTAGAAAATGCATTATAATTTCACGATACTCTGATCATCTTAAACATCATATTTTTTCTTCATCTCCATTGCATAGAGATGGAAGAGAGGATAAGGAGATAGAGGCACAGGCTTGTTTCATGTACCCTAGCTAGAAAATGCAAGTCCATTAGGATTTCACGATACTCTGCAATAATCATTCAGGTCTAACGTAAGTACACTAATTGGTGCAAAAGATGAACTCGATCAATTGTATCAGAATATATTCATTCTTGAGGAGTAATTACATAGGTAATACTATACTCATAGACATGTAGCAATATCTTCTGTGATAAATGTATCGTAACCAATAATTAAGAAATATACTCTTTCGTCATTTTTGACAACGACCTGCCTACTCAGTCAGTTTTCCAACTCTTCGTTATTCGATGTATTCCAGCGCAATATCTACTTGACCGGGATATGGAGACTATCATTGTGAGAAGTACCTCTTTGTGATTTTGAAAGTGGCGACAATTTGACGCATGATATACACATGGTAGCACTATTATGTAATCATGGCAGGCTCCTTGCCTCGATCAATTACGTACCTAAGTGCTACCGCTACCACTTTGAGACGTCAATTCCGCGCTGGACCAATGTGGCATCAGTGTCAATGATCGAGATTCTATCATACGCTAGTGATCGTTTCCGCTCGCAATTTGGATTCATGGAATCTGTTGGAAGATATTCACAGGCGGGATACCTGATCGGTTGGATTGAAAAAATTAATTCAATATGCAAGGGAGGATTTGTTCTGACATGGAATATTCAAATAGGATACGTATTCATATATTCCATATGCTTCCTAAAATGCACATGTTGAAAAAAAAACAGCGATTAATTTGTGCTGACGAAACCGTATTCGCAAGATACCGCGGTTTTGTGAATATCCCACATAGCAAAATGTCCCCACACCTAAACTTTACCTAGGCATCCTTTCGATAAGCTTTCAGACACATGCATCCAGCGAACTGATGTTCCCGAAAACCCGTGTTGGCTGAACGTCCAGTAAAACTCTGCCTCGATATAGGATATAGAGTTACCCCCTCATCAGGGTGGATCAGAGCTTTCGTTTGCGATCGTTGTCGGTTAATTGTTGGTGAATGTTAGTCTAATCCGGACGTTTGACGCGAGGAATAACTTTTGTTCATTGGCCTACGGATTTTGTTTGGTCAGTCCCACGACCGTATGATTGCCAATCGCCTTACAATAATAGCTTTTTCGACTGGGGCTACACCCGATGGAGTGCAGATCGTTTTATCTCTTTCTTCCCTCTGAAGTAGAAAGAGACGCAAAGAGCTACGCTACACAGAGCAGCCCGGCGTAGGCCCAGTCGAAAACGGTATACGATATTAATCGATGCATAATCATCTGTTGTTGACTGATATCTCAGTTTGGAACCAACAGAACATTTGTGCCAAGGGTCGTGGCACAATTCATTTTTTCATGGGAAAACTAGGGCAAAAACTTAGAGGAGCTGCTTATTCCGTTAAGATTCGAGATTTTGACATTCTTGAGTTGGGATTGGAGTTTGTATCAGGAGAACATCTGAGCTGGAAGAATGGCACATTTTCTTTGTCCGTTCCCGTTGCATAGAGAAGGAAGAGAGGATAAGGAGATGGTGGAACAGGTGGAGGCAGGGACAAAAACTGGCATGTACAGCTTTCGGTTGTACTGGAAATTCTGGAATTCGAGTTTGTACCAATAAATTCGAGCGTCTTCATTTGAAGTTGTCTTTCGAATATCAAAATTTTATCCTGAAATGAAGCTCGAAAACATTCGATAGGAACTCATTTTTCCCCTTGCGCTTTTCATGGGCGAACGAAGTGAAAGTATACAGCTTGACGAGAGGATAGTTGATACAATCAGTTCTACTTTCTATCAGCGTACTGAATTTGAAAACTTTTAGAATTAAATTCGTCAACGAGATTGGAGCCTGCACCAACGGCCGGATGAAAATAATCAGCGGGTCACGTTTTCGATTGCAAGGAATATTTCGTAACGGCGCGGCGGATGGAGAAAAAGTCTGCGTAATTTTATTCAACCGTTTTGCCGTCTAGTGTTTTCAGGTAAAGACCTACATCCTGACTTATTGATGTTGCATGTACTTACACACCATAAAATATTTCAATTGAATCACTGCATGGAATATTTCCAAGTTTATTTTTGGACAAGCCTTTCTAAACAAACTTCATAAATATTTTAGACGTATGTTTCAAAGAATGTTTCAAACTGACTCTTCAGTATACAGAAAAAAAATTCAGTGAAATATACAGAATATATTACAAACAAATCTGAAAGAAATAGAAAAAAATAACCTTTAGTAACGATTTTACAGTGTTTCGAAACGACTGGATTCAAAATAATTCAACAAGATTCAATCGTCCTAAATATTCGTATTGATGAACTGTCTGTAGTTTGCAGTCGCGGTTACAATATACTATTATTATATACCTACTATGCGAATAGAAGAGTTGTTAGTAAATAGTATCTTGTATCCGATGCCGGAACTTCTGTGATCCATACCTTAATATATTTCAGAAATCCTCAAACAATATCATATATATATTTGGTAAGTATGTCAATGTCATGAAACAGTTTAGAGATACTGGGGAAATATCCCATGAGATATATTCCAATGATGCGAGGAAGGGATCATATAGAAATATATTAGAAAAATTATTCATCCCCCAATTACTCTATCTCAGTTTATGAGTATGTGCTTCATATATGCGAGATCCATCGGACACAAAAATTTGGGGCAGGGTAATATGATCTAGGTGCTTTGTTTACAATTAGGGATTTGTTATATAATCAATGAATAATATAAGGGGTGTATGTATTTGACGGCCTTATTTCTAGGCAATATACGTTTCCTGAATCGTGGCATACGCGCTAGCATCAAGATAAAAGGATGGTAAAGTGGTACGGAAGACGATTACTCGATAACTGGTGACGACGCGGTGTGACAAGATGACAGAATGGTGCTGTCAGTTATTATTGTGCTTTTGCAGCTGTGCCGTCGAATACCTATAGATGCCTGTATACTACAGGTCGGTAAACATATTTCCCAGTCTGAAAAATCGTGCTGGACTTTTATTCATGTGATATTTTGATGTATCTACTTTTGTTTTCTAATTTCTCTCCATGATCCTGTACCATAACATTTACTGCCACGGTATTCAAGCCGATTAGATGATGTGACGAAGTGAAGTGAAAATTATTGTATAATAAGCCAATTGTTGCATCAAGCCAATAAATATAACGATCAAATTATCTGCAATAAAAGATCTTCAAGAAAATTATTGGCTATCCACGAAGACGATGACTAGCTGAGTTCGAATCGCTCTATGTCTATCAAATTCGTGCGGTAATATAATAAAAAGAGATTAAGAATTTTCAAATCATTACGACTTGTATTGACATTTGCGTCTCTACGAGGGACTATAATCACTCCTGAAAATGGTGTGCACGAGACTTCAAAACTTCAAAGACTTCACTGGTCTTCAGAGATTTGAGATTGTAAAAACTTTAAAAGATTTCACGTGACTTCAAAATACTTCACGAAATATCATGAGACTTCTTAACACTTCATTGTGACTCCAAAGATCTCATAGGAATTCATACACCCGGCGTACATCAGACTTCAAGAGTGATCAACCACACGGATTTCTACATAACGGAAAGTGAATTTTTTATCATACACTCGGAAGAATATTTTGTTCAACCAACCAAATTTACAGTCGAACAAATCTTTAGTGAAAATTGAAGAAAAATTTCATAGAGTCGAACCAATTTTTTGTCGAATTAACAAACCATTTTTGAATCGAATAATTTTTTGCTTGATTCGATCAAAAATTTGTTCAACTATGAGCAAAAGCAATTTTTCTTTGATTCGACAAAACTTTTCTCTGCGTGTAGTTTCAATATTGTCCTGTATTTTAGGCGTATGCTCGTGAGTTTTGGTCGTGATTCTGCTTGCTGTCATTAATCAAGCTAACGTTAAATCATAGAATCTACATCCATTCCTCGTGGTAAATAACGCGCCCTTCATTTGGATGGTGAGACGAAGTTCCCGCGTCGAGTTACTACTACAACCCTTGCCGTAGCGTCCTTTCAATAATTTTGACTCTATGGAGGAGGCTAGTCGTGTTGAAAACTTGGCAACGGTCTGCCGCGGTAGTAGCACTACATATACCAAACCTCCGACTGTTTGATGGTCTTTTCTGGCGAAAATAGGAACGCATGATCGATGCTTCACAGACCTTTAATCGTTTGATCTGTGGGCAAAGATTAAAGTTGAGTGATTCTGAATCGGGTTTATACCGAGGCCCAATACGGAGTTTTTCTTTGCAAAAGAGACTAAAGATTGATTGAATTGAAGTACCTACAGAATAACACGAAATGATTTTGCAGGTATTTCCAAACTTTTCATAAAGCTGAAAATCAAATGAAAAATGAATTTTGTGTGTCTAAAAAGGGTTTTGTTGATGAAAGGAAGCGGCAAGCTGTGGTAGAAATTATAAGACGCCGAGGCTTCACCCTGCCTTTGAATTTTCTACCGATTTTTCTCATATTCTTTTTCTTTTTGTGTCGTTATTTTCATCTCCCAACGTTCCGTCCTGATTGTATCGTCTGCGGTTTCTGTTTGCTCTATTGACCGAACACGAGGAAAAGGACAGAAATAAAGTAGAGGACGTTTACTTGGCTTCAAAACTCCTTCACCACCGAAAATCAGGTGGGATAATGATCAAATTAGTTTCATTCCATTTGGTAGACCAGTCGTTGTGAGTTTTCAAGTACAAATTTAAACAGTTTGAGAAATTTCGTCAATAAAGGGCGGCGATACATGAGTCACCAATGTATTTAACTGTCTTGGGATCAATGGACCGAATTCGCGATTAGAAGCTATATTCAAAGGTAACAAATTATAGGAATATTCGGAATAGACAAATATTTTGATTTCTCCAATCTCACTCATTGAGGTTCAGTATAATCCAATACAATGAATTTGCCGTGAAAGTTAAGTAGGTATACAAACACACTTTTCCGATTAAATTTAGGCATGGCAATTACATTTTCCAATTATTTTCTCCTGATGATACGATGCTAACTCTTTTTCCGAAGTCCTCCCGCCTTTTCAAGTCTGTATGAAATTAGGCAATTTTTGTAGATAACTGATAAAATACACACGGATTTTCGGCTGCCAAATTGTGCATACATGTAATACAACCTACCAATATTTGAGTAAAAATTGGTCGTTCAGAGTTTGAGGGCGATGATATTTATACTACCTGCGTAGGGTTTCACCTGTCTGGCTTCTGTTTGAACGAGTTTCTAAAGTACCTACGAGCAATGAAACGCGAGAAGATGCTTACCATAAAAAAAAATTGCAAAATGATACAATACGTTGCGGAAAGGTATCTGATCAATCTTCAGTTAACACGTGCTGAAAATAAATTTACTCTAAAAATATGTATAGTATAATCGTTATGAAGTTATTTGAATTGTATTTATGTATTTGTCACGGTCATCAAATGAACACAATCTAGAGGGTCAAAGCACAAGTTCAAAAGGATTATGAAATGAATTCTATTATATTGTTATAAATTTGAATTAATTGAATGATGAGATCATGGCCAGACAAATTTTCAGCCGTGTTTGTCATTCAATTATGAAAGGCAGCTACTACAACCGTGTTTGATCCGGTTTCTGTTTGAACTACATAAAACCAGAGATATAAATTATCTGACATTGCAATTTATCATCACTGGTCTTTAATCAAGCGATGTATAGATGTGGAACTTGCTGATGTATGTCTTTGATTAGTTTAATATCACTGAAAAAGAAAATTTGAAGTACTAATTCACAAATTACTTGTTACAAGCTCACCGGTAGTTTGAAACACAGGTATACCTTACTTTTCCACAGGAATCTTTGATTTCTCTCTTTGTATAGAGAAGAGCAGTTTCCAAAGATTTGCTTCCGATTGCATCATCATTGTAAACTTGAGTCTGATACTTTCATCTTCTCGCCCTAAGTTGCGCGTTCGTGACCAAGGAGTAGTATAATATAACTAGAGCAGCGGAGAGTGACTGCATTCTTATTTCACACTGCCTGGAACTCTCTTTGTAACTTCTTGATTGATGACGCTGGTAACAAACCAGAGGGAAAAGATGGAAAAAGGAAACAAAGAAAGAGAAAAACAAGATAAGAATAGCTTTCATTGATTCCCTTGGGAGCCAGAAGATTCTGACACGGATAACAGCGAATAATCCATTATAGTGTTGACAAAGGCTAGACAATATTAATTCATGATGAAGCCGTAACTTCGCGAAGATCAGAGTACGAGGCTCGAGCGAGCGAGAGTAGAAAGAAATAGAGAAATGGGGAAGCAAGAAATGGAAGCACGTGTTAATATACGTGAAAAAATCTCGAAACTGTCTGAAAACCTCTACAGGAAATAGCTTTTTTATTTTATTTCAGAGACAATTGTCAGCAAGTCATCGCCGCATGTACGCATATATAATGAAATTATGTAAGCTGGCCTACTCTTACAGTAGATAAACAGATAACTGATTTCATGCAAAATGTTCAATAGCTTTTGCGTGATAAGTACATAAATTCTCGGTGGCAATACTTCAGCACAACTTCGACATGATATCATATTATGATAATATTTTTTATATACGCTTCACCGCACCTGCCCCTACATTTGTTTATTGCTTTCCATCGATCTTACAGTGACCGCTGCACATTTGCATACGCATGAGACATACTATTTTTATAAATATAAAAATGTCAGTACAATATTGATCCAATTGTCCACTCGATGCAAGAGAACTCTACAAACATCTTTGGGAAAAATCGTTCATATATAGTCGTGTATTGGAAAAATTAAACCACAGAAGTAGTCGTTGGGGTGATAAGTGTACACTTAATATCATGTTACGGATTTCGATTGTGATAATAACCTTTCTGGCCCTAGGAAACGTTGGGGTAAGTTGATGAACATTTTTTATCGACAATATGAGGCACAGTGACATGGATTCTACACATATCATAGAATATTACGGACTATCGCTCTGAATAACGACGCAATAACATATCGTTTCTTCATCCAACTTAGGCTAAGACCTACAAAAGAATAGAAAGTGTAGATTTCACCGTTGAGAATAATGAAAATCCGTTCTTTGGCGTGAGGGTAGAGATTTCGGAGCAAGGCCCAATATACTGGCTGGACATCTTGGAAACTGTGAAATCCAAAAGAAAATTACGGGTACGAAAGTCTCTTCCAACGGCAATACTGGTGTCGAAAATTTCAGAAAAAATTATATCATTTTGATTCTAGGTTTGTGAAAAATGGCAATATGATAACAATGGTTACGCCGGGGCTACCTGTGGCATCGATGGCATCGATGACATCGGTGGAATCGGCGGACTTGTTCCACCATACAACCGTACCATATATGGCCCAGTTTGTCATAAATTATGTTCTGTTTTGAAACATCTATCCTACGGAGAGCCTGACTATGATTATCCTGGATTGGACATAATGCTTGGACTACGTGGCCAGCGATGTCCACTGAGAGAAGTTAGTACTATCGAATTTGAAAATACTACGTCAACTTGCACTGTGATGAATTTCGCACTTGCCGCACATGATTCCGATCAACAAACCTCTCGTGTGTCTTCGAGGGGATTCAGACCTCACGAAATTTAGGTATTCCGCATGACTTTCGTCACGCGGAAGATTAGCGGAATTGTTCATCATGCTCCCGCAGTGTTCCATGCGTGTGACGTACTAATTGGTGTCTTTGCAGGGTTCTTCTTTCCTCATTCCGCGCGTGACCATGCCGGAGAAAATACACGTCCATCACCATATGGAACGTGACTACGTTGACTACGAAGCTTCTATACTTCCAAGCGTACATTGCGCTACGAAACGTAGTCTGCCATTCCTCAAAACAACCTTGGTTTTCGTTCCATGTAAAAGAAAACACAGGCATTGAAAACGCGTGCAAAAGATGATGGAGGCTTCCGAAAAATGCAGATAAGTTTATCCTTTACTCGGAATTGTTTTAATCTTGCCACGAATGACAACGCGTATCTATATTTCACCTCGACCCGGCCAAACACACGCTACTTTTTAGCATTTATTATTCAAGGTATAAATATTTACACAACTAATTAGGATAAATTGTTTATATTATGGAAATATTGCTGCTGTATTGCAATAACAACTGCTGTAAATACGTGTTAATTTTGATAAACTTACAGTACATTTAAAATGATGTTTTCTTACCCGCAGTCGCTTCTTATTTTATTGTCCTCCTCGGTCCTCTTCTTTTTGGTATTCGTATTGTTTTACTTCCTTTCGTGTTAACCCTGTTTCCAATACAATAATTTTACATCTACTATACACAGAGTGGTCTAGTTCGCCAGGCCCTTATGAAACCCTGACTCACACTCTTTCAATATTCTAAAAGAAACTGTCAGCCCGAATTCAATCACCTTCAAGTGCACGTTTAGAGCCAAGAATGTTCGGGCCACAAAACGTCACTTCATTTTCATGAATAGTGAAAAACTTTTGTCACAAAGTTTATGCCAGACTTCTTTCATAAGATAGCCGAGATTGAAATGTCAAGAAATATATCGGCGCACGTCAACTGCGAGAAAGTCACAAAACAAGAATTGGCATTTTTCAACACAAGCAAATAAACATAACTAAAAACTGTGGCAACCGACGCGCTGTGATCATGACACTTCTGCACTGCGACGGCTAATTTTGCAACTACAGCAATGTCACTTTGCAAGCTTATAGATTCGAACTTTACAAATACAATTATGGTCTTAAGTGAAAAATGCCAATTTTTTAGTTCAGACGTTCTTGTATATAATATAGTATTTGTATTATAATGTAATGTTTGCCATTCGGAAGTACTGCGCGCATAATGTCGGTGATCTTTTATACTATACGTCTACGAGTGCACTCTTCATAAGATTGCAAAATTCCTTACGTGAGTATTTATTTCTTACATTATACAAAATTATGCAATTCGACTGAATGGAATTTTTCTCAGACATTATTTCCCCCACTCAAAAACACTAGAACACCTGCAGATTCGAATGCTGCATTCGTTATTCAATGCAAAGATATTTGATCAATTGTCGCAGAGCTGATAGTGGAGATTATATTAGTCTAGGGTAGTGTTAAATTGAAGATCGCTTCTATAATCTTATCGGACCATTAACAAAATTCCTCGGAACTTTGAATTTGACGTATACGAAGAGTACAAAACTCTGCCTCGTTATCCATTCAAGAGCTTTTGAGCTGAAAAGTTTTCCGTCTGCCATATTTCCAAGAGTTCTAGTACCTACACAACGGCGAATTTATTCTGAACATTTTTCTGGTCCTGTTTTCGCGTCGTTACAAAGATTTTAGGGAGCATCTGGACCAGAAAAAAGCAAATATGTGCATCGGTATTGAACTTGAAAGCGCATTAGGATCCATTACTCAAATATCCATTGTTATTTGCGTAAAAATCAGGTACGCTTGTGTTTGAGCACCCGAATCTGGAACTAGTTGAAGAATGTAAGTCACTCCTAACGATTTCCACCATATGATTATGGTTTTCAAGACAGTCGCGTCATAATTCACGAAAGTATAGCACTAGGCTGACCAACACTATGCCAGAACTACTTGCAACTGCGTATATATTACGGTCGCGCGCGTGTCAAAATTCAAGGGATGTCCATATAAAAGTGGGTCCTGGATCTGGAACCGAAATTATTGTTGCACTCAAGCCACTCCTAAGCCACAGACTCGAAAAACTTATTGCTACATCGTATCGCAATTACCTGAAATTCCGGAAAGATGATTTTTATCATTATTTCAGTGAGTATTATGTTATTTTGTCTGTCGGGTTCTTATTCGAGGTGGCTTCCTGTTGTATTAATTCTTCCGAGATAACAGCTAGGCGTCAGCTCCAGAAGCCGATTTCAGCGTGGCTTGAACCCCCGCTGAAAAATTTATGGGCTTTAAATATGCGGGCGTATATATTGCCTCGTTCTGAAGTACGCCGTCGTGATCTTTCAATTTGCAAAACTTGTGGAAGAAAACTTGTTTCGGGAGAGAAAATATGAACTGAATAAACTACTAGAAAGTTTAGTGACGGGGCTGGAAGAGATCCGAATGTAGATGCTTGAATTCATCGATAATTGGTGGTGGTGGTGAACGAGCTTTTCCCAAACCTAATTACTCGATTACTCAATTCTATTAGTTTCCAGGCTACATTCGTTTCCTCGCGAGAGCCCTTAACAGTGTAAACTAGCTTCCGCAACTTGATTTTAAGTAGTCAGGTATATCTACTAAGTAGAAAATTATTAATTCATATCTTTCCGTCATCCGTATTCTCGTACACCTAAGCAGGAATACAGTATTCATTCTCTGATAATATTATCATGATGATACTACTATCTGTAAAGACCACCTGCAATAATAATTATCTTGATGTTACACAGAAGCAGCATGAAACTTAGAATGGAACATCTATAATATCAGCTGATCATCAGCATCCATGATGGGAGAAATAATAACGAATATCATGTGCATGGAAGAAAATTAGAGATAACTGATTTTATTCAGCAGAATATCCGTCAATCTCACGATACTGGACGTCGGATATAGTGTTACGTGAGGGACTCGGTCTCCGTAGGAGTTAGTCGAACCTAATTATACTTAATGGAATTATAAGTAAGCTTTGGGACGTACCCATAGCGAAGGTACGATCGTGTAAAAAAGTATCAGTATTTATTTCATCGCGAATTGAATGTACTTTCGCCTTCCATCAGTTCATCGCAGACTGTTCAGATGGAAGATATTCGCAGCCTGAACTTCTGACTGTTTAGAGCGTCGATTTGTAACAATGTCTGCAGCATAAATCAACTTGGCCTGTGATTCCATTGTAAACTTGCGCGCATACAAATATGAATACCTCACTTCCTTTGCTTTCTTACTCAATTTCAGCTTCCCTCTTCAAATTTACAATGGAAGGCGTATTCTACGGTGGCCGGTGTAAAGAAAGTCCTTCAAAAATGAAAGTTTGCTGAATCAACGATGCTTTTGACATCCGAACCGAAGCAGCAAATTATTTGAAACCTTTCAATAAATTTTCGCAGAGATATTATTGTGTCTTGTAATTATACAGTGACTAATGAGTGAATTTCCATGAACTGAAGGAACTTTAGTTATACTATCTAAGATCAAATTACATTCAAATTAGTTTTCGAGATCCAATTTGGTCTACCGTATGTCTAATTAACCAGATCGATACGTGTAAATAGCTAGTCAATAATGAAGAGGTACGAATTGTATTGCCTCAATCATTTGGCAGGATGGTCACGAAACTTCATGAAACTTGAATGAATAAATAATTGAATTTATTCCAATATTTGGGTCAAACAGAAGTAAAATCAGTGATGAAACATTTGGAAATTCCTTAGTTACATATATATGTGCTCAGAATTTCTACCCCTTTCATCCAATAATGCATGAGTAGCAGATTTCTGGCACGGTGGTTGTAGTTGCATGGCAATAATCCGCTTGGCAATGCGAAGGCTTTCAATCAACCCTTGTATCGCTTCTCCGGTATATACACCAGAAACTAGACAGAAGAGAGACGACGGTAGACATTGACGTCAGCTCCAGGTAATACTTCGACTGGAGAGTAGAATACTAAACTAACAATACCGGCTCGGATTTAAACAGCAAGAGGAAGCACGCCCTGCTGAATGGCTTAGCAAGATATATTATACTACAACGTTAACCAATACTGCGGTGGAGATCGTCTTACGCGCGTTTAGTTCCCGAGGACTTACTCCGCGACAATCGGAATGATTTTGGTCGATGAGATTACACATTGAGATTGTGTCTATCCGTAATTTTACACGAAGTTTTCATCAATGTACTCAAGATTTTTATTCTTTTACGCCCAATTCGGAAAGACGTACGTAGTACTACGTTAAAATCTGCACATTTGAGTTTTTGCGTGTAGAAATAGGACAGCATCAAGAGAGTGGAGTAGGCAAGCCGATTTAGACTGACTCATCTTCTTGAATCTCATCATATCAGATTCTGCGTGTCACAGTTTTAAGCTTGATTTTTCATTCCTCGCTAAAGTTTGGTAAAGTTGTATGAAGGTCAAAAGGCCCGGTACCAATGCAATACATCGAACTTGGAGAACCGGGTTTATATTTATTATCGGACAGCCGTGGAGGGAATTTTCGAAAGCCTTAGTTATTTCCTGATAAACCCTTCTGATTCTGGAATGTGGGTTGGCTAATATGTAATTTAGTGATCCTAATAGAACCCCAAAAGGACAACGACTGGCCAACCGCCCGGCCGGACCAAACAACTCCTAAGTTGTGGATTCGTTCCCAAGGAACCATCGCTTCTGGTCATCTTCATTCCTTTTTCTTCCGCCTCAGAGCCGTAAAAGTCCTCCTGGTAAGAGAACCAGTAAATTAGAGGAGACTTACAACTCTTTGTATCGCCTCAAATCACGTAATGATACAGAAGTTCAGGTAAGTAAACACAATAGGTGGTCGAGTACGGTTCATATCCAGCTTCCCGATTCGGATACAATTTCATGTTACTTGCCGTTTCGATCACATATTCGTAAGGTTATTCATGTTATAGCCGAAAAATCGATATTACGGACGAGAGAAGCTCGAGCTTTCGAGCCCCGAAAGATATCCAAAACTGTGTTTCATGGGGTTCTTACTATCATTGTTATAGTTATTATCACAGTTACTGTCCTGATATATTATATACTTACTATACATTGATCGATAGCAAGCGGATAACCGTAAATTTGGGAAACTCCGTCGAGACTTTGATATCTAATATGGTATCTCATTATTAATTTTGTAGAACATTATCCGAAAATCGCTATCCTATACTTCGGTTGACATTGAGGATAAGAAGGTTACATGTTAATCATTTCGTAAATTCTACACTCATTCTACACGATTTAGAGGTGAATAATCTTGCCAGTCTTGATCATTGAACGAGATATTTCAAATGTCCACATTACGAAGAGTGGCTCACCTACATGGAGAATGACTAAACAAAATCCGTGGACGATATAACCGCAAACGCAGAAGACAAAATTTAATTTAACTTTCTATTTATCTTGGGTGAATGAAGGACTTCATAAGATATCAACAATTTTCTACCACAGTGAGACAGGGGGACGGGCAGCTCTCATCGAAGAAAAAACGTAAGAAGAACTTGGGAACGTCAAACAAAAGTGCCAACTTTATCTTCACCTCGAACATTCTCATGTCTTCCATTTCCGTTTTTAAATAAATTGGATATCAAACCCATATACATGATACGCCGTAGTCTTGCAGACGATAAACGAAAACGTAAGCATTATAAAGAAAAGGATCTTCATTCGACTTATATACGTTACTCTCTGTCCCGAGAAGATCCTGAAACCATTTCATCAGAAGCAAATAACCAGGGGAAAAACTTTGATGTTGATTACTGTTCCACCCGGAAGCGTCTGATTCCTTGTTCATGACACGGAGCTACATATGAACGTATATTTGGTAGCATTAAAGTGTTTTCAATACAATTTGAGAAGAATTAGCTTTTTTTTTATTCTCTCCAAAAACTTGATAGAAAATATATATGTAGCTAGTAAAACCTGAACAGGCAATCTAACCAACTATACCACACAGAATATTATATTCTTCCCCTGTTGAAAACGGTTCTCATACATACTCACAGCTGTGTGATGCGGGTAAACAGAATTGTTGTTTAATTAACAAGCTTTCATTACCAAAGATGTTTCAGCCATGTAGGGCGATTTGTCGTCAGATATTACAGAAAGGATAAGATTCTTAGAGTAGCATGAATGTCAAGCTATGCCGTTCGAGGCGGTGTTCGAAGGCAGCAGGATGCTTGCGGGTATGCCTGGTAAAGGAAATCTAATAGCGAAACAATCCAAGGATATATCACAGGCTGTTAACTTGTGAGACGTCTTTCAAAACCGAAATTCTGGAACTCTTGTCTAAAAAATACTGGATGAAAAGTCTTACCATAGTCGCGGCTGATTCCCTCCGTCGATATACGTTCATGGGATCTAGAATGCATTGAAAACGTATACCGTAACAATTTAGAGAAATGGTTGAAACACAATTCGAAGCATTTACCTCCGTCCTACAACCCGAATAGTAATCACGAACTTTTTTTTTTATTTAAATCAATTTCATACTTTCAGTTTTGCGGTAAGATGACGTCACGAAGGTATTTTATTTCGTCATTTATGTGATGGAGAAGATATTTGATTGGTATGTGAATCGATCGGTAATTATATTAGGCACGTCCCACGCCTTATCTGGCAATTGCTGATCGATGTAATTCTCAATCATACGTCCAAACGAGGATTCAAGGCAGCAAACGAGAAACCGCAACGAGTGAGTAATATAGCCATCATCTTGAACTGGGAAGTAGCATAACAGTATGATCGCATAGACGAGGCGTGCGGAAGAAAAATCTATGAATAGCATGATACCTTGAGGAAGAAAAAAATAGAAGATAAAATATGGAGAGCAATAAACAAAAGGAAAAGAGGGAACAGAGTAGATATGGAACACGGTGGGGCCATTGGAAAGAGGAACAAAATTGAGAATCAAACAAATGGACCAGAAAGACGGAAGCGAAAAAATTCGGACGGGCAAAGGCGATGCATGATGAAATTGTAGTGATGCTTGAAAATCGACAAATTTAAGGAATCCCGACAGGATTTGTGAGGGAGGAATCAAAGGTAGCAGAAATTAGGAGGTTTGAACATGAAAGTCTTTCGATATTGTCTAATTAACTCTGATCAAATCTATCCTAATGATACATTGGAGGAATTTTTGCACGTAAATTGTGTCACATAAACTCTGACTCGCGTGCATACACCGTTTATACTATACACCATAATTTCAGGCTCGACGCATGCGATATACCTACATGTACATAATCAAAAGTGTACACCGTCGTATTATGAAAAAAAGGAATCGACAACAATAAAACTAATTAGAACTTCGGCTCTTTGCGGCCTGTGTTCCAGATATTAAAATTCGTTTCTCAAGAAGTTTTTCGGGCAAGTATAATATCTCAGTGATAAATCGCTCGCCTAGTAGTTGGCCCACTAAGCCTAACAAATTACGTCGTTACGCTCCTACAGCGGAAGGGGTGTAAGTAGCGGAGTATTTTCTTACTGATATGAATCTTGATCTGGCTGAGAACAGGGGTTTAATAATTATCAGCAGTATTCGCAGCTCGCGTGTTCCTTATTGCGGGGGCATAATCAATACTTTCCAAGTTGAAAGAAATATTCAAATTTCTCGATGCCCAATGAAATGTCGTACACATCGACAACGAATTAAGTCAACAATTGCGAAGACAAAACTTTTCCGTACATTTTTACAACGGCATTTAATGATTTATGCCCAGCATGCGTGATGCGTACTCAAACGTAAAAAAATCTTCCCGTCAGTTCAGATTCGTCAAAAGACGAGAGTGATACCTCACACAATCCATGTATAAAATTTTCAATACTTCGTTAAAAATTCATAAGACGCACGATGTAATCGATTTTTAAATTGCGGTAGACAGATATTCCACACGTGAGATATCTTCCCCGCAAATATACGACTATTACAGACAATCACCACGAAGGACATTTCTAGATGCCTAGTCTTTTTCTAGAACATGTCTGTAAACTCACGTCTAGACATACGCTTGTTGAAACGGACCACATTTGATTGTTTCTCGTGAGTCGAAGGATCGAATTTCCGTTGAAGGAGACAATATCTTAACATAATCCTCAAGGACTAACCGAGCTGAACTAATTAAATTGTCTCAAAACGCCACCATCGATTCCGGGTGCTTTCATTCATGGTCTAATTAGTCTGATAATGTCGTTATGTAGTAGAAATTATTACGGGTTCGTAACATTTGGCCCCATCGACAATATGATACAGGGAACACGCCAAGCCTGTCGCCGTGTACCGATGTAAATCTCCATACAAGAGGAACGTTATTGCGTATACTGCGTATACTTGTGCAGTTAGAATAATTCGAGGAATAATTATTCAATGCTAGATGAGTGAGGTAATCATCCGTAAATGAATCTAGTAAAAATTAATTACTTCTTAATTACTATGACTGGGTTCGTCACCGGTTCATGACACCGCGTGATTACCAAATTTTAAAAAGCTATTTCAAAGCCATGCATCAGTCGGGGCCGACTCCGTAGATAAGAGATATTAACAACGATAAGAACAAATCTCTTTGACAGGCAATTATTTATAGCCACTCGTGATTTTGGCAATCGTGACCATATGTTACTTACTGTTAAGGCTTGAGCATCCAAATAAGCATACGATATTTCACATGGCAACTAGACTGCGGGTATTCCCTTTATTATATCTGACAAACTTCACATGATTTAATAATTGTAGTAAGCGAGGTGTCGGATATGGGACGAAGAAAATTCCGCTGTTAGAGTCAGAACTCGTATCCAGGACTTCGGCACAGACTCCTAAACAGAGATTTGCATTTCGAGATGAATCCCCTGGTAGGAATTGGGCAATGAAGAAAATCTTACCCCGTGGTACAATTCGCTTGACGAAATACGTGTGAATGTTTTCAGAGTTTGCTCGTGGATCGTCAATGCCTGAGAAATTTCGTACGCCCTGGTTCAAGACACTTTTAATGGCCTGGTTAGGATGAAAGCGTAGAAAATTACCTGTATATTTTTATACAATATTGAACACGTCGACGCTTCATTTATTTTTTAGTGTACGCATTGTTTACCCTTTCGATAACAAGGTCCGGCAAGATTGGATAATGATTCAGAGTTCCCTAAATATTTACAGGGCTGACGAACATCTTCGAGTAATTTATTGTTCTCCTTTTTATACTATAAAGTTGTGATATACCTATATGTTTACAAAGCGTTTCAATACGTCTTTGATTTTACGATACGTCTGCCGAAAGAGGGTGAGGTTTGGGAAGGCGAAAACGTTGGAGTGTTTCCTCACCCTTTTTAATAACAGCGAATTCGTGTAGATAGAGATGTAAACGATTATCACTGCGCTTACGACGCCTTTACGATCTCGTTAAATTACGATGAGGTGTGAACAAAAATAAGCAAGAAGCAATCCTTTACCGCTCGACTCGTTCTAATTGATGGACCATATTTCCATCTAAGCTCTCACACCGTACAAGCGTGCTGTTGAAAAAAGACAGACTTGACGTAAAGAAGGTAACAGAATGTCACGATGAGAGGTAAGAAGTTGTAATGTTCGCGAATTATCAGAAATAAGGAAAAACACCATCGGACTGATGATCGCTTACGTTAGCGATAATTCCAATGTAAGGCCACACAAAGAGCAGACAAGCTGCGATAATACAAACTCAACGCAAAATGGTGATTAACATTTTTCATTAAAATTCATGTTCTCCGAATAAGGAAATTGCGAAATTATGCTATGAAAATATGTTCACTCCTATTTGGTAAACGTTTTATAGAGAAATTGCCTTTGGGAAGGTAGAGACGCGGACGTACAAGGTAAAGCGACCGTTTTTTCGCATATCTGAATATCGAATCAGAATATCGGATGGGAATAAAAAAGAGACTCGGCGTATTTTCTGACACAGGCACTGCCTACTATAGTGTGAAAATATTCTACTTATATGATTCAGGAAGATATATTAGGTGATTATCATTTTAATCGATCAGCAAATTCATTGTCAAACGTTACGTCATCTATTTTTTCATTGCGTCCCGGCCACGTGCTGAATATTTCAGGGTTCGTTCTGACAAGTGCTCATTTTGACATTCAAAAAAGTAGATTTCAATTATGTCGGGGATGTGGTCGAGAAGCAGCGATTTTTTTCAGACCTCCCCATTTTTATCCTGCCCAAAATCTCGTGACATCCAAAATATTTGTCTTATAGGAAAAATCGGAAATTTTCCAATTTTCCAACGTCGAAGTAGCTGTATTACATGATAGAATATAGAATGAGATTTCTGTAAATTTTTGTCGTTGTTGTAATCCGCAGACCGCGATGTATTTTCATACCTCATGTTCATTCAAAAAATACTGCAATTTATTTTCGTCAAGATTCGTCGATGCCTTATAAATTATAAGCCTTGTAGCTAACTCCAACTTTTATAGTCGAACGGATTCTTGGCTAGCACTCGACTCGCGCTGATCGATAAGTCGAGTGTCGTGTGTACCTAAATACCTATATCCTCCAGATTCGGGATAATGGGGTAAATCTCCGAAAATAACAGATTTCATCATCGGAATCCAAGTATCAAACAGGTGGGTAAAGAGATGTGAACTTAATTCGTATATCCGACAATACAAGTATAGATGTTACACAAACTTTTCCTACGATCATTTTTGTTCCGTTTCGATATTATGCCACCGCTCTTACGATAGGTCGTTGACATATATTGCTTCGTCGTGTCTTTTCAAATTCGGTCCCAATACGGTGTGATACTTTCCGTTGGGAGACAGTTATGTGTCTCCAAGAGAAAAAAAAGACAAAATAAATGCCAAAAAAACTGGAGAAAAAAGAAACCTTACATCGTCCGGCGATCGTCTGTAGTCTGGAGAATGAATGTACTATGAATGTATTTGACATTTGATCCCAAAGATCACAACCTACTCACTTGATAATTGCTTCAAGTTTTAATATGAAATAATGTACGATGATACTCTTCAGGAACGTTTCATCGTCACCTGAGAAGATTCAAGATTCTTGTTGATGGAACGCTGTGTCGTTGCCAGAATTTTCGATTTATTGTCAACAGGTTGTACACACGGCTGAGTACAATCTGTAGAATACAGATAATCTATAGATCGCGTAATCACGCGATAAGTCTATTCCGTTCAATCGAGTATTACGATTCGTCAGATTTCGATGATTAATTCAAATGAATCTTTGAGATGGCCGATAAAATGTGTGAACTGTACATTGCACTGAACTGAAATGCGTGATCTGTATAAATGACGAGCTAAAAATAAACGCACCGTCCGCATTATCGAAAACCCAAATGAGGTATCCCAAATTATGGTAGATGCCGAAATAATTGTTCGTTCCTAAAAATTTGCAATCCAAAAGCTGGAGCATAAAGGACGTGGTTTCAGCTCCACAACCGTCGACATGATATATAGACATTCAGAATGGAGGCGTTTTGCATTCGAAGTTACGGATATAGCGAGTAGGAAATTGCTTACGGTCAAAAAATATCAGGATATATGAACAAGAAAAAAAAGAAAAGAGGGAAGAAGTTTTCAATGAAAGTTAACCAGTTGAAAAACGCCGGTGGGCATTAAGTACTATACCTACGGATTTGAGGGAAAAAAACCTTCACTTTATAAACCTATTACAGTAAATCTCCTTTGTCTGCAACAGACAGGTTAGAAATACATTATTTTCAACGGAATTTGATTTACTAAAATTTGCGATGAAATCCCGTTGTCAAGAAAGTGTTGGCCAATCTGAATTTGAACTTTTTGAGCGTCTCGGTTCGTTCCATCGATTCTTTCTAGCCTGCAGACGAAATGGAAAATACGAATCCCCAATTTGTTCATAATCAATATCGATTCCGCCGTCATGTCGAACTTAAAATATATGTTAAATTTAGCAACTTGGCACAAGCTGAGAGAATTTTCGTTGATTTGTTGTCCATAAATTTTGTCGAAATCCAAATATGTTGTCGATGTCGTGCTGCTGTAAATGAACCTGGAGTACAGAAGCTTGCTTTTGAACTGTTGTTGAATCGATGTACGAAGTAGTTACCACAGGAAGTTGAATATCCAGCACTTTTGGAGTCGAGAGATTAATGTTGGAACTTTAGTGGTAACTGAATTACCTTCGTGATATACTTATATAGGAGGGGAAGTTTGACCATTGCCATTTTGTGTGGATTATAAATTCTAGAGAGGGGTAAAGCTCCGTGACATTTTAATTGTCATTTAGTAGTTAGCATGGTCGCAGAATGAGAGTTTCTCGGAGGGGTATTTATTTATTGTATCTGTTTTCGTTCACCGGGATTAGCATTGAATTTCTGCCGAGTATGTATGTCACGAAGTGAACAACAGGGAAGATAACTTGTTTAAAAAAGAGGTATGACAATTGGTAAGGGGATGAAACATCGTGTATAATACGTACACGTGTACATACACGAACAAGAACTATATTCGAGCGAAGTACATTAAATATAAACGGTACGTGACAACTGTGTCAACTAAAATCTGGGCGGTTTACACGGTAACAAACGAGAAATCCACGTTCCTCCTTACAGGCACTGCGAGCACCAGAATAGAAACGACAAAACGCCCACGTTTGAATTTTGAATATCCCATATAGTTTCAACTCCCCACAATAATCAGGGGTTAACGAAACGATCTCACAAATGATACATGAATAGGGAGAGAGAAAAGGGAAGACGAGGAAGAAAAGATCTGTAAAATAAATCTACAGAAACCCAGAAAGTAAGGAAGTAACGTGATGACAATTGAGTGTTGAAAAATTTGCATACAAATGGGAAAAACTGATGAATAGAAAATGAAGCTTGCAACGAAGTACCAAAAAGGAAACGAAAAATCAATGTCACAGAGGACACAGGCACGAATTCGCATCGACGACGTGTTATCACGGGGCCAACGAAAGTGGAAATGGGTCCGGGAAGAACGCCTCGACGTCGTCGTCGTGGTCGTCGTTAGGTACAACGGTCTCCAGTTGTAGACAGACCGCGGTAGCGTACGCGTCTCGAAGGAACACCATTCTCGACGATAATACCTGTACCATACAGATTTGAACAGGAGTTTGTTTTCTATTTTCCATTTGATTTTTTTCTCATATCCCCACTACCATCGCGCGATGATTTTAGCCGATAGACAAGCGCACTCGAACCCCGCGCATATGGAACCGCGAAACCAGGTGGTAAGCGTTTGAACGCGTTTCAATTATGCCCCAGTCCCTTACTTGGAACAGAGTAGAGCTGGGTTACGCGTAGTCTATGTCAAAAGCAATCTGTACTACAGCTGTAACGTGGATTTTGAGCATCGATTCGTTACGCCGTTGAACTAATCCTCTGAACAAATTTTCCCAATTTTCGGTATTATCGTGGTACGAGAAGAGGACGAAACAGTCGGGGAAATCAGCTTGAAGCTTTGTGAAGGAGAAAACATTCTCGTAGATGTAACTATCCTTCTTGAGTGTCATTGGAATTAGAAGAAAACCGAGATCAAAATTTAGAGTAAAGGGAAAAGAAAATTTGTCGAACGGTTTATAATAATCAGTGAATTGTTATACTCATAGTGCTGTCTGAGCGAACGGTCGACGTTCACAAATTCAAATTGTGACGTCAGATCAAAGTCTATAGTGCAGTGTATTATGTATGAACGAATTTTGTCCACGATGCGGTGATCAATATCTCCACGAAATTGTACTAAACAAGTAAGTTTGTAAAATCATACCTCGTATACTTGAAACACGTTTCTCACCGGAAGGATTATTCGTCCCTGGAGGCGGCAGACCCCGTTCAACTTAAGGGGGTGCGGAAGTGTACGTTGGGGAAAAGTTTCAATGAAATGGAGTAGTAGTCCCGAGTAGTTGTCGGGAGCCTACAAATGGGCGATTGAATAGAGCAACAAAATATACACGTACATGTATACCTGATCTTCTAATAAAATACACGTGGAAGATCCTGAGGCATAGTTCCAAAGAAAAAGAAAAACGAAATTACGCGGTTTCAAATAAAAATAGTTTTCGGGTAATCGAAGCTATTCGATATATTTTATGGGAATTTTCAATCTCATCCACATGTCGACTGATCTATGAATTATTTTCGATAACGTACAAAATTTTGCTTTTCTCAACGGTGCAAAAAACTGTCTGTGCAGAAAGATGTTATCGATGTTAGGAAAAAAAAACATCCTGCTTCCACAGGGACCGACAATTTATATAGACCCTCCTATGCTCTCGATGGACCCAAACCGCAAAGTTGGTCGTTTAGCAGCTAAAATCGGACCAGTAGTTTCCGTATCTACTAGGTATAAGTTTCCCCGATTCAAACTTTGTCACATCCAGTCATTCGGCGATCGGCTTTTGTTACAGAATGTACAGAAGCTGGCTAAAAGCTTCTAAATCTTTGCGGATAATTGATTTCCATTATAGCTTCTACGGTGAAGTATACAATCGAGCTTGTTGTGTACTGCTGTAGGTATATATACCTACCAGAAATTTGATTCTACGGTAACAATTTCGGAATCAAAGCAATCTGTTTATATCGCCAGAAATGACTGTGTTGAGATGTCGTGAAATTAAGGATCAAATGAGAGATTTATTCACCTGCGCTTTAGAAAAGTAAGACGAAATTTTGAGAGTTTAATCTCGTATCTCGGCTGTCCTTTTATTTGTAATTTCACTCTTTAAGCTCCCTCTGCAGTTTCTACGACCCTTTTTCTCATTTCGAAAAGTCTTGTATAACTTCCAGATTCCCCACGGGATGGATCACAACGTTCTTTCGAGCACAATAAAATGATCCATCTATATTCCTCTTTATTAGCTCTTAACTTCGTCAAACTCGTCAAATTGTTCCAGAAAAAAGTTCGTTTTCTCCTTTACGGTAACATCTGCGGTTTCGTCGCCCTCATAATTTTTTGAGTAGTTATTAGATTTTATTTTTTCAAACTTTCACATAATTTTCCAATTAGATTATTTCCATTCATTATCCGAAATATCATCGAGCTCGAGCAAATATCATGTACCTCTACTCGTGGATTATCATAGGTGCGCGGAAAGTGATAACGGATGGAAATCGCTTCACGGCTATAGTTCCTCTAATCGTCCGTACAAAATTTGCACAAAAATCTTAGAATATCGGTTGATGTCGGCGCGGCATTGCACTGCAGTACTTACTGCACAGATATACGTAGGTACATACGTATAAGCCTGCAGGCGTAATTGAAACTCGTAAATTCTGCAGATCTCAAGGTCGGTTCTAATCTTAATTGTAATAAAAGTTCGGCACGCCGTCGATATACTTGACACACGATATACAACGAATAATGCAGAAATTGTGTTATGGATAAGCCACAAATCTTATTTCAATTGAAACCCCATAAATACTGGATAATAAACAGAATGCCGTTGAAACTTCGAGCTAACAAGGAGAGTGACGGAGCTCCGGGTGACGCATCTGGACCCAAAATAGAGTGTCTTAGAATAAAAATAATTAGTAATAATATGTAATATATAATAATAATAATAATAATAATAATAATAATAATGATTTGGGCGGCGCCGAAACTCTGAGGGCCTATGAGATCGAGGTGAGCCTCATATTTTGGCCCAGATCACCCCTATAGCAATGTGATTCGAAAACGTCACCCGGAGGTTCGACACTCTCCTCGCGAGTCCATTGAAGATTACTTGCAAAGGGAAAATACGAAGAAGCACGTCTAAGAAAT
The DNA here is from genome assembly GCA_963170745.1 of Phymatocera aterrima. NCBI lineage: Eukaryota > Metazoa > Arthropoda > Insecta > Hymenoptera > Tenthredinidae > Phymatocera > Phymatocera aterrima. Next base: position 4,835,600 of record OY720662.1, on the reverse strand, counting down.
TTTTGAATGGCGTAGTCAAAGTGAATTCCGCGCTCATAATTATCCTTCATGACTCGCATTCACACTTTGCCTCTGCCTATAATTGTCTTTACAATTCAACGATTTTCTCGATGCCTTTTCTGCTCGCACAACTCTTATTTTCAACTGATGGAACTTCGCCTATATATATTTATTTGTTCGGCGGAAAAGGTTTCGCTGGAATTTCCCACGGTCCTTTCTTACTCCTGTTTTAACTCATTGTGAGTACATATACCTCAATGACCCTCGTCTCTTCCGTCACGACGTCGCGACGTCCTGTCGACAAGCCATGTGTTCTGGATGTTTGATGCTTCACATTCCATAGAGTATGAATCTATGTTTCTTATACTGCTTTTCGTAGGCGTATTATTATTTGCGGGAATTCTAGGTTCCATCCGCGAAACTCCTCTCTTCCTGATGTACATGCTCATCAAAGATCGCAAGATACTCGTGAAAAATGATGCCAAAAAATGTCTTACCCCCTTTATCTAATCTATTGTCACATCAGGCACGTTTTTCCTGACGTGGGGAACTTCCGATGAGCATAACGTCGTGACGCATGAACCATAATTTCCGTTCATTTTTCGATGACGGTGATTTGCTGCTGAAGAGAACGACAGAAGATCCTCACAGTAATATGGATGAATCCGTAATGGTGCACTGCGAAAACATAGTACGGATCTTCTTTCAGAAAACCCCTCCGTGCCCCCGACTTTGAGATATCCACCAAAAGGGCGAGCTAATCAAACAGTAGCTCGAGAATCCGGCATGGACGAGACTCCAGTGTTGGGTGTACTGTAACCAGGCGCGAAACAGTGTATCGCTCCTCGCGCTGCACAGATAATAGCGAGCTACTCGCACGCCCGGTCGCGGTCTTTCGCCGTTCGCAATTCTGATCGAAAAATCTTGAATACAAAATTTGTCCATCGTTCATGAAGTACTAGAATAATGCCAGAAATACCTGAGGTATCTCCCGGACATAATTGGCTACGAATATCCTGTTTATAATCAACGTCTGCAAGCTGTTTCAGATGGGCAATTTCTGCACGACCAAAAAATCTCATTTCCGACATTCATTCACAGTTAATTCGTTAATACAGAATAATTTATGTTGCGATATTCTAATTATTGAATGAATTGGTTACGCAGGAGTGATCGAACGTGTCGCCGTGAATTTTTTTGAATTTTAATTGACACGTGATCAAGCAGCATTCGATCGGCTTTGAACATCCGTTAATCGGTCCAGCACAATCGATCCAACGGTTTTGATAACTCATGTCGAGCCGTCTCGTCCGCGAGCCAGTCACGTGAAATAAGGGGGCGCCCTATCATGTTGCAAATTGATTCGCCTTCGGACCGCATCTGGGATGTCCTCAAACAAAAATGGAAGCGTATCTCGTGAGAACACGGTTGTATCAAAATTGCCGTTTAGCCGGTCATGGAAAATGTAAGGCTCAATATGTGAAATGTAATACATTATTTTGCATGAATAACGTACGCACAGTCTTTTATTCATAGGTCACAGATGACCTTGTAGTAAATTGAAACGTCGTAAATATGAATGGACAATTGAATATATGCGTCAATAGATAAATGAATGAAAGGAATGAACAGATCCAAAAGTAAAATACCAATCCGTCATCGAGGATTCCAGCCCAACGTTGTAGCCCCATCGACTCTGGAAGCTCCGTACCCTCAACGCATCGGGGTTTTAGAATGCCCGAACGTGGCTATTGTGTTGATTGAAAATATCTGTTGAATGTTTGTACAATTTTGTTATTTTATTGTTAATTTTATTTTTTCTATTTGTACAACGTTTAGGCTGGAATCCTCAATGACGAATTGATGTTTAACTTTTGGATCTGTTCATTCCCTTTATTTATTCATTTGTTCATTGATGTATATTCCATTTATCCAATCATATTCACCACGTATTAATTCGTTGCAAGGTCATCTGTAACCTATGAATAAGACTGTGCGTGCGTTATTCATAAAAAAAATTTATTATTATATTTATTTGCTCGACATGAGTTATCAAAATCGTTGGATCGGTCGTGCTGGACCAATTAACGGATGTTCAAAGCCGATCGAATGCTGCTTGATCACGTGTCAATTAATTGCAGAAATTGCACATCTGAAACAGCTTGTAGATGTTGGTTATAAACAGGATATCTGTACGCAATTTTGCCCGGGAGATACCTCAGGTATTGCTGGCATAATTCTACTACTTTATGAACGATGGACAAATTTAATCTTCAAGATTTTTCGATCAGAATGACGATAGGCCAAAGACCGGGCGTGCGAGTAGCTTGCTATTATCTGTACAGCGCGAGGAGCGATACATTGTTTCGCGCCTGATTACAGTACACCCAACAGTCGAGGCTCGTCCATGCGGTAATCTAAAGCTGCTCTCTGACTGGATCCCCCTTTTGGCGGATATCTCGAAATCGGGGGTACGGCGGGGTTTTTTGAGAGAAGATTCGTAATGTGTTTTCGGCGAGGAATACGCCGGTACTAACGCAGTGCGCCATTTCAGCTTCACCCTGTATATATAGACATCGTGTATCTCATATTGTTATCTTTCCGGATTCTATTCACGGACAGACCTTTGTTGCGGAATCTAGTTACCCCAGAGATCACGATGACTAATAAAAACTCCGTCGCGGGAGAGTTTCTTTGTTGACTCAGCTTCTTAGTTGGGTTCATGAGAGCGGGTGGCGTCCTATGACCTCTTGCAAAACTTTCATTTCCCCAATTTCCTTCGTCAACGTGTCAAGAATCCAGTCTACACTGATTGAGATCAAGGATCGATACTTGGGAACAGAAGAAAATGAGACGTTTCATCCATTGCCTGACATCCACCCTGATGAACGAAGTAGAGCAATTTACTAAAATCGCACCGACCATACCAGGTAGAAGACATGATACTCTCAGTACAAGCCGGAAGAAAGAATACCGATTCGATGAAGGACGGTCACTGGATTGAACGTAGATTGAACGTACCGATGTGAGAAAAGAAGAAAAAATACGAACAAATTTAAGTGTGTTGAAAATTTGGTGTTCTCCAAACTTCATGGTTCATCGGACGATTTGAACGAATGTGGAAATTCGGAGGTATATTTTATAAATCAATCAGAAACCGCGCCCACCTTCGATTTAGAATCTTGTTTGTCTGACGAACCGAAAACTCGATGCATGGGAGTATCAAACTTCCATTCGGTTTGAAGCTGAATATTTATCTCGTAGTCTGTTGCCCGAGGAGAAGCGAATCTTTTCAAGAATTGAGAACAGATTTTAGTGCTTCTATTCTGTGAAATGTGTATTGAGAATAAGACGAAATACATTACCTCCTTTCTGTTTTTGTCACTTCTCTCTTTTCTCGAAGGTTCAATTTCGTTTGAAACAGATATTTTTGAGGTATCGACGACAAGGTGATAAAAATATACTACGAATCAGGATTCAAGATTGTTAACAGATACCCACGAATCGTTTCTCTGAATTTTCTTCATAATTCGGTGTATAATTTTTAGAACAGAAGGAAAGTTAACGTGATAAGATCTCAATCAAAACGCGATTTCCCGCCACATTTCGATGTTGAAAAAGCCGATTTTTTTTCTCCTAATTTTGTTGCGTCAATTTTATCAACTTCAGGCTCGTAATCTTTGAACCTCAGAATGAATGATTTCGTCGTAGTTTTGTCGAATTATGTTACATTTCATTAAAAATACGTTATAATTCACAACTTTAGCATACGGAACGATGTACTCCAGAAAGCGATGAGTTTTTTTTCCCCAAGTCACGTGAAAAGCTTCGGCGAAACGAGATCGTGCGGTATACCAACTACCAAGCAGCTTATACGACCAACCCTACAGCGAACTTAAACTTAAGTGTACGACGTAATACTCCAGAGACGCATTTGGCCTGCACATAGGCGAGAGGTGAGAAAAGGTTCACCCGTACGGGGATTGAGAAATCGCTGTCGTAATTCTCGATCCTTTATATATTTACGAGGCTGGATGTTGATACATACGTTTCTCGAATGCGGACAACGTCACACGAATTATCATCGGTTCCTGTTTCTTCATGTTTTCCAGAAAGAAACAATTTCCGACTTTGAACATTCGTTCAAAAATATTGCTTTCAAAATATGGAGATCCAAAATATTAATCATCGATGAATAGGTAAAGCCTGATTCAATGCCTTGGAAATTATAGCAGATTTGGAAAATTTTAATTTTTTTCGTCGGTTTTTCTTGTTCTTTCGTACGTTCTGAAACGTCGAAGAGTATATTTTCGTGAAAAGCTCGGTTTGTTATGGATTCATTATCAAGTATATGGTCATATTTGATTCACGGTCTACAATGTTATGGTAAACGAGTTACTATACATACGTAACCGCAAATTGCGGTTCAAAGCTACCTGCATGACAGCCCTGGGCAATTGGCTTGGGTGCCTATCGCATAAAACGTGAACCCTTCCAGCATTCCGTGTCTGTCAATACGTAGAGGAGCTACCAGAGAACCCCGTGCAGACGATAAAAGTTACCCGCAAGGATATCCCCCTTTGAGAATGCAGAATTGCTTGGAGAGATATTTACTGAGATGAACTTTTCTGTCTCAGTCTTCTCTCTTTTTCTAGTTCTGATCTCTTTGTCAAATCCTATAGTATAAAACATAAAAATTTGAATAATTGTCACCACCTATGGGTATATCCAACTCTGGTGAAAAAGTGTCGTATCGTAACTCCAATTTACGAGTAAGTCGCGCAGAAACCGCACACAAAAACTTGGCAAACTTTTACCGTAACGAACAATGTACTTGTATACTATGCATTATGTATATACATACGTATACATACGCAGTAGTAGGTCATTGTCGTTCGTCCCCAAAAGAAGAAGTTGTATAGCAATAAAAAGGTTCACGTATAAACCGATGAGAAATTCGTACACGAGAAATGTCGGTAGGTATGTATACACATACTACTCAGATATATTTTATACAAGAGGATTTTTATCCTGGTTATTACGACGTTCAAATCTACCCCTCAAAATCTTTATTGGTGTAATTAGTTCCGAGTTTTGAACACGAGGATATACCTATATACACATAGGTATACGTATATATTTGAAGAGGCGGTGCGCGAAATTTTGCCTTATCAGTGCATGGTTTATAATCTTTACAAATCCTTCATTTCCATTTCAAAAGAGTTTCGAGTGAGATTCGCAAGGGAAGAAATTAATCGCCAATGTATTCGTGTACGCATTACGAGTACGGTAATCAGTATCAAGGGCTATGTGAATACAATTAGGATCATAGGAAGTGTGTGAAATTCGTGTTCAAACAGTTTTATGATATATATGAATTATCAGCTGAGTGAGCATTTTTCGTGAGTTCGTTGCGTGAACGTTACAGACTTCAGCCTCATTTGATTCAGGGTTTAAAAATTATTTCGGGGTTATCGTTCCTTGATTGTGCTTAAAAAAAGTGCCTCAAGACCTGGCGCCTTCCATTATGAATTGCTTTCTTTCACACAAATAACTAACAGTTTCCGGCACGTAGCAACCCTTGAAAATTTGCATATTTCACGAGTAGGTTTAGGCAAAGATGACGAACAAATTCATCTCAAACGAAACAATTACACACAAAGCCTCTCTCATGCTGTATACGTATAACCAACTTTGTTCTCTCTCGACGTAACTGGCATGAGGGAAAATATAATTGAGGCATGTTTAGCCGCATGAAAGGATCCATTTATTATGCGAACTCAATGGACTCGAATCGAAATCTGGCGAAGACCAGCAAACTAACGACTTTCACGCGGCGTTCGTTTACGCGCATAGAATGGAAAAATGCATCCCTCTGTTGCAAAAAACAGCGTTTTCTCATTCCTTCGACTCAATGTATGAGAAAAGGACATCAATCGATGGATTGTAACAATAATAATAATTACCTATCTACAACCTATATGTATGCCTACGATTTTTCGAATCCTTTGAACTTTCGCACACTTAGTGTTTCATTCGAAACGAAAAAATTGCCAACAAAAATTAATGTGAGAGAAGAACTTCCGAGGCACTAGTAATCCACGAAAATTACAATTTTGTCAACCATCAAAATTTGCGGTATTGGGCGAGGCGGTATGGGGTGAGATTGACTGATAAGACTGCTGTACTGTCACGCGATCGGTGTGTATACTTATTTCTTAATCTAGAAAACGATCTTGTTCCTAACATACCTTGGAAAGGACGATACGATAAATTCGTGGGGTTTACGAAGCTTCTCCGACAAAGCTAAGGTTAGATTTCCTCTACCACGTTCGTTTGAAAGACTCGAAAGAAAAACATTTCCCCTCTTAAGAGCGCAACGCTGCCCCTCCTTTTTATGGAAATGAATATCTGAAATCGTTTTTTTCCGTGGCAATTTCAAATCTGTGTCAAAAAGATCAAGTTTTCTGACAGTGCTTGGAGTTGGATATTGAAAATTAAGTTTTTGTGTTATAAAATGGGTCATATGTATCAATTTACCCCCAAATCTACATATTCGCAATATCTTTAATTTGAACGCGCATGGTTCTCCGCCTCCACCTCCGCCTCCGCGGGGAATCGTGTTTCCATCAATAATCCTCTCTTTTCAATAGACAATTCAATTTTCGCACATCATTTCAGTGGGACAACGTCTGCCGCATTTCAAGCCAATCCAGTCGATCAACTTACTCTCTGGACTGTGAATTCTTCAATTGGAAGAATCGATGTAACGTACGTTGTCCAAAAGAGATAAAGAAATAGAATAGAATAAAAATTCCGATAGAAGCCCGCGGCATAGAGAAATTTACTATCGTTAACATATTCCGGGCGAATTCAGTCCATTATCAATTTATAGGTGTGTAACAAAGTTAGCGCCAGGTCACCATCGAGAAAGGAATAAATGGTAAATCAGTCTATTCCATTTATACTATTTGCTTTTATATTCACATCCAATCGTTTTGAAATATACCATAATACTATATCACGCGGGCAATAATGGTTAATCGGTTAAATTGCTTATCAAATTTATCGATCGTTCTACAATCCACAAATTTTACCTTTGATCAACACATTGTCTCGGCGGCCAATCCATGCCCTGCAATCAATAACGACAAACTTTTGACCCCCGTTAATATTTGAAGAAAAATGTATTCAATGGAACATGCATGAACAGTGCTGGTGATATGACAACCCCCACGAGCACAACAACAACAACAGAAATAATAATATATACATACATCCATGCTACACATGTATATAGGTATTTGCCCTATTATGCAGACTAATTAGCTGTACGTGTAAACGAGTACATACTTATGATATGTGTAGCAGTTAACGGCGGTACGTGATCATGGGCGAGTAGGGTACGAGGGAACGTCCAGAATTCCGATATCAAATGAACGAATAGTGGTTCTAAATTGAACGAAATTTCGATCGATACCGTAATATTGCATCCATTGGAAGTATACTTGGGTGAAATTAGTTTCCTGTGCATGCCATTAATTATGATATGGATTTTCTGCGAAGTGATCATAATTGACGAAGTGTTACGAAACTATGGAAGCGCGAAAAAAAGGATAATTGAGAACGTTGGGGTTTAATTGCCAGATAAAAATCGATCGCGTTGATAGTGAGGAAGAGAAATGCCAAGTGTTAAATTTCTGGAAAATTTATCAAGTCAACAAACTTGACGTTAAGAACTTTTTCGTTTTCTTTCACGGTGCGGTGCGGTGATAAAAGGTGAAATTATTTACTAAATATTTCATCGTGAAGGAAACAGCAATAAACGAGATCTAGTAATGTGAATGATAAATTTATGGAATAAAATATATCTATAGCAGCACATAAACGCATCGGTATCGACAAAGCGTATAAATAATCATTTCACAAATTTGCAATTCACTAAATAAAATAAAATTCATGGTGTTTAACCGAAAAACTTTAAAAATGGGTGCAGTTAAACCGATTATTTCACTAACCGTCATCATGTGGTTAACTCATTTCATCGATCCAGTTCTGACTGCAAATAATGATACGGATTACGATGATCTACAGTACGATTATTCTGGAATGGAGGAACCAGAAGGAAATGATACGGCGAATTGCACAGACTATTGCATGTCAGATGACGAGTACATCGAGCTTATGGAAGACCATATATTTCCTGATGTAAATGAATGGATTTTAATAGCCATGCATAGTGTAGTGTTCGTCGCAGGACTTGTGGGGAATGCTCTCGTTTGTGTTGCCGTTTATAGAAATCATTCCATGCGCACTGTTACCAATTACTTTATCGTCAATCTTGCGGTAGCCGATCTACTTGTTATTCTCATTTGTCTACCACCCACCGTTTTATGGGATGTCACGGAGACCTGGTTCCTGGGACTAAAACTGTGCAAAGCTGTTCCATATTTTCAGGTAAGAGTCATAGAACATACGTATTTATATCTCTTGATGAATTATGTATTTTTAACTATGAAATTCATTATTACAATTGGTTTATGACGTCAGGTCAACAAAATCACGAAAAAGTGCATTAGAAAACGATTTTGGCGGAATGTTTCGATCGAGAAAAATTTTTCTTATTTTTTTGTTGTCGCCATTTCAAGAATTTTTCGACGAATACTAATAATCTTACGATTGATTCATTTTTCTGCCAAGTTGGGAGCTCCCGGAGAAAAGAATGTATAGAAAGATGTGTGATACACAATTAGAAGGAAAAACCGTGTAAGGCCCCACGTTGGGCGCCAAAAACAGAAACTTTTTGATCCGGCGCCCAACGTGGGGCCGTGCATTTTTTTCATATTGAGACTCACATTTTCTTCGTATATTATAACCGGGAATTCCCTGGAAGAACGGAAAAGAAACATCGAAATTAAGATCTTTCTTGACGAAAAATTTCAGCCAACAATCGCATGCTGCAGATTCATGTAAATTTTTGTGAAAACGTTGTGAACTTCAGCCTCATTTGAAATACCGCGGTTACAAATTTGAGAAATATTCTGTAGGCCGAAATTCGGACCTGGAATGACAAAAGTTCCTGAATATTAGGAACGGCCCGTAGAAGAGATTGTACGATAGTTATATTATTGAACCGCGAGGATATAATTTTTCTAAAATTAAACGGTATGTCGAAGTAGGTAGGTAGGCACGCTGATTTCTCCACTCGGATAAATAAACAAACGTTAAATGTGTGCAGGAAGGGGTAGGCGGTAACTGGTACTAAAGAAAGGTATGAGTATAAACTGGAGAATATAAATTATAGACGTAGCAGATTTACCGAAGTTTTATTCATTAAACTACTTCGACTATACAGGTATTTCGATGATTTTATTTTTGGAATTTTATCGGTTCATCGATCGAAACAAATTTTCTTTCTATCAATATACCTACACTCGAGTTGAATGGATAAACACTGTAACGAAATGATCTCGTTCTCCAAATGTATGCATCTTGTGTGAGTATTCAAGTCACCGTACGGTGCAAGTCCGTGACAATTGAACTCCAAGATATGGCACGTAATGAACGATTGTGCAGAACGAAAAAAGTTGAATACAACATCAGGTTTTATTTCACGTTCGTTGAATTCCTCGTGATTAACACGAACATGCGCATGCTTCGCGGAGACGAATATTGGCATCATTCGTCATGAACTATTCCTGCCCTGAATAAGAGCATATTCCCGTAATTCCTTGGGTAATTGAAAGCACTATCGAGACAGAAAAGAACCCGGAAATCTTCTGCATTTGAACAAGAATGAGACAATTATCTTGGCTGTTAGATTCTGCTGAAAAAGTTCATTTTCCGATAAATCGAAGAAGTAAAATTACGCAATTTTATCGAAATCTTATTGAATTTCTGGAAATTTTCAAATATAATATATCTATAAGATAAAAGAAAAATTCTTGTGTATGTATGTACAACATCTATGTGCCGTGGAGAGAGTCTGCGAAGAAATTTGAGGATGATGAAACGCCCGATTAGGTAACAAACAAAGCCAAACTGTAGGAGTACAGAGTATCAGAAATCTGAGGAAGATAGACTTCTCGGTTGAAGGAGAGGTCGAGTTTTTGTTTTTATACCATTTAGATGAGTGGTTATAACTCATGAGTACTACTAAACAATAAAATATGTGACAGCAGGAAATTCCAGCCTTAAATATTGTCACTACGGTATTTTCATGTAACACAAGTCTCCCATAGCACTTAACAATTCCAAAAGAAACTTTGCCATTCATCCAGAATCGGGTGATAAGTAGACGATAGTTGAAAAATGATAGTGAGGTTATTTGGTGACTTATACTTTCAAAATCTCAAATTTCGGAATGCGGGTTCAAGTATTTTCTCCAGGCACTCAAGTATTCGTTAGGGAAGATGTCTTTGGTGAGTGGTTCGTGATTCGGTGGTTCTTTTTGCCACCACAACATTTCGCAATTACCATCCAAATACGTAATAGGTACCCATCTTTCGTTCCTTTTCTTTCGTTCCATTTCTCGAGCCTTTGAAAAAGCCCTAATTCTGGAAATGTCAGAGTCGTTTTATGCATGCTAACTCGTTTTTTATTTCCCGTTGCAGTTTGTAGGCAGAACGCGGTAGCTAATTGCCGTGACTTCTCTCATTGTCGGCAATATTGTCGTGCGGTACATCCGTGACCTCAGATTAGAGTGTTTTCTTTTCGGTGGAAAAAGTGTTCTTTTACTTGCGATTCTTTCATCTACATCCTGTAGTGTTGAATCGAGCCGATTTTTGAGCTACCGCATGGATAATAAAAAAAAAAGTTCCATCTCTCGGCGGGCAGAGGCTTTCAGATTTAACCTGACAATGCTTTTGACAAATCAGCGTCTAATTAAAATTCTGGAATATTACAAATATTTAGCTGAAGAATTCCTGCTAATTACCTAACCTCATGCACGAGCAGGTAAATTAAATGTCAAATAAAATGCTAAAAAAAAGTACCACGCGAGCAAAAACCCTGAAAAACAGTGGAAAAAAAAAATGAAAAAACACACTGAGCTTGAATAATACATGAAGATTCGTTGATTAACATCACAAAGGTACATTAATGTAAGCTTTTCAAAATCACAATAGTTTATGGGTATAGTATAGCAGAGCCCGCTGCACTATCTCGATGGAAATGAGTTATAAATAACGATTTGAAAGTTTGACAAAAACTTTCCGTGTACAAACTGAATGCATGAAAGGATACAAATATTCAAAGTGTATGGTAAAGCCCGCTTTATCTCGTCATACGATTTCAACGTCGTTTGCATTTCTCCAACGCTTGTTCCTCTGCAAAAAATCTCCTGTGTTTTATAGGCCAAAAATTATTTTTCATAATCTTTCTCTCTGCGTTTATGTTCAATTATCTATTCACGAGAATAACTCGACTAAATTGTTCGTAAAATATAGATGGAACGAATTTCGAAACATGCATTCTTCTTAGAGAAAGTTGATCACAGGAGAGGTGCATCTTTCTCCAGTTAAATATCGCTCTGAACTCGGTTCTCGGAGGATACGTCGTGTAACAACTAAGCACAGGTAACTTCATCCTTGTGCGCAGTGCTTCGCAAATATGTTTAACTCCATCGCGTGAGGCTGGTGGTGGGACACGTAATACGGAAGCACGAAAATTTATGGTCGAATAGGTATATGCATATGAAAGAGCGAAACGTTGACCCGTAGGATCACAAGTAACTGACAGCAGCTAGTATAGGTATACTAGGAACATAGTGTAATTAGGAAATCCTGTCCCACGGTAACTCAGGGCTGAACCACAAGGTACGCAAAATGAAATTATTGCTCTGAATGCACTATATAGAAACAACGCGATGAATTATACAGTATCCCTGTACAATGCGATACAATGTGAGTCCTGATCCTGTGGAATCATATTTGAAAATTATGTATCGGACAGGTTCAGTTCTGAGAAGAAAAGAGGATTCTAGTTGAGGGCTGAGAGAAGGCTCACTGGCACATGATGAACCACAAATATTTTTATCTGACGTTGAGACAGCTTTCAAGTTCATAATCAGGGACAGCCTCGCATTTTCTTGTTCAATTCCACGAATTCGTTGATGTTACTTCGCAAAAATCTAACCTTCGCTCTCATTTTTCTAATGAGTAGATTTCGCTCTCCGCTATACTATGAAGCGAAGTGATAGCGTCGTTTTGAAGAAAAGTAAGCTAAGAATATAAATAACAGACCCATTAATTAAGGTGGCATTTTTGGGCGTGCGGGCTCACAGAGCTGGGGGTTAAATTAGTTTATATTGTTGGTAGTGAACTTTAATTGACAGGGACAATTACGGACTAAGGCCTTTAACGAGGGACAGACTCTTGTTTCGTAGCTTTTATACTTTGAGAAGTAATGCTCAGAGAACTTCGTGATTGGAACCTGTTTAAATAATACCAGAACTTGTTATAAAGTAGGTCTCAATTCAAAATCGAATTTGTATTTCACGCCAGCTTTAAAAAAAACTTGGATAGCTATCCTTGAGTACTAATTACAGAACACAAATTATGCCCGACAGGTCCTAATCCTTTTCTAATCTTTCTTCGCTTTGGAATTGATGAAATTCAAGTTCATGCCAATCCTAAATTACGTGGATTATACGCATCCAGTCTAAAATAATTCACATATTGAGCGATAACTTACTTCATTCTCTCAATTTTATTACAGCTTTCAGCAATTTATCGTGGTATTTAGCGTTCATTATACTTCCGTTCATTTTTCATAGAAGATTTATATTAGTTCAAAGCTACTTCATTGAACCTCCTGAAGCGATAGAAGATGCCGCGATATTCTATGGAAGATTTACGCATATATTTTGTTAAATATTTTCGTTGTAGTAAATAAATTGCCTGGAAGCAGTAGAATTCGATATTTTATAGCAATTCATAACGCGTGAGTAATCCCGAATGAGTTTTCCATACGCCGAAACGATGCGACCAGATGCGGTCCGCGGGTAAGAAATATTCGGGAATACTTATACCTATAGCTGTTCCGAAGTGGCAGTAGTTATTGCCGATGGCCGGTAACGGTTACACATAAAACATTGGTAACATTCCCCAAAATATCTCATTGTTATGCTAGTTCTTGAAATATGTTGTACACGAGCCACTCGAGTGACTCATAAGCATAGAATTTGCAATAACGCGGTGTGGCTTTTCAGTTTGCACCTATTTAAACAATGGTCGTTCAGCAATTATTATCGCCATCAACAAATGAAGAGGAGAAATTTTTGAAAGCTAGCCAAATTATTGTATCCGGCTAGGTGCTGCACGTCATGTACCATTTTTCGTTATTCTAGGTATAATATAATATCATTCTAAGAACTCTGATCGTACTAGTATCTATGTGAACGCGGTTTGTGTTTGCGAAGAGTAATCCTGATCCTAATGGTGAATGTGGCCTACCATTTCGCCGGGTAGTCATAAATCATTTCCGAACGCCAGATAGGTTTAATTAAGTTATTATAACCGACGCATGTTTGCGGGCCGATTTATCCAAGCGTGAATTATAATACTTGAACTTGAATTTGATACTTTGATCATCATCCTATTACCGCCTTCAGTCACCTCGATTCTTTGGAAAGCAGAAGCTGCGTTGTTATGAAACGCAGACTATGAAGGGCAGCACAAAGTTTTCAACGATCACGGAAATTAATCTTCACCACATTCCAAGCTAGTTTATATTAAACTGGTTCGTTACAAAGCCTTGTACAGGCCGTATTTCAATATGTATAGTCTAGTTATGCTAAATACTTTGGGTAAATTTCTTTACCCCTCTAATCTCTCGCACGCAGGGATCCCACAGCTTCTCGATCGATCTACTCGCTTGAAAGTTCATCGCTGTTCGCATAATCGGTACATGTAATCATAATGACGCTGGTAGAAATACGATTCACAGAAATATATGTAGGTACTTCCAAGCACAGAAAGACCAACTTCCTAATCGTATCAAGAAATCAGCATTTTGAAGATACGTTGGCAAGGGATCCGCCTTACAGAATTCGGAATCTCACAAACGAGGAGCAATTCGAGTTGTATTCATTCAAATTGGCTTTTATATTCAACTTCCGTCAGCCTATAGAAGATGTTCACCGTGTTTACCGTGCGACGTGAATTTGATGAAAGTCTACGTATAGAATGTCCAAGAGCTCTGAGATCGAGGAGGAAAAGAAAGGAATAGAATAAAGAAAAAATGTATCATTTTGATCCTCTCGTAAGTATCTATAAATTGTGGCTGAAAACTTTTACGACTGCAGTATACATGCGATGCGAGTGAGCTGGATGGTTTCAGCATCACGCCGCATCTGAAGAAAAGTGGCAATAAAATTGAAAATACGAACGAGAAAAAAAATATTTGATTTTGCTCCTCGTACCTCATTTTGCAATGTGGTTTCAATTTATAGCGAAGTTACTAGCACAATCTCTGCTGAACTTAGTCACAGAATTCCAAGCGATTTACAGAGCTTATCCTAATCCTGTAGTACCCGATATGAAAAGGTCAAAGGAGTTTATCGCAACTGGCTGAGAACGCTTGAAACTGTCCCCAAGGTGGCTAACTTGAGGTTGGAACAAGTGTACAAGGAACCAACTCGTGCCTAGACGCTTATTTCCACGCTGAAAACGAGAAAGCAATACAGAGAAACTTGTGTACCTTCCTGCAAGCTCGTTGAAATTCTCTCTCTGTTTGTTCGATAAACAGGGCTAAATCCTTGTTTTAGGAAGTTATGTACGCTCTCCAGTTTCACTTCTCATGTAGGTACAAAGCTAATATTTAGGCCTGCTGTATTCAAACACATCGATAACTTAATTGTGCATTACTGCCAATATACAAGTTGTTGAGGTTTATACCAAAAGCCAGAAATCACCCAAATTCGATAATAATTTCTCGACACGTCTTTCTATTGAAATTAGCTCATTGGAATTAGATTGACAATCTTACGGCGATTGGTGAGGATCTTTCCGGTTGTACATAAGAAAAGTCAGCAATCAACATATCAACTGGCAATTTATATTTACAGTTCGAGTATCGATCTTCAATTGAAATCGCTATATTCATACACACGAGTACTAATAGAGCAGGAGCTGTAGCGAAGAACGTAATGGAATCTGGTAACTGAGCGTTGTGAAGCGTGGGTGTAGATAAGCTTCGAGAAGGTGTGGAAGTAGCAAAATGCGCTGCAGCTATTGACTTCAATCGTTATGTGATGTAGAATTGGATTGGCCATACATAGAGTGGCGGACTATTGAATGAAAGTCGAACAGTGCGGCAGTTGATTTTTTCGAAGCTTTATCGCACACGTCACTATTGTTTTCTGTCCGCCCACGATTGATGAAAAGTATGCATACAGACGCTTGCATGTACCGACATTGCATGCAGAAGAAAAATATTCAAAGCACGCGATTCGAGGCTCACTACTTTTATCTAGAATTCTAGATTTTCTACAGCACAGCGTGAATCAACTGATCTGCAAATACCTTCAACGATACATTGCTACTTTCCCGACGTACAATGAAATTGTAATCACTGAAAAGTTACATTAGACGAACTAGAACGTGGTAATGGAAAAGTTTGCTTGAAATAGGCAGGATTAAAGCTCAAGTCATTTAACGTTGGAAATTTTTTCACTGAATTGTAGGTATAGATCTTGGTATAAAGTTAAACGATAAAACGAGATCCTGAAGACCATCAACGCGAAGAGTTTCTCCAATGAGTTATAACATATTTTTGCAGATGTAGGTATGTGTACATACCTACACGGAAAGACTGCACGAAAATTTACACGTTTAAACTTCTATACGCCATTAGCTGATGCTGTGACCCGGATGGAGGCGTGGGAGAGGCAGATAATCTTGTTACGAGCGGAAGTAATTAATTAACTACGGATAATATGTTGTAAATACACTCGAATAATGGTATCCATATGCAAAGAGACATGATTCGAGAACTATCCTACAAGAATTATGGCATACCTTATGACCGTGGTAATTGCTAATTATCTTACTGGAGCGCTAAGCCCGGGGAAATACTCAGAGATGAAAGCTCTGGGGGCTGAAATTTCTGAAGTTTCGTAACAGCGTTAGCAGCCTTGTTATCTGCTTCGAATAGAACGTCTCATAAACATCTTTCAAATTAAACGGTTCGAATTCAGGATATTTCAACACGTACTTGTACGTTAGCTTCCTCTATTATATTTCTTGAAGATTCAACAGATATTCAACTTTTGATTAAACTTGAAAATAAAACCTGAAAATACCGTTTTTCTGATATTCCAATTACTGCAACCGCCGAACCAAGTATTTCTATACATCATGGTCAAGATCTCACAATTTCTGTCTGGTTCCGTACAATTTTCTGAAATTAGCAAACGAAAACTCGCCGGTGAATCAATCGTTGTCAGTTTTCCGAACAAACCAGATTTTTTACTTTTATTGGGGTAAAATCCCATCTTGGGCGGATCGAAAACTTGCAAAATTGTTTCTCCGAATAGTACGTTCAAATACCAAGAAATTTTGTACTTTTGATGTTCCTGATATGAGCAGAGGATTCGAGGCTGCAGCAGCTTAAAATCTGACTGGAATCTGATATGGGCGAATTTCGGAATTCGATTCCAATGAAATTTGATAGCCTAGGTGAGCTGCGGTAGACTATGCCTATGTATGTACAAATTTAACGCCAGCGAACAATAATCGGGCGGTTGGTGAACAAAATTTACGTGATAGTTATCTACTCTGGATAAAAAACTGACAGTTTGTAGAAAGATTGAAAAAAGTAGAGCTGCGATAATCGGGAAAAGAGCAAACAAATTAGATCTGTAAACATAAAAAGCAGATTGCGGTTCATCGATAGAGGAAATATGTTGAAAATATCATGTCAATCTGTATTATACCTACGTTATTTATTATAATTACATACGAAGGTGTGGGCAGTTGTTACATACGAACAACCTGATGCTGACAACGAGTAGATGCACCATTGTATGCATTATTGATAACTAAGTTCACGAAGAAAACAAAGCAAACTGATAGCACATGAATACTGATTTTTCTATTGTCTAGCACAGTGTTTGAGCAAACACGTGACATGCCTATTTTTTATCCATACATACACGGTTCTGAGTTTGACTCAAATTTGACTAATCGGCTCAAGCAATGAAAATTTCATGATCCCTAATTCCTGCAACACTCATACATATTTCATTCTATATTTTCTATAATGTGATGTTCGTCGTTCAGAATTTCAATCTGCATATTTCATTTCAATATGACTACAAGATTTCAATCATTCTTTCCGATTAGTTTCACGGTTCAAAGAGATTTACACAGGTTTTTTTCAGTTAACTGTGTATACACGTATGTATGAAGAATGTATATTCACTCTTACTTCAAATAGACGGAATTTCCCGCTCCGTTTACCAAATCCGTGGTTATAAGTATATAACGGCAGATCATCATCTGCAGTACTTGATCATTTCATCGAAATACTCTTTTTCCTTCTTCCTATAGGTAGAATTGACGCAATTCATGAGAAACTTTTGTAGCGAGTATTTGAATGTGTATCCCGACACATCACTGTACATACCTATATATACGTATAGAAGGTATCGTGCGCAACACGTAACATGCTCGCCAGCGGATTGATCCTAAGGTTCTCGCGGTGCCCGACAGATGGACAATGACATCAAATTTCTCACGAGTAAAATAGCACGTCTTTGCTTTATCACCGCGCGTTCGTGTGTCTCTGGTTAAAAAGGGTGCTCGTCACTTTAATGATGCGTCGGTTCATAATCGAACTGGCGGGGTATGGCTATCAAGACATACCCAGTACGTAATTTTTGTATCCGCGAGGCTGTTGGCTGCCGTTTTTAGCACCGACGCCTCCATTAATTACCCAAAGCTCAAATTTCGTTGGTTATCGGTTTGAGAACAATCTGTTCACGACCAGGTGGACAGATTTACACGTCAAGTTCGACCGCGTGAATTGATAGGACCTCCTGCAAGGTTATCCGATATTTTGGAACTCTTGTAGAGGTTTATCTAATGCCTTAGAATTGAAGTCTTGAAAGATCTCGGAATTCTGGATTACATCGTAAAGCCTTTTGAAAATTAGGAATAGTGCAAACTGTAAATCACTTTGGTAAAGTTCCTATGCAACGACGTTGATATCAGCGAATATAATTCCGTTAAGTACCTCGGATTAAGTTCTATGACGGTGGCTTGACTGATTGAGAGTATATTGAAGCTGAGCGGAAGTTAAGGACTGCTATAAGTTGCCAGCGAGATAAAATCGTTCTCTTGTACATGCAGAATCATAGAATATATAACATGGGCTATTCCGTATCAGCTATGAGCCGGAGCCTAATAAATTCCCGAGCAAAGTGTTTTCCAATAGAGACGGGTAAATCGCCTGCTGTTGTTCTCCTCTAACTCCCGTAGGTGCGGGTTCGAAGTCGTTGTGACAAATGCTGATCGTTTGATACTCCATTTTTGACATTATTCTCCGGTTTTCATCGGAGCATTTTGTCGTAAGATGATGTAACGTTCTTTCGAGCTTCAAAATTGCACCTTCGCAAGATCTCGACCCACGAGTATACGGACTCAAATTTACGACGTGAAAATAGAGGGCCTAAGTTACGATCCGCGCCAGGCGCGTTGGAACCCAAAAACAGGATGTAGGGTGGCATTCAGCACGTCAAGTATCAAAGCCGGCTTCAAGTGAAGATGTTCTTATCCTTAATCTAGCGCTTCCAAGCTGTAGTGCATAATCGCGTTGATCTGGAATTAAGATTGCTCTCTCTACAAGACTCGATGAATGGGATATTTCGGGTGAGGGTGGTCTTCAGTACGAAATTGAATAGTGTATTGGTCTCGTCTCGATATGGCAAAAAGCATCAACCAAAAAAATTCCAAATAAATCCCTAAAATAATAATTGACTTCCGACAAGTCGAGTTCTTTTCTCTCGTGTTACACGAAAACCGGAAAATATTTTTTTCCACCCCGCTGTGAGAAGCGGGGCTTATAGTATAATGAAAGGCTGGAAAAGGTTTTTTACGACCTGGCGGATGACGCCCACATCATTTGCATTGAAAAACTCCTTCGAAATGTAAAATATAATTTTTTTCTTTGCTTTTTTCATCATCCACGTTTCACATGGTATTTTGCATTGAGAATACGTGAGAGAAATGAGGCCAATGAAAAAAAACCGAGAATTCATCCTCATACGAAATAAGAAAGATAATTCGTTCATGGAAGCTCGGGCATCGATATCCTTCACGCTGTTATGAATTCCATACAGGAGGGAATCGTATTCCTTGTATATTTGGCGATATAATTCCACGATAAATACGGTATATAGAATTCTAATTTCTAATTCGAAATGTAGACCGTTGATTTCGAGGTGTGATTATCGTTCGTTTAACAAATCGTTATATATTACGTACAATTCTCGATAACCCAACTTTTCACGTACCATGGTCCTTCAGTTCCGTTGCCATTGCTTACGTTAGAATCCGAAGTTCTCGCAAGTTTTTTCAATGCTTATTTGTTCCTGGTTATTTCTGTCCAATGCCCACGTTCGAGTCGAGTGGTGACGAGTTGCTTTAACCAAAATTTTTCTCTCCCGACATAATTCAAAAGCTCACGTTGACCATATAATTTCATTGTGATCCAAAATTTCACGATTATTATCCGGTAATGATAACCGTAATAATGATAATGACAATGATAAGCGTTTTTAATATTTATTGAAGCTTGCGGTAGCTGTTGCGGTAGAAATTAGATTCTAGTAAATTTATTGAGTTATTTAGTGTTTGATCCCTCGTCGAGTATAATGATAGATGATCAACGAGCAAACGCACCTGTTTATTTTTCATAATCAAAAATAATAACAGATGAGTGGATTCAAGATGAAATAAATTTTTATAACGAGGTAATAAAACAAGAAAACCACCACTAGAGGTTCGTTTCAACTGTTTCGTAAACTGCGGTCTATTTTGTATATATTGTGCGCAGTTTCATCGATTATTTTACGTGAAACATTTGCCTCAACCTTCTTACAACTCGTTTTCCTGAATGATGAGAATTCATTAAAAAGATGCTCGATTCATTCATGAAAAAATATGAGCGTTATCTTTGCCTTCTTCTTTCTCTCTTGAAGTTAAATTCAAACAATATTCAAGGCTATAATAATATTCGTTTTTCTCAATGAATCCTTCAATTCACGCTTCTCTTTGTTCATTTTCGTTTTTTTTTTTCTTTTTATGTGCAAATATTTTCGCGGCGGTTTTGTAATGGAGTCAAAAATACGAACATGAAGTTCATGTCCTTACGCCCACGCTAGCTTTGATACCTCTTGCACGCGGCTATTTGATTCGTGAACATTAAACATTCGCGAGTTTCTCCTTTCTTCTTCTTATTTTTCAGATGATACGGTTCATCTTGCTTTCAACATCTGGCAAATCGTTTGCTATTTAAGATTAAAAAAAATAATTGAAAGTTCTCTTTGCGAAATACGTTCGATGTTGGATGTGGCGTAGTACCTACTTTTATATCTAAGTCCTACGTCTCTAGGTGTTATTTGAGTTTGCCGAAAAACATCATCTCAAAATTTTTGCAAATTTCTACGAATTGACGTATTCCTGATATTATATCTACGGCGCCGCCTGTTCAGTCCGTGCCACTAATTTTGCTATCTGTGTACAACATTTTCACGTAAATTCGCTGCCAGACTTGAGCATCGGAAAGACAAATATTATATCCATGGGCTTCTATACACATAGCTTTACTTGTCCGAACCGTGCCTCAAAGTTCAGGATTCCAAGTCTCAAGGCACTCGAGGCACCTTGAGAATCCCTCAACTATACTCACGAACTTCGGCTTCATGTAGGTACCCATATACACGGAAATTTTGGGGTTTTCGTCCGACCAGGACTAATTGGATTATCAGACAGCGCATGTACCTAATACATATCTACGCCATGATTATACGAGAGATTTTCTAATTCAGTTTCCAGAGCTTTGATCGGAAGTTATCCCATCTATTCTTATAGTCACAAATTTTGTCACATTAGATTCACTGGTGTTGATATGGTGTGAAAATCTCTGCCAAGTAGAACATCTCGGTTGAATCATGAATTTTGTATGTGTCTTTCAAATTTCTATATTTCACGTTTTCCGAACGTAAAAAGAAAATCACGTATGAAATCAAATAAAAGTATAATGTAGGTAGGTGTATGTGACGGAATACGTTTCCTACGATTAGAAACAGATGAAGATAAAACCAAAAAATAGAAGTAAGAAGAAAAATTTTACATGATTTGTTCGTTCGCGAATATTTCTATTACAATCTCTGTCAACTGTCATCTCTGTAACAGGTGGCAAACGGCGATCTGAACTCTTGGGAAATGTCCAGAGGCATTTTCTCTTGGGGAATAGACTGAATTTCATGCAAAAATAAGTTAGCTTTTGAACGAGACGACACTCGCTCGGGATCAGCCCATTTTCTCTTTGGTTGTATCTGACAGTATCTTATACTATCTACCTGCACCTTTGTCGATTAATCTCAATTTCCCTAAGACTTTTCTTGCTTTTTCCTTTCTTCACTCTTGTCTCTTTATTCATATTGTTTCACTCCCCCAGCGCGATACATCACCTGCTGCCAGTCTTACCTGTTGTCGAAACATTAAGAATTCAACGATCGATCCTCTTTAGTCGCCACATCAATTTCTTCCTTTTTATCAATCAATTAGCTTTGAAAAATCAATCAATTTGACTAATAGAGCCGCAGCCTTGATAATCATACAATTGTCCTTTGTAGTATAGTCTAGTAGTAGAAGCAAGTGGGAATATTTGCTCACCGAAAACCCATTCCTGTAGACGGCGAGGTATGTGCGCTCAAATGATTCGATAAGATTACGTATGCATATACACATCTATATATATATATGTCAGTACACTAATAAAGCGAAACGCGCCTAAAGCCTGTACCACATAGGCCTGGCATCTGGCATTCCTTCCTTATAGACTGAATCGTCGGGAGGAATTTCCTCCAATGAATCAAGCTGTCCTGAAACTGGACGACGACCTCTACGATTTATTCGTTCAGGGAGATTGCGGTGTAGCAAAAAATTCCTTTGCCTCATTATCTGCCCAGGTGATTTGAGAAAATTATTTTACCATTCATAGCCAACGTGGAAAATTACTCGTTCGCCCAGTTAGATAAAACCATGCATATGAATTTCGTGCGACGTACATCGACCGAATCCCAAGCTAATGTAAAGGAAATATTTGATAGTGTGGATTTTCGAGTTTCGTTGAAGCCGAGAACTAACTTAACAATAGAACGAATGCTTCGGTTTAATTTCAGGTCAAAGTCTGAAGCAAAGCCATCGTAAAGCTACAGCCTAATTTCAGCCAAGCCAAAAAGGAAATGGCTGAGCATAATAACAATCCCTCGTAACCTGCAAGCTCACAAATTCCAACATCGCATTATTCACCATTCAGAATAGCCCCACACTCCACGCAATTCTGGATCACGCTTGTTTGCTATTTGTATTCCAATTAGCCTGGCGAAATTTATTCGCAGCACACCTCGAGTATTAATTGTTATTTGCGCAATGAATATTCGATACACACACCCACGTTGACAATTTTTCGATACAAACATTTTTCTGTTTCGAAATTTTACCAGAAAAAGCTGTTCACATTTCTTGACAGAAAATTAACTGAAGCCGGGAAGCTAAATACGGAAACCGATTTGCAAAAAATAAAATTCAAATAAATGAACTCGTAGGTTCAATTTATGTATATCAAACGTCTACGCGGAGTTTGAAATTTTGTTTCATTTCAAAGATCATAAAAACCGATGAAATTTTATCGTGGGGTTAACCGCTATGAGAAAGAGGTAGATACATCGATTACGATTACAAGGATTATACCGGATTACAAAGATCTCCGGGATTACAAGACGAATGTGAAGATTACAACATGATCACATGGATTACAAAGACCATAAAGATTCGGGAGACAACAAAGATTACAGATATTACGAAGGCTGCAAGGAATACAGTAAGATTACGTGGAATGCGAAGAGATTACAAGAATTACTTGGATTCGAGAGAGAACGAAGATTTTAGAAATAAGTGAAAAATTGCAAAGGTTGAGGCAAAATTACATGGATTACGGAGAGATTACTACCAATACGACGATTCCGGAGACAACAAAGATTACAAAGACCACGAAAAGACTGCAAGGATTATAGCAAGATTGCATGGATTTCAACGGAATTACAAAGATTACAAGTGATTACACATATTACAAGGATTGTCAAAGATTATGAAGATAACATAAAGGATACGAAGAGATTTTAAAGATTACAATAGATAACAGAGATTACACAAGATTATATGGCGTATGTACATCGGATCACAACAGTTATTAACCCCTCAGATATCTTCAAGCTCCGTGAAATAGACACAATTATACCGGAGTATACTATATCTTACAATATGAAAATCTTCTGAGACTTTGAGGGAAAAACTATTTGGAGAAGAAAGCCTCATACTCGAAGTTATATCGTCGAAGAAAAACGAGGAAATAATATGGATTTCTAGGTTCAAAGATACCTACTGGACCGTGCACAATCGAACACCCATTAAAACGGCAAACAACGTGATGTACGCTTCGCCTGTGGCGTTTCGCCATTGACGTGAATACAACAATCATGTTCCCTCCGTCGACCGATTGATGGAGTTGATGGATTTCTGGTCCGTGCCAATGGTCCCGTGGTCCGGGACACGCGAATCACAGAAATGATTTGAATAACAACTCGTTTGGCATGATTACTTGTACTACTCAAAAGCAATCTGTGCTTTCAACTCGCAATCAGATGCCAAAATCATTCCATTCGACTTAGCCATTAATCATACGAAATATAAGGTTCATCATCCTTTCATTGCGAAGATAAAAGAAAAAGTAGTCAATCACCTATTCAATGTGGGTAGATAAAATTACGCAGACATGATAACGCGCCAAGTCTTTTTTTTTTTTTTGCTGTTGTAATTTTCAGGACATATTCGCAGACGCGTATGTGGTCTTTCTCCACTTTTCCGAATCGATCAGATTGCTCCAATTTCTTTCGGAAATATTGTTATTATTTTCGTTTCATGCACAGGACATGAACTTGATCCTGAAAAAGATTCATACATGAATTTCTAAAACTCACCGGAACCGCCCCAGTATCGCGGAATATTTTCACAAGCTTGGGAGAAAATCTAGTACCAGCACAAGAATATTCAGTCATATCGAGAGATTGATGTTATAGATTAGATATAGGGAGATATTCACGAATTACACGATCCGTGACACATCACTGATTTCGCCCAATGAAGAATATATAAGATCGGGAGCGGAAGGACGTTGAATACGGACGAGTATGGGGAGGGGGGGGGGGGGGGGGGGGGGACTAACTACTCCCCGAAATAGGAGAAAGAATAAAAATTGGGATTCTCTACCCATCCATTCAGATATTTTCCAGAGATCCCGCAGACATTATCGGAATGAAAAATGAAGAATATTGAAGTACCGGGGAATTTCCAACTATCCAGTCACGATCCTATCCCATTCAGTAGAGAATGTGAACAGAAAAATCTATCAGCCATTTTTGATTGAGGTATTTAAAAAAGCAATTAAAACGTAGGTAGGTATAGCGGAGAATGTGAAGGATATTGATCAACCAAACTTGTCATTGAGCTTGCGGCGAACATTTACTCCACGCTGCCATGCTCTATGGAAATCCAACTATAAAGCAGCCAAAAATATCGTTGAAATTGTATATACATACATTGCGGTTGGTTTTGTATTTTACATTTTGTCCTCCCGTGTTCTCCCATTCGCTGTATGCCAGTTTCCGATTGGCAATGGTTCAAACGTTGTAGAGCTTGGAGCGTAGTGTATGTAGCGTGTGGCCGCAATTGCCTGATAACTGTCCTGCCCGTCAAGACGAGGATATAACGACCAAAAAACGACAAGCGCCGTTCTAAACAGCGCTGCACCAACGTGCTTGAGACGGTTCTGTGAAGGATATTGCAATGATGATTTGCAACTGTTGAGCAACCTTACAATCATAGGTCATTGATACAGCGGTATAGAATTCGGCGAAGCTGCATTACAAACTGTGGGTAATGAATTTATCCTGCTAACGAAAAACCTCTCATATCCGTATGCGTGCGACCTGGGCAATTTAAACTGAAGCTGAAACTAGCGGCCGAACGTGATAAACTTCTTTTAAATAAGACGACGCGGTACAGATTTGTTTCTGTAATTCTATAAAAGTATTGGCTTTGCATGATATTTATCAAATTTTCGATTTTTGGGCTCCGTTACGTCATTGTCGGCAACGACAGATTCGTTTTATAATCGGAGACACTTCAGGTTCCTTTTTCAATGAATACTTTGGCTGTCAGCTATCGGTATACAAAATGAAATATATTTCATCCCATTCCCAATTTTCAACACAAGAATTATATTTTGAGAGCCTAATTTTCGCCCTGTTGAATTATACAGCAGACTGTCGTAGACATTCTTCGGGCACAGGAATGCGAATATCATGAATTGACCTAGATCTAGCCATTTTATAAGTTTTCAAACAAGCGCAATATTTATTGATTATGAGTTTGAGTTTCAAGCGGAATTGAAAGTTAAAAGGGATTTTTCAGACTAAAGGGCTGTCATTGGAGCCGCCGCTGGCAATCTAACCTAGCTAACATAGGGAATATTCGTTTTTCATCAAATGCGATCGATGTTTTGAAGAAGTAAAATGCTGAACCACTTACTGCCATAATACTCAATGAGTTCTCAAACTTTCGTTGAAATCAATCGATTCGTTTGCGAAAATTCACGATTCTCGTTTTCGAATCGGTTGCAGTGCATCTAAGATAGCGGGTCCTATGGCACCTTGATAACAATATGGAATCGATTATGCAGTGAAGGCAGAAAAGGAATTTTTCAGAGTAATATTGCGTAATATTGAAAGGCAAGTTCCAAGCCAGCCGAGGTAGCTGACAGTCCGGCACGCGTAATCAGGCTTAATTGTGAGTAACGAGTAGAAAAAAACTGAAGCGTACATCGCGTACGTCGCACAGTTAAGTATAATGTACAGAGAGAAAATATGAGAGAATAGGTACAACAATAATTTCATATCGATACGCCACATGCTGCTGGCGGGAGAAATTACATGTAATATACTTCGTTAACAAGTTTCTAATGAGAACAGAGCAACTCACGTGTTCCCGTGATGGAAATCGCTATCCATTTCATTCCAGAAAGGTATAAAGAAATTATAACGAGGCAACATGTAGTACAGAGTGTGTTGTATGTATAAATACTCACTTCGCTAAAAAAATTCAATTCCTTTTACTTGAGCGTGAGCGTGTACGAAGAACAAATTTTGTAGATATAAAGTTGACTGAAATATGATTTGAATATTGTGTCATTTGAAAGCTTTTTGTCCCTAACAATCCAGAATTTCAAAAGCAAAGTGTTACGAAATAATATGAAAAAACTCAATGTCTTCAATTACCGTTTATATTTAATAATAAGCCGCAATCTCTTATTTCCAGGAGTATGAATTCACCACCCGTGAGTTCTCTGGAGTTCAATCTTTCGAATTTCGGAGTTCATGTACTATTAATCAACGGTTTTAGATTCGGTATACGATGAGTCACTTCTTTCTCCTGGTTCTCCAGTTCATAACACGAAGCATTTCCATTTTCATGAATATCTGATCTCAGCTGGTTATATACAAAGATAAAATTAGATGAACGGACTTCTCGAAAAACGTTTTGAGATAAAACGAAAAATATACGTTTTTCGAGAACGTTTCATTCCACGTTTCCATTATTAACAAAGACGTCGCAGCTGAGGAGCTAAATTTCATTACTATTTCACTTTAGAATCCAAGTTTGAAGCCAACTTGCCAGATAATATAATATAACTGTATTTATGTATGGTTTTCCTTGTCCTCCAACGATATGCGAACGTACGAATGTAGGTCCATCAGGCATATACACATTGCTGACAAAAGTTTGCGACTCGGTTTGCTACGTATGGCACTAATTCACCGAGAACGAGCAACTTTCAGGAAACGTAGGTATATGATGAGTTGGAGGCTGTTGAGTCTGCCTAAGTTTCGGACAATATAAGCCCGAACTCATGGTTTCGTATCATTCTGTTCTAACAGGTGTTCCACCGATAAAGGACCATCGATACTGGATGACAGTATCGAAGCTGACTTGATTTTTTGTTTGATTCAACACTATTTTCCGTCCCAAGACTTCAAAGTAATCAATTATCAGAAGTTTATACAGAATCTCGAGGAACAAGTAGACTTGACTGTAAACCGACCCTGGATATTTCACGTTTGAAATTCTTCTAGCTGTGTCTTCACTCGATTCGGATCTAAACCAAGGCTCTACGTTTCTCATATTATATTCAGCAGTTCTGATCTGTGAACGAAAACGTTCACTTGTTCAGTCCTTTCATAGATTTTGCTCTTATTTGCTCTTTCATATTCTACCCGAAATATTTCCTTGACCTGTGAACGACATCGGGTTCGGGCACGTCAGACTGTCGAACATACATGAATCACTGCATGCGACGGGCGTTCCAATTACCTGGAGGGCTCTTCCTCTTGGTTTGAAGTCACTTCTAAATTTCGTATTTCATTCTATCTGAATCGAGGGTAGAATTTATACAGCAAATTTAGTATTCATGAAATATCCGGTTTAGTGTCACGAGCTGACAATATTTTTCGTCAAAAAGAAATACAAGAATGGCGCCTATTCGGAATCAAGTGAAACGAGATGAAACGTTTTCGCGATATGCCTGCTTCATTTACACCAATAACTGAATTCAACGTAATCCATTCCACAATATAGAATGTCACGATTGTGAATCGAAGACGAAATATTGTTTTCTTCAGAATTCGCATGTGAAATTTTTCAATGAGGTTAATTATCAATAATAACGTGTTTGATTAACGAGGCAAAAAAGGAACTTCGTGTTCTGTTGAAATATCAGCTTTTCAGTCCAGGGAATATGTATATACATGACGTGAGTGATGAATTAGATTGCCAGGCAGATAAAAATGTCATCCTCGTTTTGGCTCCACCGTTTGTTTGTTTGCTCCCCGTCTCTGTTTGCTTGCATCATTATATTAGTTTGCTCGTTTTTCTCTCGGTTCAGGGCGCACAATTCTCCTTTGAATTTTGATTGCGACCACCATGCTGGGGTTTGGCGGGTTCCATCATCTCAAGCATTTGCCATCACTTTCCAACACTTTTTCTTGCAATCGATCTAATATTCCTTTTCGACTCCCCTGTTTGATTGAATTCAGGGCGTCCAGATTTTTTTCGATCGCAGCTGATGGAGTCTATTGAGTTTTTAGAATTTTATTTCAATCTTGAATTTTGAATGCGAAGGACCAAATAATGAATCTATATTGAATTAAGAGGTTGTGAATAATATGCATCCATTCTGTAGAACTCGTCCTTTGACTCGGAGGGAATGATTGCATAACAATAATGGCTAATGGCATGAACCTTACGGCGAATCAATTCACTCCTTCATCCGGTTGTAGTACCGATTTATGCGTAGGTTGCAGAATGGAAGGTTGAGTGAATTGATCAGACGTTCTGCGCGTTCTGTGACCCTCGTTTCTGTCTCGATAGGAATTCAGAAGCCTAAAGCCATCCCGCGTTTTGTCATCGGATCGTTTAAGACAATTGGGATAGATGGTTAAAATCGTGAGTCGCCCCACACGTGCCACCGTTTTAGAGAATCACTAATTGCGGTAGATATACCCAATTAGGATTAGGACGCGCAATGTCATGTCCTAATAATGTTTCGCCATCTTGAATAATTTCGATTCAGATAGGTTGTTTCATTGAAATTTATTCAACCCGTTTCTCATCGTGTACATCGGTATTTTCAACCCAGCTTTTAATTTTCCGGATTGAGGACTGCTTCAGTCCTACATCTATTTCAATCGCCCTAATAAACTGCAGTGATTGATCTAAGTTCGTGAAACAATTCAATCTCAATTAATTTCGCACGTTCGGATATAGTTTTTTCTCTTTTCCCTCTTTTCTCAGATCCTATGTGCTTTCATTTGAGTCTCAAAAAGTTGGCAGAATTCTGATTCTATTTCTAATGATAATCGGGTGAACTGTCAGCTGCTATAATCCGCGGACAGGTTCGGATTATACAAGAAATGCGCCTAATACAGGGAATAACAGTGGAGGGCCTCTATTGCTTCCGACTTCAGCCCCAGCTGTAATTTAAAGTCCAATTTCAATCTCAGCTATATCACGGGTCCACATCTTCCAATCCCTTTCTAGGGTATGGCGGTTCGTTTTAATAATGCCCCGAGAAAACATCTATCCGTCATACATGCGATGTGTATAGCTATGCATCCATGTATTATGTGCAGAAAGAAGAGCAAATCTATGAAATGATACTATAGTTATAATGTGATGTTTAATCGGGTTCTTGAACTTCTGAAGTAGCTTCTGAACATCCAATAATGAAAATTTGGCGAAGGCAACTCTTTCGTTAATATTGCTTTCCAGATTCTAATAAATTCGCCATATTCTCCCGAAAATTAAAAAGTTCAAAGTCAATTACGAAACTTATCGACAACGGCACTGGCAGAAAGTCAATTTTACAAGACCTTGGATCGCGTTATAAAGAAGACGATAATTCATGCATTATTGCGGCCGAAGCAGAATATAATCCCCTGATGATATCGACGCGCGATCAATTTCGAACCGAACAAAGACGCGCACCCCACAAAGATAAACAAAACACGATTGCGTAAGCAAAAACGAAACCGGATTTTATAGAAATTTTCACCAATCATTCATCCATTGTTTGATTTTCTCTTCCGTGACAAAATCAGAAACGTGCTGAGGATGGCAGATGTCGTCAGAGATTGAAGATGGTATGCAAATAAAGCCCAAGTAAAATTTTGGCAATTCTGATTTGAAAAAAAGCGTCTTCCGTTACGTGGGCGCGTGAACCGCGGAGTGTAGAAGCTTATTTCCATTTGCCAATTCACAAAGCCTTAGCTAGCGTTTAGGGTAAATATCATCCGCCAAGGTAGTCATCGAGCTCCTAACATGAAACTGATTCAAGCCACGGATACTGCGATGGTGAAAAAACGGATTGTGTGGAGATAAAAAGCTGAGTTCGAACTGGGAAAAAATTTTTTATGAAGATGTCATATCATTCCGTTATATCGATTCGTGGGAAAAATTTATTACACATCTGTCGCTCCAAAAATTGGCTCATTGTTAGGCAAAAATTTCCACTTACGAAGTTCGAGTACAAACTGCTCTATATCCACATTCATATTCCTAAGCTGGAAAATATTTGCATCCAATTTGTGAACACCAAATATGTGATATAATCGAATCGAGTGAAATTGGATGGAATTCGTCAATTTGAGAACATCAACTAACCTGCTCATCGCATTTCCCCCTGAAACGTTGTAGCTTTGTTATAATACTTTTTCATTCTTCTCTTCATGGCAAAACGAATGCTGGGGAAAAAGTGTGATAAATATACTTTTTAGTAGACCGTAACGCGTTACGGTCGGTTATCACGGCTAAAAAAATCGGCCGAAGGGATTCTTATCGTAATTCTTTGTTTCCTTCGGCAAATGTCTTCTACAGCTTCATGATACGCCTACATAAATAGAAGCCGAAAGTTTTTTTACAGGCACCCAATTCGATGGCGGTCAATTTGAAAATATTTTTTGTTACGATGCTGTAAATTACGTGGAATATAATATACCATGATACGCCTCTTGTTCCAAACTACTGCGAGCTAACCAATAACCGCGCGTGGTATAATTTACTTCCATATTTAAATTCATTCTTTACTCAGATGCAGGGTTCAAGTTTTCTACCCTTTCACGCGATGCTCCTTTACATTTATGCTCATAATAATGTTCAAAGGCGCGGAATTCACTCTTGAATTTACAAGGTACTGTTATAGAACTGTGAAAACAGAAATATCAGGTCCTCATTATTATAGCTGACAATGAGTGATACAAATGCGACCAAAGGAACACTGGAGCGTAGAAGAATTCCTGGTGGAAATGTGGTAAGATTTTTCTTGCAGAAAATTCGAGTCCCGAAATTGTCTGACTAACAGAAAGTTCTTCTATAATATGGCAGAGGTGATGACTTATAGTCTATTAAATTTTCGTTCAATTACATTATACATGCTTCGCCGGCACGCGACAAGCAGAACTTTCACAGTAGCACTTCGGTGTCCTGGTAACTTTGAAATTATTCGTAAATTATATGATTTATAATGATTAAATATAATTCAGAAAAAAAACACTTCCAAGGATCTAAGGAGCGAATGATTCATGTACGATAACATGTAGGTACAGCAGACGAGGAAAATGAGAAATGTCTTGCAACACAATTTATGGATCTAATTTACGTTTTGCAATCCTGCAATATTTTGCACGGGTAGGCTTATCGTTCATAAATTCAATTCACAAATCATCATCGGACCATCACTTATATAGCGGTTGCTCGTTCATACGTATGTGAATATATATTCTTTCTGTGTGTATAGTTTTCTTGGCAACATGATTGATGGGCATATAAAGGCTGTGTAAACTCTGTTCTGGTATAGAAATATTGTGAGGAAAATAGACGATATTTTCCGACTTAGCGAGCAAATTTATCAATATTAAACGCACGATTTCTTCTCCGCATTTTCGATGTTCCAGGGCGTTGAAATACGTGATAAAACGTGCAGGATATCAAAAAACGATCAATGCGACAGGAGACGGTA
This sequence comes from Phymatocera aterrima, assembly GCA_963170745.1. Lineage (NCBI taxonomy): Eukaryota > Metazoa > Arthropoda > Insecta > Hymenoptera > Tenthredinidae > Phymatocera > Phymatocera aterrima. The sequence goes on along the minus strand of OY720662.1, from coordinate 4,803,683 downwards.
ATGTTACAAAGACCACCCAAATATATTGAGATTCTTCCGGTGACAAAAGCACCGGAGCTTTCATGCATTCAAATTTCTGTCTCAATATCGTTAGAAAAGTAGCTAGCAAGTATACAACGAACTATAAAAAATTTATGTAGGGACGTGCTTCATCCGCGTAAGTAGGTACACCTACATTAAGTCGGAAGAAAATTTTGGTACGTTGAATAATTGCCGCACGACAGCACTAATGTACAAAAAGGGAATTTAATTATGTCTCAGGCGACTACAACGCGTGGCAGAAATAATGGAGATGTTTGAGCTGGTGCTACGATGCATGAAGATCACCGAATGACTTTGGAATAACAAAAAATTTCCGTCCTCAGAAATTTGGAGAACGATGAAGTTATAATTCATTTAAAAAAGAACGAATTGTACATATCAGCTGTCTCCATTCAGGATGCCAAACGTGCGATGCATGCCTAGTTTTATGGGAAAGTGGACTTATCGTAGTTGCATCCGGATGCAGAATAATTGAACATATCGAAGCCTTGGAGGTGAAGTTTCATAGAACAGAGTCGTATATACCTACGAGCGGTGCTGCACCATCTGCGCGAAATTAAAAAACTTAAAACAACTCTGAGAACTCACTCCAAGTAGGTACTTATTCAACACGTGACACGTTTCTCTCAGCGATCTTCTCGAATATAATAATTTCCGTGAAAAATAAAGAAAAAAATGAATCCTTGAGGATAGCCTCTCTTTCCAGCTGGTATAGGTTAAGATAGTGAAGGAGTGAATGCAAATGATCGAGGAGCCCTGTTTAATTCCTTCCGTTCCCACCGTGAGAAACGTAATCGGAATTAGGTTCAAGAACGAGAAGGAATATTCAATCATAGCGCGTTCGAAGGTGTATAAGTATCTTGAGTGAATTCAGATATACCCATATCTGCACCATTCATTCAAATTCATATCATTCTGAAACTACAATTTTTATTTGTTCCATCTCATTAGTATCATGAGATTTAATCAGTTTCCGTGCGTTTACGTATTGAAATACCAACCTAATTACAATTCAATTGCAATATAATTCAAGCGATCGTTATTTGATTCAAGTTGAATTCTCGTTCTCAACTTCAGCCTTAAGTTGCCAGTATTTAATAAGCAGAAACATCACATGTTGTCGGCCACGCATGTTGTTGTCAGACGAAAAAATTTCGAAATAATTACGTATACTGCTCCGACGATGTTTTTTAATTGCTGTTTCAGAAAGATGGAAAATATATTTTCGCAGTAAATATTTGAATACGCAGAGAAAAGAACAGGATCGATATAATTTCATTAACGTCAACTTGAACACATTTGCTTTCGAGACCAGGACCTCACAGAAAATTCATCTGACCTTCGAGGCGTGGGTTTAAAGGTAGCCCCTTATATCCAGAATTACGAATTATGTAAAAAAACTTTGTTCAAAGGCGGAACCTATCTTCGGAGCACAATTCACGTACTTTATTACTTTGGGGTAGAATCCGGAGGTTAATTAATAAATTAATAGACATTTTCCGCGCATTCGTGAAAAAGCAATACACGCCTTTGTGCTTATAACCTCCGTGATCCATTTTCCATCACCTGATAATTAATTGTCAACTCGAACGTTTGAGAGAGATAAATTGACTCGCCAACTTCCAGGATTGTAATAAGCTGTTCGTTCTCAAATTCGAATTACCTACACCTCAAAGCTGTACGTCCAAGAAAGCGAAGTTCTATTCCTGAGTAATGATATCGGTCTTGTCATCCTCCAAATACCCGCGTCAATTGAGAAAAAATTGAAAAAGCGGAGAAAATAATCTGAAGTAATAGAATTGGAACTTGGAAAATTCTGTCTAGACTGTATTGTGTATCCGAAATTTACCTTCGTCGCCTTCGGAGGAAAACTTCCGCTCTGTTGAACGCGTGTTGATCACTTTATCTTCACTTCCTTCTGCAGATGTCTGACTTCTTCGTGTCGGGACGTCCCACCGTCTGAAAAAGTAGATATTTGTTTGTTTCTTTAGACGTCGATTTTCTCGCCCCTGTTACATTATCTGCGAAAAACTTTTCAGTCGAAACTACAAAGCGTATTCTATATTGTCACGACCGCTCGCGGCGACGTCTAATGACTATATATTGTCCTCGAGATTCTCGAGTCCTTGTGTTTCAAAGGTTCCTTCCTCTTGTCGGATTTATCATTCCCATAATAATTAGACTCGACTCGACAAGTTTTGGCAAAAGAAAAATATTCAAATATTCCAACTGAAAATAGATTATATTCCCTCGATATTTGCCTCTCTCTATCTATATCAATGCGGGCATCGTCCTATTCCTCCTCAAAGAGAATATATGGAATATACGTGCCTGAATTTGACTCGTTACCGAATAATGATGCAGCCACTGTACAAGGCACGCGTAACACCATTACCTCGTACTAACCACATTATTTACTCCAAGCTTCGTTCTACCTAATATACATTAGATAGTATATGCTCTTAAGTAGTTTCACGCTGAACATCCAACGATATTATCGACGATCAATTTTTAAGGGTTGAGACTATGAACGAAATCTTCGTGACGGTTCAGAAGATTTTTCACTTTGTGATAATTGGCCGAACGTTCATATTTCCACCCGAAAAAGCTTATCTTCGACTGCTATCCTTGCAGATATTTACGTCGGTGAAGATTCATGATAAACAAAACGCTTCCCAAGTGGAATAGTTTTCCATCACGCGTCTCGACCATCCCTGAGAATCATAATAGAGATACGGAAAACAAAAAAATTCAGAAAGCAAGGAGTTTGGCAAAGATAGCGAGAAAGTAACAATTTTCGGCAAAATCTTCTCAACCGATAAGATTCCTGCAGAATGCGATACGATAAACTGATAAAAAAAAAAAAAAAATTACAGAAATGTTGTTGGAGGGAGGACCACGGTAGAGATTGCGGGCGGTGAACAAAAGCGATGACAATAAAACACTAATGGACTGGGGCAGCTCTACGATTCATCTGTCTAGATCCCGGTAGTGCGGCATTTTCAAATGCCAAAAGTTTGTCTTAAATTTCCTCCTTTCTTATCTGCTGACTTAAAATGTCTGATCTGCGAATGCGCTGCCGAAATTGAAACAAGAAGACGCTCAACTCTAGAGAAAGAAAGATTGAAATTTCTTCTTGTTAGTTATGTATATAAGGATACACAATGAGTAGAGTACATCAACCTCCTAGTATTGCTGAAATATTCCTCAACACATCTTCGTAATTCATATTTGTACAATTTTTCCGAACCGAGACTTTCATTTAGTACGCCTATAATATGTAGCCATGCTCGTCCTGGGCAAACACTACATTCTACTCGTGTATTCACGTGCCTCTAATATCGATTCAAACATATGTTAACAGGCCCAAGGACGGGGATCGATTCCCTATCGAATAATCTTGTGAATAGAAAGCGTGAAGTGGGAAAGAATATAGCAAATTCCAGTGTAACTGAAAATCTCTGGTCGTAGAGTAAAAGATTGCTGCCGCAAAAAAATGCAATAGACGTGGCATTTACAAGCGAATTCCACGAATACTCGATACCAGTCAAAACTCCTGGCCAATATTTCACGTTTTGTGTCTAATCGCGAGATGTATCCACGGTCTTCAATAAAATTGTCAAACCGATTCGATCCCACATCCACAAATGTATTTTTTCATACCTTCGTAACAGAATTTAATACTTGAAACCAGAAATTGCTGAAATGCGTTAATCCGCCATATTTTGCTACCTATTTTCAATTTTGTTTTTATCATTTTATGGTGGAAGTCGGAGGCTGTGCACACCCACAATCCGCACACAAAAAAAAAAAGATGATGATCACTCATCTATTTGAGTAAAACTTGGCAAATTTTTATTTCAGACGGTCTCAGTGAGCGTGAGCATCCTGACACTGACGTTTATCTCAATCGACCGGTGGTACGCGATTTGTTTCCCTCTGAAGTTTAAGTCGACAACGGGTAGAGCTAAAACAGCCATAATCATAATTTGGGTGGTGGCTCTTCTTTTCGGTAAGTAGTAACAACGAGAAAAAGGAGGAAAAAAATATGCCCATCAATTCCATCATCAAAAATATCCGGAGGGATATTTGCCCATCGAGGTACACAAAATCCGAGTCAATTTGATTTCCCATTTTCGTACAGATATTCCGGATTTGATGGTGCTGCAAACCTTCCACCGTAAACTCAGGGTCGAAACGATATTTTTCACTCAGTGCGGACCTTCCTGGGGTCACCAAAGTGAGGCAACATTTACCATCATAAAGTTGATCCTTTTGTACACTGCCCCCTTATTTTTCATGAGCATTGCCTACTGGCAAATCGTATGCGTACTCTGGAGGAGCGACATTCCGGGACATACATGTGAGTAGTGACCATTTCTATTTCCATTCTATTCCAATTTCTTCATCATGCAGGGAGGCAGAGATAAAATTACGTGAAATCCAATTGAAAGGATGAAAAATTGAGGAAATTCGTGAACTTAATTGTCACAAATGGGATGAACGTTGCCACAAAGGAACTGACGGACAGCATGAGTGAAGAACCTATTCTTATAAGGCAATGTGACCACTTGACTGATTATTGATCCAAATGTCTTGGTCAATTCTCTGAGAAATTGCAGCGTAACCATTTGCAAAAACAATTTCAAACCAATATCCGAACGCAACGTAACGTAATACGCTTATATCGACAAAATATCTGCTGATTCTGTGATGTTGAAATTTTCCGTAAAGTTTTTCGCTCCGGCACGCACGACCCCCCCCCCCTCCATTAGCTTCTCCAGCAGGCCCTCGAACTGGTAATCGTATGTGCATACAAGGGGTCTCATTTTGATATTTTCGAGGAGTAAAAACATATGTATTATATAGGAAAATTTTTGAAGCCACACTTTTTTCGCCGTATCACTTACATAAATCTTGTCTCAATTGAATAACTAACGTACGTTGTTATTTTTATCAAAAAATTATATAATCTTTATCAGTGTATACGAACGAATGATCGATTCTATGAATTTTCACTAGGCACATATTGCTCGCCCGTATGGAATTAATTTTGAAAACCGATAACTCACGTTTATTTCAGTGTAATCAAACTTTGTTATAGTAACGGTCGGATATTAGCTCGACTTTTCCCTTTCCGCAGCTTTTCTGCTATTCCGCGATTGACCGAGTTGAAGTTTAGAAAACTTTAATTAACGCTAATAAAACCTACAGGCTTCGTAAATTAAATCGGGAAAACATCTATATCTATGTATGTATTTCAAGAAATTTTGTACGATGATGGGTAGACATTCGCACGGTGAGTTAATCTCTACATTCTACGTACGTGATCCACGTCACACCTATTTCACAAATACACGTATAACATGAATTATTGTACCCACCAGGGCATCAGATGTGTAGAATATAATACATACATACTCATAACGAAACGCGGTGTACCTGCTCCACGGAAACAAACCTTTGTATAGCAAATTATCTGACTGGCAATCTGTGCCACTACTCAAAGAACAACAAACAGAGTTTCAGGATAAGTCAATCAGGATCTATATTTACGAGCAGGGTCGCGCGCGTGCTTGCAAACTATCCATACCAGAGGTCACAGGTTAAATATGCATATTTTTCAACTGCGGACTAGGCCATACCAATAACCAACTCTAGATCAATGAAATATAGGATCAATTTTCACCATCATATCCGTGGAGCATGGAACTCGATAACTAATTAAGGTTCTCAATCTGGAACCATTTGACTCACCCTGCGGATGTTTTGCACCAAATTCAATACCGATAGCTCTTTTGTATCCGGGTCAAGCGATTTAGAGAAACTTTTGTTGTTCCCGGGGTTTACAGTACAGAAATGATCCATTTGATAATAATTTCTTGCGAGCAACATTCGGCAAATATGACCCGTATATTTATTAATCTACGTACGTACAAGTACGTGTATACGTGGTCAAACGATCGTAGGAAAGTTAACGTACGGTGAAAATTGGTGGCTGCTGTTGGGTAGTTGAGCACGGTGTGAGGTTCGAGGTGTAGAGATAGGTACATCCTATGGTACACAAGTTGTTTATGACGAAGAAGTGTTATTCCATTTACAGTTTCGAGCAGAGGAAGTCACGTAATAGCGACCACCAACAACCCTGGTAATCTCGAGGGTCAGCTACGATCCAGGAGAAAAGCTGCGAAAATGCTTGTGGCCGTTGTACTGATGTTCGCTGTCTGCTACTTTCCAGTTCATTTGCTGTCCATTTTAAGGTAAAGATATACACATATAGCAGCTGCTCGGGGTGTTGAATGTGAGTTCTAAGAGGCTCTAATATATAATATTTTCCAGGGAAGGTCATCCAGCCTTCTTGTTCTCCTTGTTCTCTTTTCTTCTATATCCTAGCTAGCTTGTTGACTGACATTAATTTACTACTTGAGTAAGCAATGGGGAGAAGAACCGAAAAAGATATTATTTGGTATCCACCATTTCATAAAATTCATTAAAATCTCACCGGCGTGCAGACAGCGGAGTAGTACTTGGTGCAATTGAAAATGTACACGAATGAAACGAAACAAAAAGAAACAAAAAAAATTGGAAAGAACTTCGTGCTCCCGGACGGATCTGTAATGATTTCAGCTCTGCAGCGCGATAATTATATTTCTACAAACAATTTTCCACCTCCGATCGAATATGAAAAATTCAATTTCACTCGCTTTCAAGCCTGATAGTTTCACGGTTCAGACATCTCAGAGTCTATCTAATCACTACATTCCTCTTATATTCTTGCTTTCCTATTTTCCACTACACTTCTATCTCTCCGATTTAAGCTCTGATTTTCTCCTCGTTTTTTGTCTGCAGGTACACAGTTGCAATCAAAGCAACTCAAACAACGAAAACTGTTAGTTTGCTAGCCCACTGGCTCTGCTACGCCAACAGTGCAGTAAATCCTCTCATCTACAATTTTATGAGCGGTAAGTTATACATACGTATTCATATACCTACGTATACGTAATTTGAAAAATCACACCCACCCGTATATCTTATCCTAACTAAATCTGCAAATCTGGAGCAAAAATGATCCATATGTAGATGAAAATTATCAAATAACGCATAATGACAAATTGCTAAAAGCATGCTCGTTACTCGCATGTACAATAGGTATATCACTTGCTTGTCGCCCATAGTATGAATCGTGACATTTGAATATTTATGTGCCTTCATTTTTCATCTGAGCTTTTCCACTAACAAAATTGAACACAGCAGATATTGTTACACACACGAACATGGGGGGAATTTCACCGATACCGATCGATATTTGTGAGCGTGGAGTGAAAACAAATGTATCAAATATGTTAGTCTGAGGAGGGAATATCCATATCAGCAAATATAGGAAACTCTTTTCTCCAATTTTGTGTATACTGATCACGAGACATTATATATCGTTGAACGTAGGCCGAGGAATGATAGGGACAACATTATACTATCACATATGCTCAACCGTTAATATTATTCGTAGTGTACCTGTATTTGAAGGTTCTACACGAGGTTCTACATAGGTATACATAATCACGTATGTTATTTGTCATTCGCGTCAAATGAGTCATGACTAATGAAGATAGTTCGGAGTCTAGAATCTAGATTGTGCAACGCTAATCGCAGCTCAGAAAATAATTGACGTCGAATGAAAAGACTAAGAATTAATGAGTTTTTTAAAGTGATCATTAATTTTCTCCGTATACCATCGCTTATCCTCATTTATTTTTCTCCATTGTCTAACGATAATTCATCCCGGATTCTAATCTAGGATGTCACCTCGTTTGCATCCTGTATTCTACATCCAGTTCTCTCGCGCTGTGGAATATTTTTTAACACGATGAAGGGGCGCGCATAACCAAGTAAAAAAAAAACATTCAGTTTTAATGTTAAGGTCCTAAGATTCTTTTAAATGCCGAATCTGTTTGGCTATAGTTACATAAAAACTTGCCGTTTTTTATACTGACTAAATTCTGGTTCTTACAAGTTCAGAACCAATTTTGAATTACCGAATTTTCAAACGCCGAATCTGTTTGGGTAGTTATATAAAAACTTGCCATTTCTTATACTGACTAAATTCTCGTTCTTACAAGTTCAGAACCAATTTTGAATCGATGTTCAACTTTAAGGAACGATTTGCGAAGAGCTTATTGAAAAGATTCAAGTGCGGCGGAAAGTGATTCGAGATCAAATTATCCTTGTCCATAATCTGGGTGAGGTGTTACAGTATTCTAAAACACATTGAAATCGAAAATCGAAAGTCCATCGATAGGGTAGACACTTCTACAATATCACACGTAATTCCAGCGCTTGTGACCTTATACCGCTTTTAGTTGTCATTCCGAATTCCCAACAGAGAGCTTATTTGATAAGCGACATTTTGAGTGGAAATCGTGTGAAAGCTTTTTCGTCTTTTCTTTCGCAAGAAAGTCTTGGAGGAGTGACTAATGGAATCCCATCTCTTGACAAGTTCCACACGGGTGATAAAAATTCATTTCGACGTTAAGTCCCCGTATAAGATTACCGAGACCCATGATATAGAAAAAGTCGCGTAGAAGTTTGGCGAATCTATTCGACGATAATTATCCATCTAGAAAATTCGGTTGGAATGCAACAACTTTATGGGATCAATCAAACTATGATTTTCCACTATTTTTTACTTTGCTTATGCGTCATACCGGAACGTCATTTCAAAATTCGGATAGCTTGGAGAGCAATTAGCTTCCCTTATCATAGTCGAGAAAAAATCATTGAAATTTACATTATTTCGTGACAGTCCTCATTCACATATTGAACTCAATGCCGGAAAAAGGATTCGTATAATAGGTATAACGCATGATAATCATAATGAGAATCGATCTCCATTATATTAATATGACGAGGAAAAATATAAATTATACAAACGGGTGATCGATGTGAGAAGGAATAAACGTGAATAAATCAACGGTGCTGACAACGATGGATTTCTGATTCGTTTCCAGGTAAGTTCCGGCAGGAGTTTCGTCGTACGTTCCTGGACTGTTCATCAGGTAACACCGAGAACAGAGGTGTTAGTCGCCGGCCAACAATTCCGAGCGGTTACCACCTAACACAAAATCGTCGTGACCTTTGACCCTCGGTACGAAGGGTAACTTGGGCCAAGCGTTCTTTCGAGAGTCGAATCGAAGCCGAGACTGCTGATGAAAATAGAGGATCAGCCGATGGGCGAAGTTCCTCCGCCGGTCTCGCCGGTGCTTGTAGAATTGAATTTAGCTACAGATCGTATACCTGAGCTGTGGCGTAATTGACACGCGCCATATATTGGGTTACGCCAAACTCCATCAAGGGTTGATCACGATTCTTGGTTGTAAATATCAATTCGATAGAAATTCGATAGTTTGCTCCTCTTTCGGATTATATAGGTATACACAGTTGTTCCATATCTTCAACGAGAAATGTTTCAAAACTCACGTGTCTTTTCACCGGAGACGAAGAACGAAATGAAAAACAATATAGTTGTACAAACATACCTCTGTAGAGTGTACTTTATTTTTTGAAGAAGAAAAACAGAAAATCAGAGAAAATCAATAACCAATCGAAAGAGTCAATGTTATACACTCCGTATGACGATTCGTTCATAGAAGCCGCTTGTGTGTCTAACTATAATGATTACCAATTTTCATCATGACTATATAAGTATGTATATAGCCACCTATATACTACATAATAATTCAATGATTTGGTAGGGCAAGAAAGAGAAGATAAAACAATAAGAATCAAAATGACAATGATAATGGTAATCGTAAAAATTGGAATAATCGATAACGGTGTAAGTAAAATTATAATTGGCTGTGAATCGGTTTTGTAGAAGGTATATGAATCGGTGTCTCCATTCCCGTACTTGAATGTTCTTCTTTGTTTTTTCTTTTTTCAAATTGTAATAATCGATAAGGGTGTGAGCAAAATTATAATTGGCTGTGTATATAGAAGGTATATCAATCGGTGTCGTTATACCTGTACTTGAATGTTGGCAATCTCGACCTGCAGAATTAAGTAACCTAATCAAATAAATACGTGTATGATACGCATGAAAGGTTACAAGCGAATGATCATATACTCATAAACTGAGATAATTATTATACCTTCTTCGTATTTCTACCTATCGCAAAATTATCCAACAGCCACAAATAATTACGAATAAATAGGTATAATTTGTCGAATTTCGTACGTATCGTGATAAGACGGAATTTTTTTAATTTGAAATTCATAGATCGCCTATAATAACGTCCCAGTGTATAATGTAATGTACCTACGTATGGCAAAGATCCTCCACGGTGTACTACCTAACAATTGAGAAACAATGAAAGTGAAAACAATTTTTGTACATACATTATCTACGATATTATATAATAATTCATTACCCGTAGGAATAGCTTTTTTATGAATTAAAATTAGCTTTTGCAAGTAAATCATTTATCGATTATCCTAATGATGTTACAGAAAGAACGTGTGTACTGCTATCATAAGATGACTATCTGATCCCTGATTTGCGTGGTGACCGCACCAAATAATATAATATAATATAATATAATATAATATAATATAATATGATATAACATAATGTAATAAGATATAAAACATAATAAGATAAAATAATCGCATCTTTATGGTACACTGATTGTGAGATGAGACGATAAATGCAAGTTTTCTCTAATTTCGATCTTGTACAAAAACAAGGGGAAGTATTACGCTAAGATGGGGAAAAACGATCACGTCATTTAACTTCTTCGATGTTATACAGACGGTATACGATATTACTGTACACATTAATACTAATAATTGATTGAAATAGTGAGAGAAATATACTATATTAGGCATTAACCAAATTCATGACTTTCAATCATCTGTCTTCAGACTGATGAGTAGGTATATTAACAAATTATAACAATGATGAAACTAACTCACTGCTTAACAGCATTATCCTCGGCATTATCCTAATAATCATTAAAAAAATTAATCGTATAACTGTTGATACTATAATTACGTATAACTCTTGAGAGACAACCATTTCTTCAATGTAATACTGACATTATGTTTGATGTTGAATATATATATCAAATTTTGTGCTATCGTTGAATAAATAAAATGCTTGATCCAGATTAGAAAGAACCTTTTAATATGTCCCTACGGGTGGAAAAATACGTGGTACGTACGTATGTTTTATGGCTGCAAAATCTTTGTTGAGAAACTTTTCATCGTGAAGGAAAAATATACCTACCATACTTTTCATTTCCATATTCATATAACACCTCTGTCGCCTCAATCTTGACAATTTTTTTTTTAACAAAATATGTAATTTATATACAACTGCGCGGGAAAACTAATATATACGGTCTACGTTATTTTTATCCCTTGAATCTTATACGTTCGTATTACATGCATATGTATATGCGAGGGTACTCACAATCGGCAGGGCGTTCGTTATTTGGGGTTTAGGTGAAATCGAAGTTCTTAAGAAGAAAAACTGTTTCAAAATAATTTCAAAAAATTCTCTGAATTTTTGGGATTTTTATTCCGACGCCAGATGGTGCTTGAAACTTCCCGTTTAAAATACATGGGCCTCTACAATGTTTAGGATTTCAATTTATCCCCAGGCTCAGTATGCACAAAAAAATCACAAACTATGGGAATTCACTAAGAAATACAACCTCTTTTCGACGAGAAACAAAAAAAAATATGCAGCTTCGTACAACCCTGAACCAAAAAATTCACCGAATTCATCACATGTTCATCACAACCCCGATGGAGTTGTACCTTGTTTTTTTCCTTCTCGAAAAGAGATTGTATTTGGTAGCGAATTTCCATAGTTTGTAATTTTTCCGTGCGCACTGAGCATAGGCCTAAATTGAAATCCTGAACATTGTAAAAACCCGTGAATTCTAAACGGGAAATTTCGAGCGCCGTGAGACGCTATTTAGCGTCAAAATGAAAATCGGAAAAACAGTTTTTTTAATTAGAAAGTTTGATCTTACGTAAACCCCAAATAACGAACCCCCTGTACACACATGTAAATTATCAAATCAAATCAAATCCGCACAGTATATTCGAAACTCTGCATAAACAGTATTTATATGTGAAATAAAAGAAAAATATTCTTCTAATTATAAATTATATTATGAGTAATTTTTGTCAAAGATAACTTTGTCAATCTCAAACAAGTCCTAGCTGTTCGTCTTGGGTAAATTTTGAATCAAATAATTGGAAAATTGTAACGAACTTTAATATATTATATACCTACCTGATAGATTCTTTGCCGATTTTGTTTTCTATAGTTTCTATTTAATATTCATTAACAGATTACGTAAAATTTGAATGTCGCAGGAAAATTTCGTAAGGAATTCCGAAGGACGTTCTGTTGTCCACGTGGGGTTATTTCTGGCGGAAGGGGCGCTTACAAAATGGCAAGACGTGGTAGCGCTTTTGGTACCAGAAGATCTAACACTAATAATACTCCATCGAATCGGACAAGCAACAGTAACCACAATAACAACGTCCAGCAAAGTACTGAGATTATACCGTTGAGCGGTGTGATGATTTCCCAACAAGCGGAAAAACGTGATTAAAGAAATATCCTCGAATTAGAGCTATAAAACGCAGAGAGAAGAGCTGTGCATGCATATTTGACAATCTCATATACTATATCGTGACGCGAGGAACTAAAATGGAACGTATCTAAAGGAAGACGGTTTAATCATATTATGATTATAGGTAAAGTTGAAAAAGCGGGTAATGAATTTCTACGTTGCAATATCATTAAGGAAAAGAGATAAAATCACAGGCATTCACGAGATGAATGGAATTAGTGTAACGAATGAGGCTCATTAGATTCGACGTTATATAGGTATATACGCAAAAGGGTGGCTTGAACAGGAATATAAATTAATAATCACTATAGCAAAATTCTGATCATGCCCTCGAGAAAATAAAGCTCTGAAATTTAAGGGCTGAATTTTCAACCCTCATTTCTCGGGGGCTCACCCTTAAAATTTAGGCTTTATATCCTTAGATTTTTCCCTGAGGTCGATGCCTATGTTCATGCACAATATAATATATAATAATAACTAATTGTTATTTCCCATGCGTGTTAAGTTTTACTGCACGAAAATCTAAAGAGCATTGGAAATTCAAAACGAGCCTAAATTTCAAGGCAGAATGAATTTTGATCGTGAAACCACGTGCATATAGATTCGTATATAAATCCTGTGTCTGACAATATTCGTCAATTCGAATCAAAGACCTAAACATTACTCACCTTACTGCGTACGTATAATATAGACACGCCTGTATATCATGAGTTGAATCTTCGTAACGTGATCGCACAATAAGCTGTATGCTTCACTATAAAACTACGAACATATTGTATATTATATAATTTATAGTTTTGACACTGTAAATAGAGGATTAAGAATGTCACGAAAACTCTCGTAAACATATTTCACAACCGAACAAACAAGTCTGAAACAACTGACGACTTTGACTCGCGACCAACTTCACGCCGCGTGTCCATGAATGGTTCGGACGTTAGGAAATATAGAAGTTCACTGATTCACGATTTGTGAATTATGGAATTACCAATGACGATCGTAACTTTACTGAAAACTCTTATTTAAAGAAAGAAGATCTCTGTTTGATTGACTTACTGAGTTATACTGACTAGTGTATATTTCCTATCTTTCCCTCCGATAATGAATTGGAAATTTCTATCTCTCCTATGTATACCTTATACATTGAGTATTCTAGTTTCTTGACACACATGAAATTGAGTATCCATTGGGACCAAACCGAAACGAAAACATATCGTACGAGTTATTCGTTCGTTATTAACCCCTGGTTCCCATGCGCGCGTTCGACCACTCAGACATGTTTTACAACCTAACCCTAGGTTTTAATTCTCGCGTTTCGGCGCGAAAAACGCTCGTGGCAACGCGTTCAGCCAATGCAGTGGCTCGCGGCTTATTGTTGATCGGCTCAACGCATTATCACGAGCGTTCTTCCGCGCGGAAACACGTGTATGAAAACCAAGGGTAACGCGTGTTAGTAATTTCTGTTCTCGCTATAGTAACAATTGTTGAACACGCCTTAGCGCGCGTTGCAACGCGTGCATGGAAACGAGGGGTGAAGCAGTGATTACAGAATAAAGCCCGGTTTACAATAACCGTATCCGTATCTGGATCCGTAACACGGACACCAACCATCTCCACATGCACAAACCTACACACTGATATTATATCTGTGTGTGTTCGTATTATGAATACGGCTACGGATACGGCTATTATGTAAACCGGGCTTGAGAGCTGTAGAGATGGTTCGGAAGCGAGTTTTCTCATTGAAATTCATAATTACTTTCATAAAATTTTCGAGCATTTTTCAACTGCAGAAGAAAATTCGTCGTTCAGATAGGAAAGCATTCTTCGATTATTGAGAAATAAAAATAGTAATCCTAGTCCAGTTTGAACTACACTCAACGGTTTGAAGTCGCATTTAATGTATACACATGAATTTCAAGCACGAACACAGATATGCTGCGCGTGATGAATATATGCGTCCCGTATTATAACGACCAGTGAAAACAAACAGTGTAGATAAATAACTTACAAAAAACCAATACCCATACATCGTGTATACATATGTACGTCATTCATGCGTGCTCTCGAATTGTTATTAGATTTACATACCAAATTTACAATTACAGATATATTTCAAACCTGCACTTTGCATTATTAATTCAGATATACCTGCAGGTAGTATATCTATTGGTATCGAGGGAAGTGAATGCTGATATCAGGTCTGGGTAATTTAATTTAATTTGTACTATAAAATGCTCGGAAAGCTAATGGACAAAGTTGATGATGGAGATTATACCTAACTTTGTTCTTCATCACGGTTTTTCTACTATCTTCAACTGTCGAATAATGTTGATTGTTCCTGTATTATGTAATAATTAATGAATCATGCCGCGTGACTATCACTAAAACTCGCCAATTTACAAATGCAACACGAAGTTGATGTAGTATAGCAGCGTAATCAAATTTTCATCTCGTTACATTACATGTTTTCATATTGTACCTACTTCATTAAAACGTCATATCAGACTAACTAAAATTCTACTCTTTCATGTGCATGTATTGCACTTGGAATGCATTGGGAATATTCGATTTCTTAGGCAGAATCATGAAAAATATCAAGAGTTTCGACACGCAAACGATTTCCCGAAATATTGCATTCGTAAATGATTTCTGTCTAACATTTTTCCGTGAAGAAAAATCTATGCTTTTTTTCCTTTGCCATTTTCGGAGATTTTCGAGCCCGAAAATATGTAAAAAAATGTATGACACAAAATTAGAAAAAAAATTACACGGCTCCAAAATGTATGCCAAAACAACATTTGTAATGACAAAGAGAAATCAAGATTTTTCTTCGTTGACAAAAATTTCAGCTGATATACATACTATACTTTCTGTAATTTCCTTACATATCGGATCGTTGACGCGTTGTAACGGTTGACGTCATAATGAGCGTCAGTTTCATGTATTTCCTGTAATGCAATTGAAGAACAAATCAAGCACTGAAAATAACTAAGAATAATATCACGTTGAGCATTATTATTATTATTATTGTTATTATTATTATTATTATTATTATTATTATTATTCTTATTATTATCATTGCTATTATTATACCAACATTGCATGCTCGTAAATTCAGTTTATTATAATAAACCTTGCTTCACACGCCAATGCACACAGCGATTAAATGTCAACCTCCGTGGCTGTAAGACTAGATCTACAAGTATAACTATAGACAGCGAAGCGGGGGAGCATGAAATTATGCATGTACTGTAGACACAACGAACGATACAATAAGGTTGCTGAGAAATTCGCTGCTTTATGGGGAAAAAGAAAAGAAAAAAGAACGAAATATGTACAGGACAAATGCATGCAATATACATACCTAGCACTATAGAAAGATTAAAGATTGAGCTATATTTTCGACTACTACGTGTATTTTAGTTTAAGTTGTATCAAAATTTAATGAATAAAATATTGGAATGAAACTTGTATGTATTAATGTATATGATATCTTTGTTCCAAAAGTGACTTTAAACTCATAGTATCTTTCGTGTCCTATATCACTTTTGAAACTAGTATTATACATGTAATATATTATTATTATTACTATACATATATTGTTGTAAGAATTGGGAATGGGTAGAAATTAAGTGCCACTTACCGAACAAGATATAACATAGTATACATAGGTGATCAGAAAAAATGAGAGCAGAGATATGGAATGAAAATGAAAAATAAATAAACGTATTTAGGTATATGCAATTTAATTATTAAGCTCTATTGCTTTTATTCTATCTCACGATTCCTTCATTTCCATTATAATCATCTTCGTTTCTCTTTCTTTCTCTTCTTGCTCTTTTCATTTAATATTGCGAGCTCAGAAGCTTAAAATAAAAATTTGATAAAAAAATTAAATAATAATAATATTGATAACAATACAAAAAATAGAAAAAGAAAGAAAAATGAAGCAGCGCAAGACTTAGGTATTGCTCGAGTATTTAATTTCAGCCTCAAAAAACATCCATTATCATCAAATTTGTCAATAATTTGTTATTCAAATCATTATCATCATAATATCGTATAAAATTAACAGTTTTTGTCTTCAAATTTTTTTTCAAGTTTGTTATGTATTGTATGTAGAACGTTCGGACGTATTCCATGTGATGATATTAGCCGTACACATAATTTACTAGGATACAAAATGTGAACATACAAAATATTGATGTATATTGACTTTATGATGAACAGAAAAAAAATTAAGAGAAACAACAACAATAACAAAACAAAGATTGAAAATATATTCTACAATAACAACGGTCAATCTACCTACATGTGAAGTATATAGCATATTATACTTATGTGATAAATAACTTTTGTTTTATTCAACCATTTATTTATTATATGCATATTCATTTATTTTTCAACTTTTTTCTTGGTTTCTAATTTTAGTTTTTTTCTCTCTCTTTTTTTTTCTCATTGAAAGGGTTACTTTTTTTCTCCTTTTTTGCTCCCCTTACAACTGAACATGATTTCTTAATTTCTTATAGTACAGGTATACTATATTATATGTATATATACGAGATAATAAATAAATTAAGTATTAGTTAACATTTGTGTAAAATTCAACTTGTGTAACAAATGTGTTGGTTAATATAGAAGACATTAGAGATATAATTTTTTATTTTCCATCCCAAACTAGCAGAAGAAAATGATAGCAATAATAATAATAATAATGACGCTGAATATTATTGAGATGAATTATTTTCATCTTTCAGAGACAAAGCCGTAGTAGTAGTAGTAGTAGTAGTAGTAGTAGTAGTCGTAGTAGTAGTAGTAGTAGTAGTAGTAGTAGTAGTAGTAGTAGTAGTAGTAGTAGTAGTAGTAGTAGTAGTAGTAGTAGTAGTAGTAGTAGTAATAGTGGTAGCGGTAGTGGTGTGGTAGTGGTAGTAGTAGTAGTAGTAGTAGTAGTAGTAGTCATAGTAGTAGTAGTAGTAGTAGTAGTAGTAGTAATAGTGGTAGCGGTAGTGGTGTGGTAGTGGTAGTAGTAGTAGTAGTAGTAGTAGTAGTAGTAGTAGTAGTAGTAGTAGTAGTAGTAGTAGTAGTAGTAGTAGTAGTAGTAGTAGTAGTAGTTTATAGTAATTATGAGAAAAGTTATTTTCATCATAATCTTAAAGTTCATGATTGAAAATTAAATCATGGGAGTATACAGTGCAGTACTATATTTCTAGTATAATCTATGTATAGGTAGGTAATATTATTTGTGACCTAATTTCTCAATGAAATTAATAATATATTCGGATAAAACATTTGGATTTTTTTTAAATGAAAAACTTTCTTCTGCTAACACAATGCCAACCGAATTGCAAATGATTACGATTCATCTTTTTTCGTTCCCATACACTACTTCAAACGGACAGATTGTGAGATAATACTTATTTTACTTTTCGAGTGTTTAACAATTTTAATAATGTTTCTTGGCAAACTGTAAATTTATGTATTCGAGATGGCAAGATAGCTGTTCTTGTTTATGATTTCATATTTTCAGTGTTAATGAATTAATGATTATTATTATTTTTTTTTATTATTGATAAAAAAGCGTGATATATAGTTTTACATGACTGACAATGAATATAGATTGATTTCTCCATTTTTCCAGAACAATTTTTATCATAATTCCATAGTTCTCAGTGATCTGTGGCACGTAACTCGCATGTTAAATTCCAAATGCCAATTTTATTTACTCCATTATCAGGATAGATTATGCGTTTGAAAACATATGCCGATATAGTCATTTTATTTTCAGTCTGCCTTTCTATTTCGTTACTAAAACACAGAAGAAAGAGAAATATGTAAAATCGTTGAACCATATTTTTTAATATATATGAAACAGAAATTATTCGATTATTTTATAGACGTGTTGTTTTTCATTATGAAATATGATGAATTTGGGATTGACTCGTGAATGAATTCCGTATTATCAAACGAAAGAAAAATAGAAAAGAATCGATATTCCTTAGATTCATCGATTTTAGATAAATTTTCTACCTACATAATTGCAAAATATGACATTTAACTTCATAAGCAAAAGAAGTTGGGGAGGAGGGGAGAGTAAACTATGAACATTTTCATTGATTATTAAAATAATTCGAGTATTCCACAAGCTGTTTTTCGTTTGTTGTTTTTCTTCCTTTTAACTATTTTTAAAACTTTATGAACCTTGATACGTTTATACAACTCAATAGTCACAATACAAATTTTATGTTTGTACAATGTTAAATGTACGCATATCCACCAATTTGAGTATATTTTCGCTTTTATTGATTTTTATTGTTTGTTTTTGTCAATTATAATACATTAGTTAGCCCTATTGAACGATTAATTAATGGAAAGTCGTAGCATGCTGATTCTTACTTTATATTATTATTATTATTGTTATTATAATTGATAACACATGATCTATAAATCCAGGATCGAGTGACAAACTGTTCCCTTAGCATATTTCGCACTGATATTACAAATCCAAATTATTTCCTGTATAATTCCCCCCAAAAATTCAGTCGAAATTCAATTTCTAATTGAAAAAATGATTTTTCCACCACTATTTCCTAAGCGACTAAAATTGCGCAACTCAATGATGTCATCGAAGTTAGTAATAACTACTAACAATAGCATTATTATACAGAAACCAATGGTAAAAAGTAAGCAACGATTGGCTATAAGTTCTGTGTCTCGGTGCATATTTGAATTGAATGACAAATCTTTCCTCTGTTAATTAGATTTCTGTGACGTTGAATGAAAATTATTAACTGATAATAGTTATTTATCCCTAACGTAGTCAAATCAATTTATTTATACATAATATAAATATAATTCATGATGATTATTATGAAAATGCAAGATAAAAAATCTAAGTAACTCGAAATAGCTAGGTAGCAGCTTCCTCGATCACTGGGCTTTTATCTACCACATTATTATCTATCTTCGATAATTCAGGTTCTATGTTATGAATTACTTCTTCCAATGGTTTGGTTGAAACAATAACATTATCATCATCGCTTTCTAGTACATGCTGTGGCTGTTCTTCAAGCACCACAACATCTAAGCTGACTTTAAATTCTTCACAATTATCAGAATTAGTATTATCAACTTCAGCATTAGATGTACTATTTCTATTTCCATTATCCACGTAATTCATTATTGCTATATCGTTATTTTCATTCGGAACGAAATGATCCACAACAATCTGCTTCTCGGATTGCGCGTCCGGAAGAAATTGTCCCTGTATAAATTTCCCCTCATTATCTAAAACCATATTCTTACCTTCCGTTGGCTGTGGTGGTCTTTGCATACCACCACCGGGTATCGGAAGATTTTGTTGTTGTGTAGTTCTACCTCTACCGCGACTACTCATATGTTGTTGATTGTCCGGTGGCGGAAGAATCGGAATCGCGGCTTTTGGTCTTCTCATAGGAACTGCGTGTTGTTGCTGTTGCGCTGGACTGTAATAAGTGCAGCCCTGGGGTTGAAATAATTCCTGAGGCGGTGGCGGACCTTGAGGCTGTAAACAAAAATATGAAAGTAACATATGCTCTAAGTCTGATACCCCAAATTTGTTCTTTTTTAATAAAAACCCATTTTAAAACACTTTTCTTCATGAGTATTTACAGTAATTCAATGTTAATATTGCAACCAGTTAGAATACAACATCCGTTTTAACTTCTCCGTCAGAAAAACTAATAGAGATAGATTTTAGGATCATCAAATACAATTTACAATTTATACAGAGTGAAATATCAACAAACCTGTACAGGGGGACTGAAACCCTGATATCCTTGAAAATTGGGTTGAAAAGCAGGTCCATTAGGTCCTTGTACATAGTTAATGATGTTCGGAGGTGCACTCTGGGGTGGCAAAAATTGAGGCGGAGGTACCAAAAACGGTGGCGGAGCAAAATTTGCCGCCTGACCACCCGGAGGCAGAGGAAGTACAGGCTGAGCAGCCAGAGGAGCTGCCGGAGTTGCAACTGAAGCCGTCTGATCAAAATGACCTGGCGGATATCCTGCAAGGATGCAAAATATTAATGTACAATAAATTTTGATAATTAGAAGCAGCAGGTTCACAAAATGATTCGCAATCAACATTCCTCGACGCATATATTTAAGTGTAAATGTCAATAAATAAACTTTGGAGCATGTGCATCAGAGAGAGAAGATTTGGATTAGAAAAATCAACCCAATGGATTTCGTTCGGCAACATTGTCATAGGAAACTGGTATTTTTTGTAAATCATGCACAAAATTAAATACCTACTTGACAAAAATCAAGCAGAAGCCACAAAATATCATATTTAGAACATTTTTATGGTCCGAGTTATGTGAAACTTTGCGGTTTGAAAGAATAATGCTGTAAAATTTGATGAGGCTGAAGTTTATAACGTTGATGGAACAGAATGATCAAAAAATATCAACAGAAATTTTCCTTCGTCAGAAAATATGAACTGACATTATTTTTCGTTGTTTTTTTGTGTCAACGTTATGAAATATCACTGGAAGTCTTCAAGATCGGCCAAAAATCAAGAGACAATGCAAACTATAGCAAGGAATCATAAAAAGCAAGCACAGAACAATACAACAATGCTACGCAATCTTTTGTTTTCACCCTTACCTTGTGACTCTAGGACGCCTCTTGAATTTCCAGCTAAGAACATGGCAATACAAATTCTATTTTAAACAAATCAGTAAAAAAAAACAGAGAAGGATTCGTGGAACTACCAAATAGTTGGATAAACTCAGAGTGTTTATGAATGGTGGTCTATAAACCGTTTGGTAAGGAAATTCATATCAACGCCCCTGTATCCTCCGAACGAATTATTTTTTCTGAATAACTATTTTCAATTGGAATAATTCAATCAGTTGTTTCTATCAATATGTCCTATAGAAAGGTTGAATTAAAATTTTTGACCTTATGGTGTGTTAATAAGAGAAAAGTATTACCCTGCGGGTAATATCCATGTTGTCCATGCTGTGGCTGATATCCTTGTTGTCCAGGACCTTCAGGAACAGGTGGACGCTGCCGTAGGCTTGAATAACGTTTGGGTCTATTACCAGCTGGATCGTGCTGTTGTTGACGAGCTGACCGTTGCTGTACAGGTTGTTGTTGCTGTTGTTGGATACGTGGAGGGACTGTACCTGGTCTAATTTGACCTGGAGATTGGGGATAGAAATTTTCTGAAAAGATGGAAAGTAGAAACAATTAAAAATTGACCGATTCAGGGTCTGAAGAACAAATAACACTCCTAGGAACGCTTTAAACAATCTGACTAGAACGTAGTTCGAAGATTATGGACGATTTTGCAAAATATCACAATTATAATACATTAGTAATACCATTTTAGCTTCTCCTATCTCTAGTTACCCTAATTAAACAATTTTGGAAGATAATTATGTAAGTAATAACCCAAGGATGTCTAAAAACTCACTGCTTTGTCTGTTGTTTTGTTGAAAACATCCCCCCTCATTAACATTCATTTGTTTCATATCGTTAATAAGTTGTTGATCATCGCTGTGGTTATTGTCGGCATTGTTCCTTCTATTATCGAGAACAGAGCCAGATCCGCGCCCTTTGGATTTATATTCCAATCTGTTTGTACCCACATTGTTAGTATTTGCAGTTCCTTTGAATCCTCGCCCTCTGGCTCTACTCGCTGCTAAGCTGACACTTTCCTGTACTTGTCTTTTGTTCAAATCCCGTGGTGATGACTTGTGATTAAGCAATTTCTCCGCATCACCGCCGCCACTTCTATTCGGACTCTGATTCTGCGTGTTATTTTGTTTTAGTTCTTTTTTCCAGGCCGGATTAGTTGGCTCGTTGGGAGCTTTGTTCTCATTTCTAAAATGAAAATGATTATGATATCAATCTTTTGTTAATTTAATCTCAATCTTTGAGAGAATGGAAAATTTGTAATTAAGACACTGAAAATTGAAAGTTCAAAGTGCATATTCAATCTTTTCCATCGCCCTGACAAAATGATTAATTTTCAACTATTTCCTATTTCTAAAAAACAAATCAAGATCTACTTTCAAAATTAAATTTCATCTTACACTGGTGTAGAATTATGTGTAGTAGTAGTAGTAGGAGTAGTAGTAGTAGAAGTAGTAGTCGTAGTAGTTTTTGAGTTTTGGGTATCCTGCTGCAAATTGAGAGGAGGAAAGTTTTGCGCCCTGGGTTGAGATTTATTTTTATTGCTATACCAAGCCGACGAAATAACTGGTTCTTCTGGGCTAGTTGAAGGTTCATCCTGCGAACAGGGGTAACTTTGATTAGGAATGGAAGAAATAACAAATGAACAATTTTCCGTTAAAGAATGGATACATTTCTGTATGTACACCATGAGGAATATTGCATATTAAAGTACATTTTCCAACGATTTGATTGACTGTTGCATCAATCATGAGCTGATCTTTGATAAAAACACATAAATACGTGAACTTTATTTAGTCAAAACAATAACACTCACTTTATTATCGCCGCCAAGCGCAGGAAACTCTTCTCCGCTTCTGTTGTTTTTCCTAGTACCACCTCGAGCTACAGCAGGAGGACCCCCCGGCTTTCCATATGCATCCTCATCCTCCCAATTACGTGTATATTTGTTGGGCCCGCGTCTGTTGATGTCAATAATAATGAATTGGATAAAATTTTAAGTTTTTCTAGCCCTGAAGAAGCTTCAGATTGCTAAAAAGCAGTCAATGACTCAAAAACATAATATATTTCAAACTGAGAAACTTCACAGCGAGTTACATAAAATCGTACATTGTATAGTCGTAGATTATAATCAAACAATAAAAAATACCCATATCTTCTTCTTCTTCTGGCCCTGGGTGGACCTTCTTCGTTTCTAATATCATATCCATAAACGGCGACGAGTTCATCGTGGCTTTTTGGAGCTTGTTCATCGTCGTTGTACCTGTCGTGGTCCCATCGGTCTTCTTTGTCTTTCCATACCTTCTTTTCTTTTGCTTCTCTTTCATTGGGTGTTTCAACGCTTTCTTCAGCAACTTCTTCCGTCGTTCTATCGTCATGTTCATAAAACGTTCCTCTCTTTGGAATATATTGAGGATTACGTCTGTCCTCGTCGTCGTCTAATTTACGTTGTGGTTTATCCTCTTCTTGACCATCACCGCTCTCCCGCAATCCTCCTTCTTGGGAATCCACCTCAGATCCACTTTCGCCGGTTTCATATTCAGAATCATGGTGCTCCTCGACTTCCGTAACTTCGTTGCTCTGTTAAATAATAAAATCAACTTAATTGCCGTTAGTAAAATGGACTGCAGTAAAAATAACCAACTACTTGTAATCATTTGCTACAAAAACTGTAAAATCATATTAGATATTGAATTTTCATGGTTCTTTTCTCTCTCTCTCAAGAACATTGGTGGTGAGAGGATATTCAATAACTTTAACCTACTGAAAGAGGAAGGGATAATTTTACTTCATCTGTTTTTTTTTTGTTTTTTTTGGGGGTTTTGTAAAACCAACTTGAAAGAGAAGTTTAGATGAAAACTGGAGATCTGTTTAAGAGAAAAAAAAAATGCTAATTGAGCCACAAATAATTAGATCTGACCGATACAAATGGGTGACCTAATTGAATGTATAGGTAGAGTAGGTAAGTAACTGTAATAGCAGTATAGTAAGCATAAGCCATAAATAAGTTACAGTTATGTATTTATCTGGGTGAAAGGCAACTAGCTTTAATTCTTCTTATTTGCAGAAGATACAGCAAGGGCAATGTCCTATGTAATAAGAAAACAAAAACAATTACTCTACTTCTTCTTTTATTGAGTATAGGATCTATTATTGTGCGTTACAACGTGTGACCATTGCAATATAGTTATCAACACATCGACGCAACCATCAATAAGCAGAATAGAAATGAAAAAGTTATGAACATTGATTTATCATTTTGAAAAATATCTATCTGCGTTTGTCATGTTTACAATTCGTAAATTTGAGAATTTGAAAGCTGTCATTCTATGATTAATTTCGTATTTTAGTTTGTTGTTTCGATCTAGGAAGGGGATGAAAACCATCTTTTAAATACCACGATTATTAATTCTAACAAGGAGTTTCATCAATTGATCTGGCAAACACGTTTGAGGAAAAAACATCGTTTTTGGGGCTAAAAAAAATGCTGCTGTGCTTATTTGTTTCCATCAAAATTTCGATGTTTTTCAAATGCGAAAGCCGCAAAATTTGTAGTTTCACGAATCCTGTAAAATCAGTGAATTTGAGAAATTATATTCTTGGATTCGTATGCGACGTAACTATGCACACAGTATACTTGATATGCCAATCGGCACGCATGACAAGGAAATTCTAAACAGGAAAATTCTGAACGTAGATTTGCAATGCGGACGAAGTACAATAACCTGAGTATGAGATATGGTAAATTTATTTTTTATACTGTCAAACAAAGAAGATTTCCAACGGAATGATATCAAAGGGATGATATGCTTGATATTATAAAAGTAATCTTTGAACTTTCGACCTCATTTCTCCGGTGCAATCAACCTTCATCGTAAAGAAACGGTCAAGACATGAAGAGATGCGCAGCACAACACCCGAAAATGATTAAAAATATTATTAGTTTAGTGATTATCGTTCCAGATACTTACCTGGGCTTCTTTAGTTACGTTCAATTCATCGTAGGAGTCAGACAAATCCTCCGAACCTCCAGAATTTTGAGATTTTCTACGGCGCCGTGTATCCGACATATTATTTCGTGAATCCACACACACTCGAGTTCCGTTCATATTCCGTTCGCGTTCCTGTCGTTCCGTCTCGTTTTTCGTCTCTACGCCTATCGTCATTTTCTTGAACTATTTCGCAGGGCTCCTTTCTATGCCAACTAGAATTTGCGACGAATAACGTGGATGAAAACGCGGCTTGAGGCGTACGACAATCCAGCTTCGGAATCGAAATTTGAAAATTTGAAAGCGCCAAATTTTGAAGATTGTTTGAAATTCGCATGTTTACGCCTCACCTCGTAGAAAATTGACAGATATTTAGAATGCGTCACTTAGAGTAAATGGAGCACAAATGTCATGATACTTTCAAGAAATACAGCATCCACACTGCATATACATACCTATAACATTGATGCACCTATACGCAGATTTGTTGAACTTTACAATCCAAAGAACCGATTCAGAGAGCTTTGTGAATGTGACATCGCCTGTGTGGAAAAAAATTCTGAGGCACCTTATGGCTCATTTGACTCGTTGCAGTAATAATTTTATAAGTCCGCAGACTCCATGCAATATGCTTTGATTGGTTTACCGTTATTTTTGAAAAAATATCTGAAGTATTGATATATTCAATATTGCGCATAATACGTACAGAGTTCAATGTTAGTCTTAGATAAGCAGTAATTTTAAAAGTCGATAAATGTCGCGCATGTTACACAACAGATCTAACAAAAGTTATCTCAGGAAGCGGTTGAACGAGTTCAAGAGACGAAAAAAATGGTCATTCTGACCGTCAGATACCCTAGAATGAGTTATATTTTCGTCTCACGATCAACGATACTCTACATAATTTTGAAAGAAATGAGAACAATATGACGACAGAAGAATTGTAAGAAAGTCTAAGAGAGTAGCATATATGATTACTGTATCGTCGAATTTCGGAGATGAATAATCAGCCTTAACATACAGTATTTGTTTGATTAGCATTATATAAGTTCTTTATTGAAATTATATGTATATGTTATATAGGTATATAGTTTATACATATAATATACAATTCTCTTGAGGTGGACCATCCATAATATTAACAGACGTATACATATTACCAATAAAATTGTAAGTACAACTGAGAGTGAAATAACATAAGTTACAGACTTAAGTATCCCATCTCTCATTTATTCTTGTCAAGATATTTCCTTGCGTAGCACAAGAAGGCTCTCTGAATTATTCGAGTCTGTGGATAAACGATAAAGTCGATTGATATCTGGTACTAGAGCCTGACTCAAAATACGGACTGAAATAATTCGAAGAGCATTTTGCACTACTCGGTTTTGTCTGTCTAAAGTTTGTAAAATAGACAAATAGACAACAAACATTTATACATATACGGTCACACGGGTCGAAGGTGAATGATATTGAATTTCTATGGTATTTTTTAATACCAATTGACGAACCAAATAGTATACCATTGTCACTCAATTTTTTGAACACATGTATACATAAATAGACTTTGTAGATATAGAACATATTTATAGTAGTAGGTAACATAGATTTGTACCAATTATAGAATTTATTAGACTTTGAAATTGAATACCGAAGACGTTATAATTATGTTAAAAATATATAATACGATACACCTCGCATTCCTTCAATTACTTCTCTTGCTTCTATAGGTATTCTAATACCCACACAAGTTCGTGACCGCGTATTTTTATATTATATAAATAAACATCTGTGTTATTATATTTATGGAAAATCTGATATGACATATTTGTTAAATCATTTATAGCACCAACATATTCTTTATGTAAGGCCGAAGTTTATAATGCTGAAATTATGTTTTCCATTGTATTGCGTTAACGTTACAAACTCCAGCCTCATTTTTTCATTCATGGGAAATGGCTGAGCAATGGCGAAAAAAGAAAAAGAACTTATACGATTCTGTGACAACTTATCCAAGTTCTATAAATAAAAAATTAAGTTCCTAAAACTTTGATTATGCGCAAGCAATCATTTCTTCAATAATTGAAAATCAGGACTGCGTAGATTCGGTTTTGTTTTGCACTTGTTACTAACTATAATGGACTATATTATATTATATATATTAACATATATATTAACATATAATATGCATAAAAATGAAGTAATCAACGACTTCCGACAAGCTGATTGTACGTATTTTCATTCCTCACTGTTGATCTTCCAAAAATTAATATTGTGTCAATTGATTTAGAGAAGATAATTTAATATACTACCCAGACTTTTATTCGATGGGATGCTATTTAGCAGGATTAGTAACACCGCTGTAACTAAAATATTTTCATTCAAATAAAAGTCGTATTATATCGTTCTATCACAATAAGATAAAACAAACTAAACTAAAAATGTCATCTTTCAGTGAATGTTGACCTCAAAACAAAGCTGATGCAAAGGAAAACTATATCCATTTATATCAGTATTTTAGCCGCTGATTATTGTAGGCCAAATAGATATTCAAATAGCTACTATGTTAGTTCGGGTTCCATGTCAATTCTCGATCCCATACACATACAATAGGTACATACATAGCTTTTTAAAAAAATAACTAATTTAGCCCAATTCCGAGAAATGAGATTCTGACTCTGGACAGACTGTAGGTCTAAACTAAAATCAGTAAAACGTTAAATATCTACAATAAACCAGGACTATAGATCATTCAACACTTTAAAGTTATAACGGTACTTCCAAGTACAGTACACTTGCTTACTAAGTATATTTAGGCATTATTGACACCTCTGTTAGAAGTTAATGATGGATAAGCAGAATGTAAAAAAATGTACCCGTCATAACTAATTGAAATATATTTTTATATATCACTGACCTGAAAGTTGGAGAGTTTTTTAATGGAAGAATAAATCAAATGTATCAATTCCAATGAAATACATTCATTCAAATGGAAACTAAGAGCCCGTAGCATGAGAAATTTTGTTTGATAATAACAAGCGATAGTGTACATTATGATTTGTTATTTAAATCAGTAATTTTCCTATCTTGTTCCCTGGAGGGTGACTTAGAATCTATGCTATATTATATATTACTAGAGGAACGTATCAAATAAATACGAAATACAAAGAAAAAAAACTCAAGACTACGATAAAATATATTCTAAATCTGTAAACAGAAATAAATTAAGTATTACCTAAGTGTGTAAAATCTATGCCTTGTAAATGAGGAACTGATAATTGAGAAAACGCGGTATATTAGAACTGAAAATAAAAGTAATAAAGCATTAAATAGCCGCAATTTTCAAGTAAGTATCCCTCGCAACGGTCACCTTTGTGAATTACCATTATAAGGTAGAAGCTTCGATTTCTGGTATGTTAGGTAATCCAGCTTTTTCCCAATAGTAGCTAGGCGGACCTCCAGTGAAACAATATTTGGTTTCCAAAGGTTCCTCATTGTCTACATAATACATGAGATAAAAATTGCACATTTCATCGGCATTAGTAGCGCCGATGTACGTCCAAGTTGAACGATTACTTTGCATTGTGCATCTAGCGGCTAAAGTATCGCCCATTGTAATAGAAATGTTATTATGCACTGCATAAAACATTTGAGGGGTCAACGGATTCCTTTTACCTAATTCCGTCCATGTCAAATCCGGCTTGATAACATATCCGGATACGACTTTTCCCAGGCTGTGAGTATGCGTTCTATAAGCTATCGGATGAATGGTCTTATTCTCATTTATAGTACACGCAGTTTCCATGTATTCGGTTTTTTTAGGTGGAATTTTACCAGCTGTACCCAGCAGCAATACACCAGCCAATTTTTTATGTGGTTTCAAAGTATAGTGCAAAAATATTCCAGAGTCATCTGTACTTCCGTCTTCAAATGCTTCGATGTGCGCATAGTGCACTTGTAATACTAAATATTTTATCGGTGAATCACCGCCGACTTTGAAACCAACTCCATCCGGCAATATTAATTTCGGGGCATCCCTAGCCCATGCGTAAATTATCTAGATTAAAAAGAAATTCGCACTTTCAACCTCAGATGAACCTAACTTCGAATTATTAATGGTACAAAAATATCTAGAAAATGTAAAGTCGATTATCAATAAAGCTGACTAACGTTAATTACAGAAAATAATATGAGCTTTGCTTTCGCCGAGAAAAATCTTGATTTTGTTTTCCCCACAGATTACCGAAATGGCAAAAAAATCGAAATTTCTCTCACGAAAACAGCTGATATTACTTTCCACTATTTTCTTCAAAGTACCTGAGATCCGTCGGCGCAGGGACTTGAAGATTCAATTCCAGTATATGTCGAATCAGACATCTCCCCGCAATTCCAAACAGGTTTGCTACTACCAGGTTTTGAACAACCGTAAAGTAACATGTGATGAGCAGTTGCCATAGTGGCATTTGGTTCAAAACCAACAATGTAATAATTGTTTTTTGTATCTATTTTTATCGGAGTACAGAGATACAGTTCAGGCTGAAAGTAACAATAATAATAATAATAAAATAAAAATACTGATCCTAGAGCATTGATGAAAGTTAGTATTGGAATATTTCTAACAATAACCAATGTCCACGAAAAAGAATTACTCTGAGAAAATATTAAGGAAAATAAATTGATCATTTGTGCTCTAAAAAAATAACCATATGGAAGTGGAATGTATGTAATAATCATAATGCTCATATGGAGATTTTTAATTACATGGAATATTTTTTTTACGCTGTCACTTTTTTGTATACGTGACAATAACCACGCGGATGTTGCTATTTCTTATTATCAGATACTTACGGTTCTGGGTCTGACATTTGGCATCAGCAAGGGATACCTTTCTGTACGGTAACCATAAGAAATTGTTACAGTAGCAAGAAACAGTATTTCCAAACCGAACGTGTGTTTTCCTTTCATTTTTTATGGTTCTCTTGATGTATTAATCACTAAGTTTGATGGTAAACTAATGATTTATATCAAACAAACAAATCGCGTCTTGTTCAAATATCTCAAACTCTCACCTATACAACTACAAGACACCACCTGTCAGTTCGGAGAACGTGAGCGAGCGGACGTCACAACTCACTGGTCGATACAGTACGGTCATAGAATATGGATGCTCGAAAGGAAAGTAACAGAGATGCGTGCGCGACTGGTGAATTGAACGTTAGAGGTTCACCGTATAGCCGCCAAATATGGTACGAGAGTTGCTACATTTGAAAAATCTAATTTCGCGGTTTTTCAGAATATTGAAGTCAACATTTCTTTATTGATAAAGCTAATGCATGTTATGGACGTTATAGTTGGAATAATATTTCCCCATGTTTCAATATACATCAAATATAATTGAATACTATATTACGAAATGTATACATACACCCATATATAATGTTATAATTGTCATACATATGTGACTATTAAATAGATACACGTATACTTTTCTTGAATTTGGACGGATTAACAAATATAATACTTACAATATTATTATTAATATTATTATTACTATTATTATTATTAATTTCATACACCTATAATCTATAGGTATATCTGTATGATATATGAGGTATTTTCACGCCAGCTCGGCGAAAATTTTCCCTCAACATTTTTGATTTCGCTTATAATTTTTTATACGATTGTCCCATTTTTGAGAAGCACGCACTCCTGAATTATTTCAGATTCTTCCTTGCAATCGTGAATTTTCCATGATTATTCAAACTCATCTGAAAACGCCCTTTTTTAAAAATCTCAAAAAATTCGTAAAAATCCTTTGATCGTAAAGTGATCATTTAGGCTAAATCCGGTAGGGGCCGGACTATTTTTTTAATATTTTTATTTGACTAATTTCGGACGACAAAAATCGGTAAATTTGCTTAGTTAGGTATTTTCATCAATCGTATCAATGAAAATACCTAACTAAACAAATTTACCGAAAAATGAATAATTACCAATGAAAATACCTAATTATAGGTGAGTTTACCGATGTTTTTTGTCTGAAATTAGTCAAACAAATATTAAAAAAATAGTTCCACTTCCGGATTTGGCCGCGGTCTTTGATCGAAGAATTTTTGAGAATCTTTTGAGATGTTTAAAAAATGGCGTTTTTAGATGGGTTTGAATAATCATAGAAAATTCACGATTGGAGGGAAAAAATTGAAATAATTCAGGAGTGCTACTTAAAGTTGGGACAATCGTCTAAAAAATTATGAGCGAAATAAAAAATGGAGGGGTAAAATTTTCGCCTAGCTGGCGTGGAATACCTCACACAGTTCACAAGGCAAATTTGAGCTTATACCTATGTATATGTATATATATATTCTACACCTAAATTGATAGTCGAAATATGAGAAATTGATATTATATAGTGTTCTCCGTGCGTCCAATGATGCGAATGTGCATGATATATTCACAGTACACTCACGTAAATGGATAAATAATAAAAATAAATGTTTAGAAACCAGAGCTTTTGGTCTATTCGGACACAAATGTTGCAGTTACTGCAACTACACATTTTTCCTGGTCAGGAACGATTATCTTCGTCTTTCGGGCATACATATACCCAGGATGGGGATTCGAAACAAATCAAAAAAACACTATTCAATTGGGAACCAAGTGAAAAAGTAAAATCAATATTCGTTCAATGAATTTTCGTTAGGTATACGTATAATGATACATACATATACGGCACCTTACAATAAATACGACAAGCTAGTTTCTGAATTAATATGAAATCACGGTTCTAAATAATATATACCTATATAGAAATGGAATACGTTGCTATAGTAAACAGAGTGTTATCTCTTATTGATATAAATATCCCTTATTTGATCAGTAAGCCATTCGATAGCTGGTTGTAATCCTTCCCCATTCACAGCATTTGTAGCTCTAATATGCCAAGGCTTGTCGAGAATTCTATCAAGTCCTAATCCAGCTACTAATTTTACAGTTGTTAAAGAATCTGGTAAATCCATTTTATTGGCTAAAAATAGTATAGGAATCTTGCGTCCTATAGAAAAGAAAATATAATTTTTTACAATCCATCCGTAGATCGTATGTGATATTTATTTCATTTATAATTCACATTATATATATATTATGTATGTAACCGATGTCAGTCAAAGATCCTCGTATTTTTGTTCTTCAGATCTTTGACAATGACAAACTTTTCCCTTTTCAATAAATTATGATTTTCGCCCGGCCTCGTGGAAATTGGATTATTATATACACATTAAAAAGATAAGTCAAATGTTATAATTTAATAATATATGTATGTATAATATAGGTATACACCGTTTCAATGATTGAACGATAAA
The DNA here is from genome assembly GCA_963170745.1 of Phymatocera aterrima. Lineage (NCBI taxonomy): Eukaryota > Metazoa > Arthropoda > Insecta > Hymenoptera > Tenthredinidae > Phymatocera > Phymatocera aterrima. Next base: position 4,770,966 of record OY720662.1, on the reverse strand, counting down.
ATAGAATTGGAATTAAGTTATTTTTCCTGCATACAAATTATCTTCACTAAACTATTGCAAAGTGATTTTTTTTCATAATTGACTGAATACCGATTATATCCGGATGTTGTAGAAGCATATCCAATTCCTCTTTGGCAACGACCAATCTTAATTTATCGCTACTGTCTATTAGGAATATAATTCCCTGACAATCTCTGTAATAGTGTTCCCACAGTGATCTGTAGCGGTCATGACCGGACATATCGAAGGCAGTAAAGCTCACATTTTTAACTGTAACAATTAGCCATATTTGAGAATTGAAAAATATAAATAAACATCTTTACATCGGAATTTATTCCGTAATCATATATTATATATACAAGCAGATCAGAATTATTCAAAGATTTGACCATACGTGAGACAAAACTTCATACGTTAACATTTTCAGGTGCTTATTCAAATTCCGAAAATCATTCGTTTATTCACGGTCACAGAATGAAATGAAAAAAACGAAAACCAATGGCAAAGGTAAGCACGTGTTCTTCATCGATTAGATTGCGTGCGCTCATTATGAATAATGCGCCAAATATATCGATTGTTACAATAACGGTTGAAATTATAGTTATAACAATGTGCTATCCGAGCGACGTAATCACATTATAATTGTGAAGTATGAATAAATATACGGTATAAAAGTACCATTGACGAATGAAATATGCAGTATAGTATATTTTAAGCAAACAAAAATTTCTACATGTAAAACTATAAAACTTACATGCAAATTTTTCAACATTGAACCCAACAGTAGGAACAATATCGACACACCGTTCTTCTTCGCGTTTGAAATGATTTATAACCGTCGACTTACCACTATTGTTAAGTCCGACAACTAATACGTTCACTTCTCTTTTCCTCAGGCCGAATATGCTTGCCAAACGATCAAACAACCCCATTTTCAAACTCACTTTATTTTACCTTATTTATATTTATTCGTATGAAAAGCTCCTACTTGTCTATCGAATATCAATAATCAGAAGTAGCGCCATAGCGTGATACAACACTAGCGTCACCACACGCAAGTGGTTCGATCCTAAACCATTCGAAGAAAAATAAAAAATTATTGTTCTTCCGTACTGACTCGGATCCCCCGATCCCGGATTTATAAAAATAATTTCTTCTCGATTGACAAATACAATCCAACAATATGCTCTAAGATCAGGAAGATCCAAGATCGTACATTCAAAAAGAATATATTTTTCATCGGACCTATATTTCCCAGTACGAAACTGTTGAGTAGGTTATTATTTGAAACGACATTATCCTCAGTCGATGAAGGAGAGCTTTAACTTGAACCTCGCGAGTACAGAACATACAAAATGAAGTAAAATAACGAAACACATGTGCAGTGTCTTGGAGTGATATATTGAATAAAAATTAAATGATCCACTTTAAGATTACAGTGAATTGATAGCAGTTTCGAGGATTTTCTAGCGAACACCGATATCCATATAATCATGGTAAATTATTTATATTTTTTACGTTTGTAGAATTCTTATATTATTTTTAGGTTAAGTTAAAGGTCCATCGTGACTGGAAATGTTTAATGTAGCTACAATATGTGGAGAATTTGATGAAAAATTTCATTTCATATTCTTTACACGTCATTTACGTCTTTGATAATGACACAAAAGTTTCAAATTCGTAGAAATTGTAAATAAAGCGACTTTAGGAAAATTAGAAAACCTCCATTACATGCGGTAATTATATTTTATTACTATCCGCAGCCTAAAGGAAAGGGTAAAAAATTTATAGACAAAAAAAACTCTGTAACATTTCATCTCGTTCATCGATCCCAACAAGATCCATTAGCGGCAGATGAGACAGCGCCACAGCGAGTATTGATACCAGCTGGAGAAGCGCAGGCTAATAAATCGGAGAAAAAAAAGGGGCCGGAAGATGTAAAGCGTAAAGAAGAAGAGCAGAAATATGGAATATTCTTTGACGACGATTACAATTATTTACAACATTTACGTGATGCGAATAAACTCTCTGTTGAATGGGAGGCAGTCGAAGATCCCCAACAAAATAGACGTGAAAAAAACAAGGATCAAACAGCTCCAAAGATTAATTTACCTTCCTCGGTATTCGCGTCAGAAGTCGAAGAAGATGTTGGACTCCTTAATAAAGCTGCACCGGTTTCCGGATTAAGGTTCGATGTCGATCCGGATATTGTTGCTGCTATGGACGAAGACTTCAATTTCAACGATCCTGATAATCAATTGGAAGATAACTTTCTTGAACTTGCTAATGCTGAAGGAAGTGATGAGGAATTTGATGAGCGTGACGAGGATGGTGAGGAATTAATTTCAATTTTGTTCTCGTGGATAATGGCGGTCAATCGAAAAAGTTAAAATTTTCGAATAATCTGCTCAGAATTTATCAATTCATTCTTATTAAACTTGAAAATATTAGGAAATTTGTTTTTCACAGAAGTGATTATGTGGAAACTAGTTTGGGTTCCTAGTAGTATAATCTTCATAATAAAATGATCTGGAAGAAGATCAAATGCTGTTTTTCAAAGAGATAAAAAAAATTATGAGACTCTTCGGATCTTGTATTTTATTTTTATTCTATTTTGGTACGCCAAAATTAAACAAATGATTCTCAGAGTATGAAACGGACGAAAGCAACGATGACGAGTATTCAGATGTTTCATCACAAGGTCTTATGGAACTTTCCGACGAAGAGAAAGATGAGGTGACCAGTTTAAATGGGAGAGAATTTAGGTTCGATGATGTAGAAACAAAATCTCAGTTCACCGATTACTCGATGAGTAGTAGTGTCATGCGGAGAAACGATCAATTGACACTGCTCGATAATAGATTTGACAAAGTTAGTAAACATTTGATCATTTTTGATGAATATTATTCATCACAGGATATTCAAGACTGTAGGCATGTTTTATTTTCCGTTTTCTATTTATGTAATAGATGTATGCTGGTTATGACGATCTTGAAATTGGTGCACTAGATTGCGAAGAAATTGAAGGACACGTTGCTCCCGATTCGGATATTCTTTTACAATATGCTGAGGAATTTGAAAAGAAGAAAACAGAAGATGTAATGATATTTGAACAGGATTTTATTGTCTTCATTTTTTATTTCTTTGCAGTATTATTTATTTTTGTTCTGTTTCTTAAGACTGAAAACGTGGTGAAATTGATGGCAGATAGACTGAAACTCCTTGAGAGAGAAGAATCTAGCTCTGAGGATGAAAAATATTTGGAAAAACTTGTAGTCGATGCAAGAGAAAGGGACAAATGGGATTGCGAGAGTATATTGTCTACCTACAGCAACATTTATAATCATCCAAAACTCATTTCAGAACCTAAGGTGATTCCCAAGTGAAATATTCTCAACACTCTTAGTAGCCTTAACTACGAAAATGGAATGAATAGAATCATTAAATTGTTAGTCCTTGATTTTTCCTTTGAAGCAAAAAGGTAAAGAGAAAATTGGAGAATGAATTCCCTGTAATTATTCAAGGGTCTATTACAGGGCCCCGGTAAAATCAAAATCAATCCACGTACTGGAATCCCAAAAGATGTGTTGGATTCGTCTAGTGGAAAATTGACCGCAAAAGCGTTGGCTAAATTCGATTTGGAAAATGCAAATCAAGGGAAGAGCAACGGTCCGCAATCAATGGCGGAAACTATGCGATCGACTTTAACAACTTTGAGTATAAGACCTAAAGACGAAACGCCAGAGGATAGAAAAGAAAGGAAGAAAGCCCTCAAAGATTATAGAAAGGTATTTTTCAGCCTGAATAAAGCTATATTCAAATGATATGTTAAATAATTTTAAGTACTTCTGAATTGTTGTTACTCTGACTGGTTTTTCTAACAGGAAAGACGAATGGAACGTAAGGCGAACATCGAAGCTTTCAAAGAAGAAAAGAAACGCCAAGAAAAAATTATGCTCAATAATAAGAACAACATTCAAGGCAACAGAATATTGTAAAGAGAATTTTATCCGATGTCTAATGATTATCAATATTCGATGTTATTTACAGACGAAACCGTGACCATATACCTATAAATATTATCTAATATTATTATTAATACAATAATTTCTACTTCAAATTCTGCTCTGCAGTTTCCCCTCCCCCGTTTCAATAGAAAAAATGATGTGAATTTAGACTTTGTCTATTCAGTCCCAACGGTACGTACTTTGAAAGCACATCATTTTTCATTCGTTATACGGAGTGAAAACCTGGATGATTTTCAGATAGAAGCTGAGAAAACTAGTAGAAATGAAAAAACCATTTGAATATTTTCATTGTAAAGATTCATGAAAGAAAAAGGTTTCTATAATTCAGTTTCGTACTTTCTCGAGGAATACTTGATTTTTCATTTATTTCCAAGGAACGAGGAGCGTGAAAGTTAAGGGTGTTCAATTTTTTGAAGTAATTGGATTCGGGCTAATTGTTTTTTGAATATTCGAAATTCAGAATTTTGAATCAGTTTATACAGTCTTCCGATTGGAATAATGAAACTCTAAAATTCGAGTATAAGAAAAACAACGAATATTTATCAATAAAGTAGAAGAGAAAATAATTTGGTTTGTCATTAGTCTGAAATTTTGAAGTAGAACGTCGACATCCGAAAAAAGACCCAGAATTTGAATTTTCGTCGAAATTTGAAATGTAATAAATCTAGAAGGCACTGTCCACGTGATCACCACGAGGTCAACAAGTGGCGCCCTCGTGATAAGTGAACGTGAAACAAGTGCAACATGCGCAATTCCCAAGTCATATGATCGATTTGGAGGAGAGATCACCTCATCGCTCGTACGTACTTCGTTAGCAAAGATGGCCAGCCAGACGCAGGGAATCCAGCAGCTTTTAGCTGCGGAAAAAAGAGCCGCCGAGAAAGTATCCGATGCTAGAAAACGTGAGTTTTAATCTACAAATTAAGGCCTACAATTGGAGCCAAAAATAAATCATGAATTCCCCTTCCTTATCCGATTATTACTAATGACCTGTTTTTGGGTGGGTGTAACCAACAGACACACCGACCTGATCCTATCCCTAGTAATGATACATATATCTCTCCAAATAGGAACTCGGTGTCGCGAATCATTATCTCTAAATACAAAAACATTATCCCTGAATAATTACAGCCGAAAATTGGTAAATTTTCGATAAAATTTATTCGTCAAATCTTCCACATCAATTCTCACTGAAGTTTTAGAGTCAACTAACATCCAGCATAGAGAAGGACACAAGTTTAATTGCGATGTATATCTCTCTGAATGAAATATTTAGTGATTTCGAAGAGCTATTTTAATCCACCAGTCTGAGATTCAAGATTCAAGTTATCGTCGAAACCTGTCACACGCCAATCAAAGCTCTGTTCTCCGAACCTACGACTAAACCTATGCTTCATTTATCACTTTGAGATACACGTTTGGTGAAATTCCTATATTCCAGATTAAAGATAGATGTGAAATATTGCGTCTTTCTTGTATTTTTTTCAAGTACAATTTATGACAAATTAGAGCCGCACCTGATTTACCGATTACAAAATATCAGAAACCTTAATTTATTCCTATAGGCAAAGCTCGCAGGCTGAAGCAGGCTAAGGAAGAGGCTCAAGATGAGATTGAAAAATACAGACAGGAACGCGAGAAGCAATTCCGTGAATTTGAGGCCAAGGTAAGAGGAGTTGGATTCACTTGATTCGATTCAATTCAATATGAAGCCAATTTCCAAGATGGTACAGAAGAAGTGGGTGTGTCTTATGGACGCTGCCTGGTTTATAGTTTTGTATTTACTGTTGTGCTATTGGTTATAATTGATATTTTCCTATTATTTTCATTCAGAATTAGTTAATGCCATCTGTATTTATTGACTGTATTTTATCTTTGATTCGAAGTGATTTAACAAAATTTCATTCTATCTCTAGCACATGGGCTCCAAGGAGGATGTAGCCGCTCGTATTGAAGTTGATACTAAAGCCAAGATCGAGGAGATGAATCGTGCCGTAATTATCCACAAGGATCCGGTGAGTTGATCGGAGTGATTGATCAAATATAGAGAAAATTTGTGTGGAGGAGGATAAGATTTTTTCGGTGAAATAATTCTTTTGTATAAAACAGATGTAGATCTTTATCGTACGAAGCAATTTATTCGTTTCATATAAGTATGATTGAAGTCGAGGTGATGACAGTTATGAAATTTAAGGAAATAGTGTCGCTGAATTAATTTGGTTCAAATAAAATTTCCATTAATGGAATTTCATGGGATTCAATTCTATCATAAACTTAGACTATGGCTTAGGCTATGATTTGAATTGTGAATTCACAAATTTATGTATATCAAGTATTTCATTTCATAAATTAATGTGAAACAATTTCATAGTATGATCGATTCTTCTCAGGTTTCAGGATGTTGATTATCAGAAAAAATTATCTTCCAGAAAAATCGGCAATCACGCTTATTAACCTTACTAACCTTTCTATTGAGTCACAATAACGTAAATGTCCCTTTTTTTCTTCTCACGAAGAAATATATCACCTGTCCAAACTGGATTCATTGATAAGAGATTGATTTTGAGTTCTAGTTCTATGACATTCAAGATTTGAAAAATATTGTTCAGTGTAATTTAAGTTGTGAAAACAAAAATAGAGATGTTTTCTTCTAACTTTATGATAATATTTATAACGAATGTTATTCTCTACTAGGTGATGCTGAAGATTTTGGAGTTGGTATATGACATCAAGCCAGAATTGCACAAGAATTATCGCATCGAGGCTTAAGCTTAAATAAAAAATAAAAATAAACAACTTCAACATCCAATAATTATAAATATCATATATTCTATAATATAAATGTACATTAAACATTATAAACTATGTATACACATACATATACATATATATTCGCATATATCTTAAAGTATAATGTATCTAACAATCGGTAATATTATTGTATTTAAACCAAGGAAAGAAGAAAAGAAAATGAAAAAAAAAAATATTAAAAAACAGTTTTACTGTTTAGCTCTAGACGGTGATACTCAAACTAAAAAAAAAAGAAGAGAAGAGAAGAGAAAAGAAAAAGCTGGAAACAAAATAATAATTAATGATAAATAACAAATAATAATAATACATGTTACAGCCATAATTCTATGTATGTATGTATACTGGTTGAATCGACAATAAGTAATAACTTAGCGTCGTGTTATTATTATTATTATATTTCTCGCTGAGCCGTGAAATTATTTTGAATTATAGGTATAAATTGACAGTTTGAGAATCGCTGTAGTTGTATTGAAATTGAATATTTATATGCTAATGAAAGGTCTTCAAACCTCTGGCCTCAAGGCCTAGTCGCCAAAGGTTTTAGACAATTTAGATTATAAGATTACGAAAAAAAAAAAAACAAATCGAAATAAGGTGGTGGCTATAAAAAGAATCTATCGTTAATCGTAAATCGTATAGTAGATTGTCATTCCATGTTTCTGTCACCTCGAGGACTAAAAAAAGCACACAAAAACAAAAGAATTAAGAATTGAAAATTATAAAAGCTAAGTACAGCCTCCCAGAGATCCCAATAAATGTTTGCTCCCAACTATATTGTGGATCCTTGCGACGATGTACGATGCATTTAATATTATTATCATCATGATACATCATCAATTATATTGTTATTATATTATATTATTATTTTAGCTTCTTAAACTTTATCACGTATACAATATATATATACATGAGAATACTAGAGCCTCTACCTCAAAAATCTACAGCTTATCTATCTCTGTTGTGTAAAAGCTGGCTGGCTGTCTGTACAGTATTAGTGTTCAATATAATAATAAAAAATACGCCAAACGAAAAAAAAAAAACACCAGGAATATGTATTCCAATGATTTGATTCTACTTATTTCCTTCCTGACTAGAATGGAAGATTACTATTAAAGAGACAAAATCAAGCATAATAATGATTTTCCAGACTAACTAAACTCAGGCATTGGATTTATTAAAGATTTTGGCTCTTATTATTCCAAACCAGTTTTTACCAGTGCTAAATTTTATCAGTTTTCCAATGTTTGCTTCATTCAAGTACCCAAATTGCATTTACTTTCGAAGGATGTCTAATGCCTTCAAAGCTGAGATTCATGTCACGTTAATCTAAACCTAAACTTCGATTCCAATGATTTATCAGCGATCGCAGTGTACTGCCGACACCTATGTAGCATGTGAGTGAAAAAATTCATATGCGCTCACATTGTAATCCGAATAATGAATCTATCTAGAAGGCTGTGCATTATTACATAACCATGTAGATTTTCAATAATGCTGGGTTCGTAGTACATTTCTGAGCAATCAGTGCTCTTTTATCTCTTTTTAACTTATGTCGAAAACAAAGATAGAAGAGATGCAGATTGTTTAGAGATGCATTTACCGAACGCAGCTCAAATAGCATGACTATTTTGCCGCGCAGGCTATTTCATTGTCGGTCAGGAAATTTCTCAATACTTCGAATAAAATAACAGGACCGTCTAAAACACTTCAAGCGGTATTAAAAGTAGTCAAATATGTTGATGAGATGAAAAGATGAATGAATTTGTCGTAAGAATATGCTGTTGAAATACAAAATATGGGTCTGGTCGTTTGCGTATGGCATTTCAAATTGAAATTTAAATTTCCCACTCTTCTTTACCGACCATCAATATAAATGGAATCCTGCCGTGGATTTTCGGAGATCTAAAAGGCAGTGGAATAGGAGCTCGCGCTCCCTCGGCTTTGGATTATGGAGGGAGAAATCAGCTGTGAGATTCATTTTCCCCTTGATTCGTGAGTCGGATTTTGTGTTTGGCAGGTCGTCCGCGCACGCAGCGCCATTCGATACAAACTCTATTCAATTTTGCGAACTAATCGCAGTACGTGCCATTCCGCACTGAGAAATGGAAGTTGCCGAGACGTTTATAAAGAGTTCAAGTGAGAACACGTTGCCGTATATCGGGAGTGACGGTATGACAGATGTGATTAGGTTAATATTTTAACCTCTTATGATAATATACATAAATATATTCATTAATGAGACGATAATATCACCCCATTGATAACACCGATAGCTGCTAATGGGAAACATAATTTAGATCATCTACTTGGCTTTCAAGCTTGTGTCTCTGTTTATGATTCTATACTTAAACATCCAGCTGTGACATAATAAAAACAAATATGTGGTGCCTAGTGTGTCAACCCAATTCCGTCATCCTTGAGGTTCAAGTCGATCCGAAAGCGATCGGACAAGAATGCTTGGAAAAGGTTAGTTCCTCGTCTTTTGGACTTTAACCAATTCTCTCCATCGACTTGAGTTTGGAACGTGTTCTATCTTTTACTTTTATTTATATTACTCCATTCAATTCAAGTCCAAGCTTACGAGATGAGAGGTGGAATCCTTTTGAATTTCGTAACGTTCTCTCGCGTATCGTTTGTTTCATACTTCAATTGTTCTTTTCTTCATCTTCAGCGAAACAAAGATATCGAATCGACTCAAACGATAGCTGACGCTTAATTCAAAATTTCAAATTCCTAGCATCGAATCGTAACATTGAAATATAAACTTCGCTAGGTATGTGTAGTTGTTGGTAGTCTGACAAGACTAAAAAGGTGCTTTTGAGGTCGTAACTCGTACGTATACGCGCAACAGATGCTTTGAAAGTTGAAACTCGTCAACGTGGCTCGAAATTTAAATCCTGTTTTAAACACTGTCTTATGTTTATAAAACACACCCATACTACATATGTATGCATATAATTCAACTGATTACTTTAGTCTTTCGAGTGGGGTGTACCATGTACCCCCGTGAATATAATATTCAATTGTTTACAATTGCGTACGATAATAAATTTCAATGCCAGTTGTTAGCGTCGGCCTAAACTTAACGTTGTGCATTATTATTTCGTTCATGATCGCGTCGTATCTGCATATCGCTTTCGCGAGTTTGTTACAAACACGCGGAACACTGCAAGATGCATGTACTTACAGCCGATGCCGATTAAGAATATTATTCGGAGCGGAGTGAGAGATAGTGGTTGGGTACGATATGAAATGCATGTATTTTTATATTAAATTCTTAATTTAAATAGTATATTCAACTCCAATTTAACTTTTTTCTATCAATTCTTATTTTATAATACATTTTGTTAAATATTTATACATTATTCTTTATAATGTATATAAATGTGTAATATATCAATATGCATTTAATTATTTCTCAAGGTTGGATTTATTTAGATAGTTTAGGGAAGAAAATTATTTTAATTAAATAATTTAAAATAAAAGATGTTATTTTTCACAAACTTTAAAAAATTTTGAAAGTTTAGATTAGGGTTGAATATATATTTTCAATTTTATAAAAAAATTAATTTAATAATTAATTTAAAAAAATTTATTTTATATCCATGTCCATTTTTATTATAATTGAAATCTTATTCATTTATATTTACCTGCCTTCCCCAGTTTCTATTCAAAATAAGAATCGACATGGGTGAATACGTAATTCCCGAAAGTTGTTACGCCGAAACGAAATTAAGCAGCTTAGAGTATATAGAGATTCATTAAAAAAAATGAAAACAAACAAAGATTGATTGAATTAGGAATGGCGCTTCATTCTCTTCACCTGGAATGATTTTGTTCGTTATAAATATGTAGCTGATCAAAACGCGCCTTTTCAATATCGTGTGAGCCATGAACTCCAAAAATATTATATTATATCGATATGGTTCTCATTGCTGTTGGTCTTTTGAGGAGAAGGTTTTCTGCTGTTCACAAGTAACTAAGACGCATTATGAACTCCCTAGCTGTGATTCAAGAAAAATCGATGTCTGTTGTGCAGTTATGTCTATAGTTACTTACCGTTCCCCATTTACTTTATTCACTATTCACTTATTCACGTTCCTTCGTCTCGTTTCTTACGAATGACTGACACGAGCTTAATTAAATTCGTGGAATTTCAGGGTATCGCTTCTTCTTCTTGCCAAGGTATTTTTTGTCATCACTAATCAGTGTAAATATATAAATAGCATACGGGTGGAGGTGCTACGGAACATCTTGTTCCCACTCCATCCCACTGCACCGCGATGCAGATGCATTATGTTAAGTATATTTACATTATTATTATCTTCATTATATGTTAACTCTCGCAATTTCGGAGGATTTCCAGTTTTCTTGAAACAATCTCTCGCTCTTTGATCATCGTGAAATCTGCTGATTCGTTAGTTAAAATCGAAAGCGAGAAGCTATACTTTATAGCTCTTAACTAATTTCAAATTGCAATTCTCACGATCAGGCTGTAGTTCTCGATAATATTGATGGCAACAAAATCACGAAAAATACATTCGTTGTAAACGATGTTCGACCGCATCTTTTCGACGAAGACAAATCTTGAACCTCCGGCAAATTCGGTAATTGCAAAAAATTGCATTCTCGTGATTTTCTCGCGTTAACTTCCACGCAAACTCTTCCAGACTCTGCATGCTTATTCTCGAACAATTCCAACGCCTCGCCTTTTTTTTTAACAATTCAGATTCTCCATCGAACGGCGTTAAATTGGGTGAAAAGTGTTGAGAATTTGGTGGTAAAATTCGATTTTGAAATTCAATTTCCTTGCTTTTGTGTGCGAGAGCTGGTAGGTAGGTAGGTAGATAGGTAGATAGATAGGTAGGTTGGTGGTTGGTTAGTTGGTTGGTATATTCGATCAGTTCGTCGTTTCCTAGATCTAATTTGCGTTTATAGCCAAGAGTTTCTCCTCAATCGGTGCGGTCGCCATTATACAGCAAATATAATGTGATAATATGCAAATCGCTGGAGCACCTCAAGGCTTAGGCGTTGTGTAGTGCATGCGATATATTCTGTCTATCTATTCAAGTTCATAAGCTATTGTTGAGCTAAGAGCGATTTGTATATTATAACGACGCTATGCGATACGATGCGAGAGCTAAACATTCCGTGAGGCTGGAGTCCATAACGACAAACGCCATAAAGTTGTAAAAATAGAAGATGTATTCCTCCCTCTCTCATAAATGTCTTTTCGTAAATATTTTTTCCGTGCATCTGTAAATTGAAAAAACAAACAATGTTGATATGGATATACCTATGTATGTATCATTCTAAAAGGCAATAAACAGGTGTGGCAGAGATACGATAATATACCTATACGCAGTTTCAATTTCTATCTACATAATTGTTTCTACTCTATCGTTATTTTCGTCTGCGTCTACATGTTTTGTATTCAAATTGTCCGTAGTGCGCACGAATATACAAGTTTTCAGAAAACATATGGTTTCTTTTCCCCCATGTACCATGCATGTATGTACATTTCCAATCAACGGTCACATATGAAATGATACACAGAGATAATTGATGCCCGACATTTAGAAGGTGTTTTTCAATTATTTAAACTGCAACCTCTCCCGGATTCTGTATCTACATATATAGGTATATTTTGAAGGTATATGAACGTGTACTCATCTGCAGATACAGTATACCACGTTGCCAAATAGCTCAATTCACTACAGTGCAGGGAGAGAGGGAAAATGCAATGAAAATTCACGAACAAATTTTCATTTGGTACGTTAATCGAATAAAATAAAAAATAAAACCGCGCGCGGTGGGTTCAAAATTCGAGAGGCTGAGTAATTGTCTCCATCATAATTCTTCGTTGATAGAAAATGTGTAGGTACCTACAGGACGAAACATTTTTAACACCGCAAATTTGGGAGGCTATCAGAAATCGTCGATTTCTTGTCATTTTCGCTCGCTTTCTCGTTAATTTTCTCTGTAAAAAAGATTTTTTTTTTATATCGTCCGAACGATGGACGCGAGTTTTTACGCGGATGGCAGATACCGTTTCGGGACGGCTTGCTGTATGGGCGACGATTTTCAGTATCGGTAAAGTCGTTACAGCCATATCCCGTATTACAAACTGATCTTGTTATTGCACGTATACAATAATCGTATTATTTGTACTGCAATTATAAAACGATGCCCCAGAAACCTTATTTATATAATACGAGTTTCCTTCTCTCGCGTATGTTTATATTATGTACGATGATCGTTATAGGAGGCCCATGTACGTATGTACATACGTATACCTTCACTACTAACTTTATACTTCGATCTTTGCTGAACTGAATAAACTTTCACCCACGTGGGGTATAGTCATACCGACGTATACCTATATATATATATATATAGATAGATCATACGGTACAATTAAGTTACGTTTGTGTGAGGATGAATGGTATAACAAGTGCGGGCATTATTCTACTTCGGCGGTTACTCATTTTTGTTTTTGTTATTATTCTCATCTCATCTCATCTTATTCTTTCATTTTATTCATAAAGAACGGAGGTAATGAAAGTTCTAACGATGTTCAGCTGACTTTCTCACATTTTTCCATATCATACTGTAATGTATATATACGTAAGCGCAGCTGTTCCTTAATAAATGAAGTCTTATACCACAATAAATGAAATTTTTTTGTTTTTTTTTCTTTTTTCGTTAAATTCAATAGCCTTGGTGTGTCAGAGGGACGCGAGGTTCAAAGTCTACCAGTTTTCCTTTTTTCTTCTCTTGCTTTCCCTTTCTGTTATTTGAATTTTCTATATATATTATAAATTCTGCCGAGTACCTAGTAGGAGTTCAAACTTTATATATGTATATACACACACACTCCAAGTTGACATACAGGGCACGAAATTTCTAACACATAATTCCGTGCTGATAAACCAAGAAAGTAATTGGACTAACTGTACAGTTGACACCATGTGGCTCGAGCCCCGAGTCAATTCTTCATTCATATATATCTTACTTTAGACTTATACATTGATTTTTATTTCTTTTTTTTTTTCGTTTACCTCGTTATCGTAAACTACTTTCTCGTACTGTTTCTATCTTGGATGAAAACTATAGATAGGAACAGCCGTGAAATTGTAACACCCGATAAAATTTATTCATAAAAACAATCTCTTGTGTGTATATCTATGTTCATCTTACATCAATATTTCTTATACTTCTCCATACGAAATGATTTGAATACGAATAATCGGTCCGAGAAATCATTCGGGGTGGATTGTGACACACTAGGTACTATATATATCCCGACTAGGTACGAACTGGTCCTCTCTCTTCTTCCGTCTTTTTCAACATAGCTATGAATGAAGTAAATTTTCGCCCATTCTTCGTCTGAAATGTTACATTCCGTTTTCGTGAGAAAAGTGTTGAAAAATTATAAGAGGGGGCGCGTATATTTAATGATTACTTTAACGAGCAATTCGGGATATGTCCGGATTTATTGTGAGGCTGAAATTTGATCACGAAACATATGTACCCGTGTAATACGTATAACATGATCGAACGTCGTTGGAACGTTTCATTTTTCGCATTGTTTTTTTTTTTTTAGATTTTTTGTTTTTGATTTTGGTTTCTTCTTCACGACGTTTCAGTCTCCGTCAAAACAACTGATTGGTATAAATTTTTGGTGATTTTATTCCGTTTACGTCACTACGTATAGGTATATCATGAACTTCTGCAGCTTCAGCATCGCGATAGGAATTAATTGAGAAAATGGTCATATAATAAGAGAATAATATGTTACGTACGTAATACGTGAAATGAGAAAATGAACGTGAATTCTCCTCCTCCTCCTCCTCCTCCTCCTCCCTCTGTGGCAAATTTTTCATTTCTTTTTCATTCTTGTTTTTCTTTTCATCGATTATCGAACATCCGCTACTGCTGCACGGGGGCTATTTCGATTGCGATTTGTGATACCTATACTGTATAGTATATATATATATATATCTATCGTCGTCGGACAATGTGGATAACAAAGGAGCGCAGGCACGGCCGCGCGCCGCGCGGGCTTTCAAATTCTGTTGGATTTCAAAGCCGCAGGAAACACACTCCGTTCATTCGATGTGCCGCGAATGCGAGGTCGCATAGCAATCAGAAAGCCTAGAGGTCAGCATTTGCATGATATGGTGGCGTACCTATCTACCTGTACCTTTACCTTCGTCTATATATAGGTACACAGAGGTATGTACGTTTGTGTTTGGCAATGTATGCGGTACTTCCGCTTGCTACAATGTTTGACTAGGAAAAATTACTCCGCTTCTCCCGTTGCAATTGTTATAGTATAATATTCATCGCATTGTCGTTCGTGCTCTTGCTTTTTCTCGCGCACGTTTTCGCGAAGAGTTATCTAGACGCGCGACGCGACGCGATCGTTTCGCTCGTTAGTTCCTCACTTACTTGCTCTCGATAGTGGATTTCGTAGTGGCGGAATTCGGAAAGTGCCTTGCTACGAGTATGCCGTAGCTGCAATGGCATGAAGAAATAATCTTGGTACTTTCGATTCTATGGTTTTTCCGCGATCCCAACTCACTTATGCAAAGAAGCACTCCAAGTATGAAAATTCCAATTCAGGAACACCATGCGCGTTCGGATTATTTTTCGTCTCGCGAATCATCAGAATTAAACACGAATCTGCCGTAGTCTTGATGGAAACGTAAAACGCTACCAGCTGCAACGAAGAATCGACAAAATTTGACTTCGTAATTCAGATCAACGGAGTGATCCATGATTCGAGAAAGGATTGATAATAAAGAAAAAAAGAAAGAAAGTAATTCATTTCAATGTTTCTCCATTGCTTTCAACTATCGATAATTAACTACGAGAAGCACCGATCCTCTATCGGAAAGTGTAAAAGCGAAAGACGATTTCTATATAAGAAAGAAAACCGAGGAGTATTTGGAATGAGGCGTGAAACTTTTCGATCACGTCTTGCTCCTGTGATAAAGTTTGAGTTGGCTCGTCCCAATCGGATATCCTGCAGTTGAGGGTTTTTTTTTTACGCGACACGGGTAGCAATGAGAATCTAAAAAGTCCTTATCGCCACGTACGAAGGTAATACTCTACCCTTATTCGACAATGCGATGCGACACTACGTTAGCTCCAATCGAACACAATTCCAATCGTTACCACGTTATCAAAATTTGATTTTACGCCAGCGAAATCGAAAGTTTACCCATAATTCTGTAATTTTTTATACTGCGATCGGCCAAATTTTTATTTCTGATTTCGTAATCTTCGTAAAGGCACGTTGTATTGTATATATTCGGTGACAAATTTGTTATTTTCAAGCTATGCTGTCCGGTTCGTGGCTATTAGGTATATATATCTTCGACTGAATTTTCCGGACTGCAGGTCTCTTTCTCTTCCGCAGGTCATCGTCGAAAATCACGGTTTTTTGTTGTCAGAAACATTCGCGCCTAAAATCGGACAAACTCAACGATCACTCAAATTACGAAAAGTAACGTCGGCTGTTTCAAAACCGAAACATTTGATCGCAAAACGTAATTTCGACGGATGTTCTGCGATGGAAATAAATTCCCATTTTCAATGAACCGTAGAAATCGTGTTTTTCACTAAAATGGTTCGGTGTCTGATCGGAACAGCCGACGTTATTCTTTGTTATTTTGTTACGTTAACGTTTATACAAACTTCAGCTTCGTGGTGTTCATGGGTACCTACCATGCGAATTGAAGAAAGCATTTTGTAACGAAGGTAACACCGCGAGAATGTTAGACGTAGTAGTTATACCCAGTTGGGCTCGTCGGCTAATCAGGAAACTAATTTCGTCTTCCCTGTCTTCTACTCTGGTTAACGAGCGAACGCTCGTCTCATAACCGAGAGCTGTAGGTAGAGGCAGTTGTAGATTGTAGATTGTAGGCTGAGGTAGGTTGGTATGGTACTCATGTTAAAGCAACCTCGACAGACTCTAGACGACGCGACGCGACACAATGCGGCGGAACAAGATGAGACGGATGAGATCCGCTGTTATGCTTGCATTCATAAATATGTATAATATATAGTATAGTATAGTATAGTATAGTATAGTATAGTATAGTATAGTATATAGTACCTATATATCATACGTGTGCATATTCTCGTTCGATGGAAGTGGGAATGGAAATGGTAATGGAGATGGCGATGGGTTATGTTGTTTGTTATAAGAATATAAAAGAGAGCGAACGAGACGAGGACGAGGACGAGGACGCGAGAACGGGAGGAGGAGGAGGGGAACGTTTATGAATTCGTTGCTCTAATGGTACAACTAACCGTCGTATAAATGCTTATTCTCAACGATGAGAGAGGGGCCACCGGTGCTGTCCCATGTATAAGATATAAGATATGCGATACGCTGT
This sequence comes from Phymatocera aterrima, assembly GCA_963170745.1. Lineage (NCBI taxonomy): Eukaryota > Metazoa > Arthropoda > Insecta > Hymenoptera > Tenthredinidae > Phymatocera > Phymatocera aterrima. The sequence continues at coordinate 4,753,718 of OY720662.1, read as the reverse complement.
TGATGCAGAGGTCGTAGTACATACCTACAACCAGTGTAGTGTAGAAGGTACGACATACCAACATAAATACACAGATCCTACTACATCCTCTGCAGTATGTAAACATATGCGAATACAAGTATTTTCGAGGAGTCTGTTTCCGTAGTTCTATTCCGTAAGAGAGCTGAGAATTAGTGCAGGAACTGGTGCCAGGGAACATGAGAAGGGTAGGTAGTGTTGGTGTTGGCAGGAGGAGGGAGCTCGCCCGATGATGTACAACATCTGCAATGCTGGGATTTTATTAAACAAATAAAATCTATTGGTTAGACGTATTGCATATTGGTATATACATAGAAATACGTAGAATATAGACAGGAACAAAGGTACCTACCTACATGTGCGGGTGCAATACCCATATTGCAGAATTCCGAAGCAGCATGCAAATTTACCTATGAAACAGATTTGCCATACACACCCGGGGATGCTGGCAAACGGCGGGGCAATATTTCTCCTACCCGATACAATGGGAGAAAACGATAGATCCCTTTTCTCTGATTTTCGGATGAAATACTCCATTGTCTTCGATCTATAAATTCCTTCAAAATGCAATGTCACTGTAACGGCATTGGGTGATCGACGTTGCGTACAAACCACGATAAAAGGCAATTTCAAGTTACCCATTACTTATTATTCGCGAAATAATGAGAAACGTCAACTGCCTCTTTATGCCCTGCAGTAGGTTGAATATCGGCGGAAAATGAAAGTGATCAGGAAATTTTAGATTGGGGAAATCGCACAGCCGCGATATCCTGACGAAAAATATTCGAGCGGCCGACAAGGAGGACGAAAGAAAAGCGGTCTGTGGATTTTTTTAATACAATTTTGTTGAAATTGGATGTAGTCGTTTTCGATCGTTTTTTTTCTCGCTCAAATTTCTTTACTACATTTTTAACCATAGTCGGTGAAACCGCGGAACCTACGCGCAGTGCAAAAGTGAAGGTATATATCCGACGTGAACAAAGCCAATGGTTCTACGGGACTTATTATGTTACTCAGCTGCATATAATAGCGCAATGAATGAATGCAGAAGTTTGTTCACGAGAGACTCAAAGAGGCTATTTACTCAGTCAGGGGTTACGGTATATATTGTTTATACAATGAATATAAGAGACTGCGCGTCGCGTAACAAATGTTAACTGCAACATGCAACGAATGGGTTAAGTTAGGTGTAACTACCGTATCGATAAGCCTGCAAAACGCACGGTCTGTTTGTCACGTGGTCGGCTCATGTGTGCGTCGTACAGCTAAGCTGCCTCCGGGATCTCGGAATATATAATTGGAATGCAAAGTTGCAAAAGAATTCATCATTTTATCATGCTTTTGGAAAAATTCTCGCTGCAACGAACGGGGATGAATTTCACCGCTGCAGCTTTTGCAGATCATTGTTATAATTACGTTGTAATATGCAGTATACATTATACCTGTACCCTACATATTTCACGCAGATAAAAGTACCTGGCCTCGTAGATTGTGGGAAAGAGCTTGTTCCATTCCCACATTGCGTTTCAATCAATCTCTACTATACATGGACACAGGGGCATGCATACGTAGCATATCAAATATGATATCTGATACCATCGTAATATGGAAGCGCCACGGAGCTCGATGCGTCTGTATATTACGTATAGCTATGACAAGTGCCAACGTAATACATGCTACACCCCAGCTGTAACAGGTATATGTATGCATTGGAAATTGGTATCCAGCGTCCGGTAAATTGGCACTATATCTGGACTCGAAAATGAATCTTCATAAAATAACGAATGATGCGAATGGGGAAAAAATCGATTGTATATACCTACGTACCTTATAGATTTTTTACTTTTTATAATATTTTGGTATGTAATTAACCGTTTTCAGATACATTGAATATGCGAATTCATGTGAGGCTAATTAGTCATGTACATGCATACATATATGTATGCGCCGTAACGGAATGAGACCGATGCATTTTCGTTAGCTATTTTTTTTCTATAATTTGTTACGTCGTTAATTCCCATTACAACGTACTTGGGAGAAAATGCGATCAAGTATTTTTCCAGTTCACTGATCAATGCACGTATAGTATACTCGTATGACCTACGACAGCGAACAATTTTACAAGTTAGATATAGGTACTAGGAAACTTCTAATGTCACAGAAAGGTATGATAACGCATGCTATTACGCTAGATATACCTATATGAGTACCAGTTTGTCCGTTTAACAGAGCGGTTGCGTCATTGGATTCTTTTCGTTTAGAAACCTACCTGTATAGGACAGAGTATAGACATATGTCGTGCAGCACACCGGATGTTTTTTCAAATATCTTCATGAATATATGTATAGGTATAGTCTATCGGGGGTAAAAAGAAGAAGAAGAAGAAGAAGAAGAAGAAGAAGAAGAAGAATAAAAATAAGAATAAGAATAAGAATAAGAAGACATAAAATTAAGGCACGCGGATAATCATACGACAGGTCTATGCATCCATTCATCCAGCTATCTTGCTATATAGTAATACTCGCCTATGTACAACTTGTGTATAAAATATAAGAAAGAAATGTACGTATAAGGCTACGCGGACTTTGAACCGGGAATTCAGCGGTGCCAGTCGACCTTCAAAAATCGCTTCAAAGTTTCACGTGTGTTTTTTTCATTTATAAAAGGATCAAAGGTCAAAATGGTGATTTGCAAATACGGTTCAACATGGCTAACGGTAATCAGTATGCATGCACGTCGGTATACTATAGGCAGTATGAAGGTGTGTTACAATATATTTTGTCAATATTTGTCCATCTGGGTATACACCTGTACACCTCGTACTCGTACATACCTCCGGCAGCTAGGATTCACGAATGATTGGGTACATATTTATCTACATAATGTATATACATATATATATATATATATATGTAGGTATATGAGAATAAATTCAAATATTTCGACAAAGTTGTTCGTTGAAGAATATTAGGGTGAAAATGGCTGAAATTAAATTATAACGTTAATTTTCGTATACGAACAGATCGATCGAAAATAACGACTCTTGGACTTTATAATGCCAATGAAAACGACGATGTAGGTCGATGTAGGATTCCTTTCCCTATCATCAATCTTCATGTATACCTACAGCTAGCGAATTTCTGTTCGCGTGCAGGTAGTCCTTTTGTTATAATGGATAAGCTACAACCGCAATTGGATCAATATAGTCGGAGAGTTTGAACATTGTGAAATAATTCCAAGTGAAAACTGCCTGTCTTCGTCTTGTGGTTAGATTGAAATCGAAAAACAAGTAGCTCAACTCTCTGCACGTGCCTTGCACCTATGCAATCGAGTCCTATTTCGTTATTTATCAATTTCATAGCAGTAGTATACCTTGTGATATGCGGTCCGATTGAATTTTATCGAAATAAAATTGTAGACGTACGGCACAGCACGCAGAAAAAGTAGACGTGTAGTATGAATCTACGTATACATGTAGAAAATATCTGTAATTCGTTACAAGTTTGCTATCAGAATTTGTTGATCAACGAGTGATGATAAATATCAATACAGATGATATCTAGGCTAATCTTTGACTTCTAATCGCCCGAGATTTGATCCGATTATTTGCATGAGATTTCTTTATCTTATCTTATCTTATCTTATCGCTAATTCATAGCATTCTACAACGCTTTTCGCGTCGATGAGCTCGGCTGTGCATAGGTATGCGTATATCGATATTACGAGTTGGTATTAGCATTATAATTTTAATGCGTTTGAAATAAGTTTCGTGAAACTTGGCAAGCTGGAGTCGTAAACGCGCCCGAAACTTAAACTACATTTCAGAGTCGTAAGCAGCTCTGGCAAAGGTGGGCGAGACGGGACTCGGCTCGCTCGACACGACTTGACTCTACTCGACGCGATAACTTCAAACTAAAGTTTTTTGGGGCAAGAGCTTTCGGTACTCGCCCGAAGTCCGGATATCACGCGGCTCGTTAACTTTTCATAACGAATTGAATAATTTGATTCAATCTCAGATTTTCTTCTTTATTCCTTTCTGGATACAATCGTGAATTCAATAACCCTGAACCTTATATATACTGACTGTCAAACATCGGAATAAAAAACTTCGTATTTTGCATTAACGCAACAAAATCTCGTGAAATGATCTTAGCTAGAAGGAAATTTGTCGATATAGGAATATCTCGATCCTGTTTTATTTTTCTCCCCTTGCCATGTTTCGGGAATTCCCGGGGCCAAAATATATTGAAAAATGTAAGAGACAAAATTTGCGGAAAACGAAATGTACCGCCCGACGTTGGGCGCCGTACCTACATTTTGTTTTCTGCTAATTCTGTTTCGTACATATTCTCATATATCTTTTCCACAGGGATTCCCTTCTCTTCAGGCTCTTAATTTAATTAGCGAACGAAGCTCACATGCTACGATGATATATAAAAAAAAATATGCTGTGTTATGAAGAAAATGGACAAAATCTGTTGTGTGTTAATCTAATTTTTAACATCTTTTGGATTCGAGAGGTAACTTATTTCTCTCTCCGAGGCCATACGAATCTGGACGCTCTGTCGCATTATGAATTCTGATGAGAAATACAATTTGAAATTGAAATCGGAACGAAAAATTTGTATTAATCTCCTTAATTCGAATGATATTTTCTTTTCTAACGAGATAGATATCGCGTGTTATACCTACCTAAATATGGAATTGCGGGGGACGGTTGCAGGCCAATTGAAAAGCTGAAAATTTTCTCTCAAAGATATCAATGCCATGACATTTTTCCAATACCGCGCTCCCTGAATCTCGTAGGTATATATAGGTACGTCTATTCGCCTATATTCTTGTACTATGTACTACCTGTATCAACCTATATACTACACACACTACATAAGAAGACTGACAATTTCCCTTATATATCACGAGCGAACGCTGCAAGCGGTATATAGGTATATATATACCAAAGCAAAGGGCAAAGGTAAAGGTAAAGGCGCATATAGTAACTGGAATACCGCGTTTAGCCCGCGAGTAGAAATTGAGGCAATTCTACTCTTGACATTCGACCGGAAATTGAGTGAAATACATTAAATCAGTGGCTGCTGGGTTAGAGGAGAGGACGGTCGCGGCAGGAGGAGGGCGTACGGTATAGCGCAAGACCGGAAATGAACTGATCGCTGCGACATTACCCGGTGCGCTCCTCCGGCTCCCGCGCAGCTACGACATACTAACTACCACGATCCACCGAAGACCGATTCCTCATTAGTCTTGTAAAATATGTGATGAAAATTTACCATACGATGATTATTTTTCGCATAGTTCCTTTTACTTCTACTTATTTATTCGTATTTTCACAGTTTTAGGTGAAATTGAAATCCTGCGATTCGTAATGTTCTTGTCTCCTCAGCCTGTGGATCTCCTTTCTTCCAATTTCTTATTATATACCATTTTCACGATTTCTTTTCCTTTTCTCTGTTTCAGGTACGTGTACCACGTTTCATTTATTCTGTGTCACGACGGAACCCGATCAGATTTCATTCGTTTAGAGAAAACACGTACGTATTTTATACCAAAATGAATAACAACACGACACACGGTAGAAATGATTAGAAACGTGAGGATAGGCAGGTGGGAGGCGAATCTATCGCTCATTAGTATAAGCAAAGTCTGATTTCTATGCTAATTCGTAGATATATATATATATATAGGTAGATACCCGAGGGTATACCTATATCTACACAACGCGACTACGGGATCTCTCGTATTTCGTTTTACAATGTTTCAAGTATTTTGCCTCGCGAAACGCGGCGGCATTCCTCCTCTGCCTTTTCCGCGCTCTCTCTCTGTACATCACGATTATCAGTCAATGTGCAAATTGTTACCGGTGTGTAGCATCGGTATATCATACCTACATCTGTTACCTTCTTATTAGCACCATTTTGAATCGCGATGTATGTATGGATGTGTACAGTACATTACATCACATATACATCACATTACATTACATTACATTACATTACATTACATTGCATTGCATACGCGGACGACGTATCTAGGATCGAAATGCTTCATAGAAAGAGAGAGAGAGAGAGAGAGACAGCAGCCATTACTCTGAATTTGAATCATTATAGGTGTATATAATAATTATATTCAAAACTTATTCAACCAAAAAATCGAGCTTTCCATTTTTGGTTGAAAAATTTTCTGCGCATTTCGTTGGTCGAGCTAATTGACCGGAATTTCGGAGGGGGTTTTTTATTCTTTTTTTTTTTAAGGGACGTTAAATTACTGCCTGGGGCATGTCAAGTGTAACGAATTGTAGCTGACCGAGAGAAATGAGCTTTACTTTTGGGTTCACTCGAAATACAGAATCAGCTGGAATATATGTGTATATATATATATATATATATATCAATGCCGATACGACATTTGGTATGGCTTTGGGAAAAATGAGGTTTTTCTTTTTTGCTTCGTTTCATTAATCTGAATGAGTAGAAGGAATACATGAAAATAAGAAAAAGTATGAAATCAACGGTTTTTGACTGCCCGGGCGCTTTCTTTTTTTGCCTCCGACGCTTGCCTCTTGCAGCCAAGCTTGAACGCTCTTCTTTGTTTTATTTTATTTTTTATTTTTTTTTCTATTCTCTTCCCACGGCTGCCAGACACTGTCGTCAGAGAATATCAGGTACGCCGCTCTGCTGACGCTGCCGCGTCACGGTTGTAGAATATTATCGATTATAATATCAACTCTATTGTCTATATACTATAACGTATCATTTTGTAGGCTGTGTGATTTGTTTCTTTTTTTTTGTTTTTTCTTTTCTGCTTTTTTTACAGTATTATGACCCGCGGTATCATTCGTCCTGTACTCCAGTGATCGCGTTATAAGATACTCTATTCATCTCGCTAAATATCATGAATTATACCTATAACAATGATCTCCGATGCAATGAGAAATCGTGAGCGCGGGGCCCGATGCTTATTCATTGATTTTTTCCCAAAAATTGTGTACAGTTATAAGACAAAATGAACATATTTTTTTCTATAGTTATCTGCCGTACGATTTGCACCGTCATATCATTGGTCGAGATTATCTATTTATTATCGATCAGGTAATGATACGTACATACCTATAGGCATGTGGGTAAAATTTTTTTTTAGCTGACTCAAAATTTTGCGCTCGGAACACGCCTGATCGTTAACCAACTTTAAACGCTGAATTTGTTGTTCCGGTGCGCTGTGTTAACTTGAAACTCCGAACGAAAGATCTGGATATAGCTGTGGTTTCACTTTGTTCTATTATAATTGCTAGCAACCGTAGATACAGCTGGTACTCGAAACTTCAACATTATTCGAGTTTCGATGCATTGTTTTACGATCCGAGTTTAGATTAACAATTCTTCTTCGTTTGATTTCGATAATTTCGATAATTTTCACGATTCTGAAATCCGATAATATATATATATTTCCTTATCTTTCCTATTCAAATTGATTTGTCAGAGTTATCTTTTTGCCTGCGTATGAAAATTTTCACGACCGTATGTACGAACAATGCCACTTGATGCAAACGAGAAAAGAAAAGAAAGAAACTCAGCTTGTGTAAATTTTTTTTTTTTTTTTCCATTTTTTCTCTCTGTATGATCGTCGAAGCTTAGGGAACGTATTTATTCTTCGTCCCCGTAAGATCTGCTGTGATCTATACGTAGATACTTCACGTTTTCAATTATAGCGAGAACTAATCAGACAATGTATAATCTTGTTTGGTTTCTACAATGGGGCTCTTCTTGTATCAAATAATCAATCATTGCTTGTCAGAGTGCGATAGCGATTTTTCAATTTTCTTATCTAATTGCTGTAATTCATGCTATATTGTCTAGATCATCAAGTTTTTATCGTCCGTTAACGATATATACATATATACATATATATACACAGTATAAATATTATAATTTTATTTTTTAAATATATGATCTTTAACTGCGACGTAAACGATATCGCATTGTATTATAGCTTTCCTATAATATCATATAGGTATATATATACATACAATTGCTACTATACGGAGTTATCAGAGACAGCTTGACTGAACAATCTTCGATGATAACCAAAAGACAGATATCTGAAAAAAAAAATAAAAAATAGAAAATAATAACAATAATAGTAATAATAATAATCGGATGAGTAAGATATGATAAATTTTTGTTGTAGCCTATAACTCTGTTGATATGACCAGACCGTGCGGAGAAAGGTTATCGCTTCAAAGTTTTTGTTTAATGGGTATTGTACCTATACATACATACATAAGTACCTACGTTTCTTCGATTTTTCGAAACTTTGCAATTTTATCTTTCGAAGAAGATTAATTGCTTTGTTCGCGAGATACCTACGATTCTGGTATACTTATATATATATACGGATATCTTGAAAATTTGAAAAAGAGCGGTCTGAGCATACAAAGGAAATTTGATGAAAATATCGTGGAACGAAAAGGTGCGAGAAATGATTGTAAATATGACTCAAATTTGCCAAGTATACATCGTACCTATACCTTTACTTCTGAAATATTAATTCTGATAGTCGGCTAGTGAGTAAGTAGGAAGTTGAAAATTTGACGCAATTCAAATGAATCACCACGTCAATTCGTCTGTCCACTGGACCACTCCCACTCGACGACGACTACAACGGTTTCCATTACGCGCCTCAATTAAATAATAAACCAATTAATCTTGTACGTTATATATATACTGTCGCGGCTTATATATACGGTTAATTTACTCTTACGTATGTCTTATCCAATTATTTGTTCTCTTATCAGCCGTACAAATTAACATGAATTCAATTCTACCGCGTGAGTCAAAAAAAAAAAAAAAATAAATAAATAAATTGAAACGAACGAATAACAAGAAATTGATGGTATTTTTTCGAATCCAGACTCTCCCGGGATCCTGAATAATCGAGAGATTTTGCTTATTTCGCCGGTGAAATACGAAAGCCAAAGATTGCGAGGATGCGGAATTCGTTCGATAATACAGAAATCGTTGTTATCACGCAGTCCACCTTACCGGCACAAATTCACCCGTTATATCGGCTGAGCCGGCCTTAACATTCTTCAGCCCATGTAACGGACAGGGCTTATTGCTCCTGCGATTATTGAGATTAGGGGATGGTTTGACGCAGAATATATTTCGTCCGCCCCGAAGCAATAATCGCGTCTACATTATCGATGGTCATAATTATAATGTGCAACCTTAAGTTAACTCGTCTCAGTTTCACCGGATGCCTCCAACCTGACAATTTTCGCTGATGAGATTTCAGTCTGAAATTTCACGAGGAATCCGCCTTTATGCAACCGTGCGTTCCATATGGAACACCCTGTACACCTGATATATAAGCAGATAGGTAACGTTGATATAGGTATATATATATGGTATATGTATATACAATATTCGTCAGCCATCGCTGCTGCTTTGAGGCCTTGCGGTCCGACGTATTATGGGAGCTATAACCGAATATGATATACATATCGCGAATGTAAATAAATATTTTGATAAAAGATGACGCCGGGTGGCCAGGCGGGGTGTCCGGGGGGGGGGGGGGGGGGGGCGAGATAAAGCTCTTGCCGGAAGATCTGTTATTATAATTTCAACGATCGACGTGGAATGTCGCGCTTCAATTCCCCTCACCGAAATGATCCGATAAAAAAATCGTATAAACGATCTTCTCTTTCCCCGGGGGAGCCTGAGCTCTTCTTTCATTCTTACATATTCCTTCCATGGGCGTTTTTTTTCTTTTTTCATGCGTTAAACAGTCAAAGAGTCAAGAGGCGAAGGTCTTTTTCCTCTCTTTTCGTTTCGTTTCACTTCTTTTGACTACTCCGGTCTTTCTTCTTCTTCTTCTTCGTCGTTTATTTCTTCTTTTTCTTCTTCCGGTTTTCCCCATTTTATTCATGTAGGTATTCCTTATTTTCGTCATGTGCAGGCAGAGATAAGAAGAAACTCGATCTCCTTGCCATATATACATAATGTATATCATATCGCTTAGGGTTTGTTCACGCGCGCGCAGATGTAACGGAATGTATACATGTTTCCCGTTTCATTTATTTACTTATTTTTTCATCCTCTTTTCTTTTTTTTTCACTTTCCCAACACTTTCTCTTCTTCCTTTTCTCTATTCTTTTTTATGCCGAATCTTTTCCCTCCTTTCCTCTTGGGGGATATAGGTACATTGATACGCGTACATCGCACGATCTTGCAAACTCTAGATCTCAATTTTCCTATGGCTCTGCTGCTGCTGCTGCTGCGGTATCAGATATAAGAAATAAAAAATATGTATTACGTGCTTGAAATATTATAAGTATATTCGGAAACCGTATAATCCTGCGTTTGTTACACATATGTACCTATCTCCAATTTATTAGTCCAGTCATTAGAGGTTTTCAGTACGAACAAAATGGAAGCTTCTACTGTTTTTTTTTATTAATCGCCTCATTTCGACGTTCTGAAAAACATATTGAAAATCGAGAACGAGATAGCGATTTTTTCAATGAGATACTTGAAAAGAAGGAGAAAAAAAAACAAGATTAAAATCAGACCGGAAAATTTTTGAAATTGCTTGCGCCGGTATTCATATAATGGTATATACATATGTGGTTTTTCGTACAGGAATTCTCAGGCTGGTATGTATATATACGAAATAGCGTATCATTTTGTTCTTTCTTTTCCGTAATTTGAAATCGGTATGGAATGGGAAAGAGAAATGTACCGAAAAAAGAAAGAAACAACATGGAGAAAGAATCATAACCTATATATACCATTGGTACACAGAGATTCAGGAAGACTATAGCTCCGCTTGCCTCTCTCTCTCTCTCTCTCTGTCGACTCACTACTTCCGGAAGTGCTTGGTTTATATATATATATACATACGTATCGTAGATACGTATGTCGGTATAGGTATAGGTATTGCGGCTACAACGTCGAGCTGTTTTCCTATCATCCCCAAAGGCAGAATGAGAGCAGATTCCATATTCCTCGATTTCAACGGAATGCTTTTCACATCGCGTATATATCCGCGTGAGAAGAACTGAAAAAGAATTCTCTCGTGTATGGTAGGTGGGAGGGGGTGGAGGCATTTTATTACGTATCTTCTGTATTACTTGAATGTATAAAAATTTCCTCTTTCTTTTATCTCTAATCTATAGTATCCATACGTGCTCAGATGTCCTAAAATTCGAAATTTTCGTAAAAATTTGTCCATATCTGCCCTAAAACGTCCTAAATTACACGAAATGTCTTAAAAATTCGAAAATTCGGACGACTTTCAACCGTTTCACACGAAAAAGCAATTTTTTCCCCCAATTTGCGGCTTAAATCACATTTAATTTACCAATTTCATCGGGCAGCCGTGTGACGAAGTGAGATTTGCATCATCAAATATACATGATGTGTACAGGTTACTTTTCGAATAGATGGGACTTGGGTCGTGCAAGTGAGAGGGCCGCGGTAGCTCACGAAAACATTTTGAACTAGGAACTATTTTGGAGGGCAATACCTCACCAACGACGTTCACTCGAAGGTTCTGAACGATTTATTTTTTCGAAAATTCGTTTTTCCAAAAACATCAGTTCTGTATACTATGTATACCTGCGGGAATACGGTAGAGACTATATATTATATAGGTCGGAGCGGTCGAGGAGAGGCAAAAAAAAAAAAAAGACTCAAAAAAACTTTGAAGGCGATTTTCTCAAAACAGCGATTTCCGAGATAGCCGACACGATTCAGAAAAAATTATTCAACCGATTGGGCTAAAATTTTCGGGGATCATTCTATGCATATGTACCTACCTCTCTGGCTGCTACTATTCATAGAACTATTCATTAGTATTCAACCATATATTTTCGAACAATTTGAGTTGTAAAAACAAGGGCGAAAGATTCAAAAGTCCGCCATTTCGTTTTGTTTTTTTGCTCATCAGGGGACGAACGTGCGTCGTACAGGATAAAGACTATAGCTCTGCTATTCAATGAACAACTAAATAATTGAAATTTAATTTTCATATGCATCAAAGTCGAGATATCACGTCGGGCAGCAACCGCGCAGGGCTAAGTTCACGCGGCAAGCCAGATCACCAACATAAATCATTGAAAAATGAAAATGAAAGTATGTTTTCCATCTCAATTTGAAATCTCAATTTTCACGCGTAAGAACACTGAAATGTGAGAATAAATTCTAGGGCGACAAAAAAGTTTTTCAAAATATATGTATATACAACAACCCGCGTACTGTCAACGCTTTGATATGAAGTTAGCAGTATATTCACTTTGTAGAAGTTTTAAGACTGACCTATACGACTGATACTTGAATAGAGTGCAACATATAGCTGATAAAGAATACTCCAACAAAGCTATAGTTGTCCCGAAAATGTCCTAAAATTTGATTGATGAATTTCCTAAAATCCGAGAAAAAAAATGTTCCATATATTTAGTGCTCGGGGGCCTGTATGTGGCGGCAAACAAAAAAAAAAGAAACAATCAAGAGTTCATTACAGCTTCTATATTGATGGATACTCTTTTCTAGACAATCTGCCCTGCGGTGGACCATGTGAATTCGTGAACTGTTACTATTATTATGGCACATATTTCTCTACCGACTCTGAGCGACGAGTTTCTGCGATTTATTGATCGATACTTTGCCAGTATTGTATACTAACTGCATAGTCCTTTATTTGTATATATTGCACATAATGTCTGGGTTTAGGGTATGTATTACCTAGGTGTACCTATATATATATATATATATATATATATATATATATACACATACATACATACATACATACATATGCTTTTTCAACCTTCGAAACTTTTTTAAATAAGAATTATTTCCGTTTCATGGGCAGACGAGTTATGAAAAAGTTTAACATTTACCAAAAGAGAGTTTACTCGAAATTACTGAAGTGTAGAGAAAAAGAAAGAAAGAGAGAGAGAAAGAGAATGAGACAGAAGGAAGAAGCGAGTATAAGACGATAACTTTATATTCGCTGGCAGCAGTTGATATATATATGTATGAGTAGGTATACAACTTATTGCTAGTTCATACTTTATACATTACTTGAACGGTGTTCACGAGCTAACTAAATACGGATAACTAATTTTTCTTCTCGTTTATCTTGACTACCGCAAATTTTGTTTTTTCTCTCCTTCATTTTTCAATAGAGGTATATATATGTGTGGTCTCAGGAGAAATTTACTGCCAATTTATAACTTTCACATTGCATACAGGTGTATAGTATACGCGTACAGAGATTTATTCGGTCTCATATCGGATTTTTCGGTATGCCGATGACTGCCCTATAGGGAATTTAACGACGTTTTGGGTATTGCCAAAACGGCCAGAAGAAAAATGATGCATTTTTTGTGCGATTTTTACCGGAAATTTATCTTCGTTGAACAATTTCGCGTGAAAAATCACCATAAGAGAACAGCTGATATAATTTTTTGCTGTTTTGGATTTCGGGGTGGCGCATCAGTCGCGCGCGGTTCACTCAAGGGAATTCATTCTATCTGACGTGCGTACACATATACATACGTATATACGTATTCTCAGTCCATTGATTTTCCTCAATTTTCCACATTATGTATGTATTGTAATCTGGGTTCTGTGACCTATCTTGCCGTCGAATCTGTTTATATACGTACATACATCGGTATATGCCCGTTACATACCGACTCATAAGGTCTCTTGTAAGTGAGTCTCGTAAGTTGGCTTCTTGAGTTACGTTATAGCGTATGTTATAATATACACAACATACATCATATAGGTATAATAAGTTTAATCGGCTTTAACCTCCTCCGGGTTCAAAGCGCACAGAATGAAATAAAATAACGAATAAAACCACAATGTTGGAATGGTATTTACGTAACGCAATATATATATATACGGGGTATTCCAAAAAATGTTGAACGGTCGCGAACACTGACCCTCGTTGATTTTTGGATAGATTTTGTATTTTGTAGCTCTAGACTTAGGCAAGGCTCATGATTAATTTGAGAATGTTTCGATAATTATTTTCGGAATGACGATTTTTTGAAAATTGCTACTCGCAACAGTGGCTAGTTTTTCAACCGATTGTCATTCGTAACCGAGTCGTCGTGTGAAAAAGTCACCAACACAAAATCTGCGGGTTTTCGGACGGACTTAGGAGTCAGAATATTTCCCAAATTTGTCGGAACCCGGAAGTACCGGCATGTTCATTATGAAAGTTGCGAAATCGAATTGCAAAAAGTCACCATCACCGATTCTTTTCCAATTCACACGGAAAATTATACATCGAAAGACGCAATTTTTGAGACCGGGTGGGACTTGGGGCTGATGTGCGTTCCGGAGTTACAGCTATTTTTATCTCACGGATATTCCAAATTTCACAATTTTATGAATGATAGTGAATACTTGTGGTTCAAATAACGACACCGTAGAATTGATTCACAAAGTATATATATACATACGTACAATATACTATAGGATATCAATTTTTATAGGATGTTAAATTTTTCACAAATAAATTATCTATATACGCGTCACCAAATACAGCCATACAGTATTCATAGACTTTTTTTGCGAAAAATGGGAAGAAAAAAGAAGAAGAAGGAGAAGAAGAAAGCTTCTCTTTCGGATGAAGAAAGACTTGGCGCGTTGGAACACTCGACCGCGAAACAGAGACAAATTAATTCACAACCGAGCTACGCTTTACGCGGGTAAATTCACGACTGGGTATATATGTTTATAGGTATACAGCAACAAATGGGATTGAAGAAAAATAAAGAAGAACGCGAAAGAGAAAAAGAGATAGAAAAAAGTAATAAAAATTGCTCGCAATAGCTATTTTATACCTCTACGGTTGTGCGACTCAGAGGGCGCCATGCATATACATACGTACATACATAAATACATACGTATACATATATTTCCGGCAAAGTATTTTAAATTGTATTTTAGTACAGGTACAGGTACCTATATGTATCACATATATACCTACGTTTAAATTTACCTACCTCCGCAAGTGTCTATTCTATGTGCCACTACTACTGCAGAGAGGGGCCCCGGAGACAACCGGGAGATAAAACGGTCTCGCAAGCACCCAAATAGCCTCACTTTTCCTTCCCTTTCCTTCCTATCCTATCCTATCCTCTTCTGCCGGCTATATGCTATCTCGTAAAAGTAAATCTCCAACCTGTCTCTTTTTTTGTTCCACTATGACGCGCGACGTCTACGATTTTTCTACCTATCTATCATTTGCCTATATCTATGTGTGATACCCATCACTCGGCCGAGGAGCTGGTCACTCGAATTTTAGGCGTGCAAGTGAATTGCAATAAGTTCAATTGAGTGCCGATTACGTCCAAAGAGTAACAATAACTTCAAGCGACACCCAAAGACTCCCGAGTCCAGTTGACTTATCATTCGACTCGATGCTCAATACTTCGTAGCATTGCATTCAGTGATCTTCGAATGACCACCTATACACATGCTAGTACAGTCACTGACTTTCGAAACGGTTCAGTGATCGTCGTCGATACTTGTACAAATTCCAGAAATGTCGAATGGCACGTAAAAACCTCGAGTGAGCTCAATTACAAGCGTGCAAATGACTTCCCGAGTGAATTTACTCCTCGACACACTAATTTTCGAATGTTTCCCAATTCACGTACCAACGTTGCAATCGCAAACTGTGATTAAGCGAGTGCAGGTGACAAACGTTCGAAGCGTGGTGAAACGCTTTCAGGATATTCTTTATCGAGTTAAAATTAGTTTCAAATCACCGATGATGTCGCTGCGAAATTGAAAATAGTTACGTACATACATATCTCGGAAGATTTGCATGCGGAAGACCTTTCTCCGGTTTTATACCAACACCTACCTAACACATATACATGTAACCAGGCTGGCGGAAAATTGAATGAAGTGAGCAAGAAAAAAGAAAGAGAAGAAGGGGCGGGGGGGGTTCATCCTATAGATTTCCTGCACGGGGAATGGGAAAGGGATGATGATACCAACCTACCAAATTCACAAACGACCGCAGTTGGGGTTGAATTCGAAATTCGAGACTCTGTTATATCTGGCTATAGGTAGCTACACCCAACCAACACCCCTGCAGTGTAGTACCTAACGTATCCAATTCTATAGGGGAATTTCACCGTGTAACGGGCTACAACGTATAACAGGCTTCGTAATTGTAAACAAGTGTTTACAAATGTGGTAATTGGTTTGGTCGTTAGTTTGAATCCGGCCGTGTGCTTTCGAGCTGTTAACACCTGCAGCCGCACGCATCTTTTGCGTATTGTCCATACATCTATCCCTGTTCAGTGATTTGCCTAGGTAGGTATGCACATACGTGCATAGCGAAGGGTTGTTCAGCAGCGAATTGAGAGAAGAGCTGTCTCATGCGATGCCACGCGACTGCGATAGCAAATGAAATTGTTTCTCACGATTTCAAGCGAGTCCGACCGATCGCCATACGCGTTTAAGATTTGTATGCATATCTTCTAACGATTTTTATCTAATTGTAAGTCAATCGAAATTTGTTTAATTTTTGCTGATTTCCAGCTATTTCGTGGCATAGAATTTCGCATCGATTTCCAGTTGATTTCATGATTTCAAGCAATTTCAACATCGACTTCAGAGTCATCTTTCACAAAGTGCTTCGCGAGTTCAGCAAGCGAATGGCCCCTCGCGTCGGCGTAGGTTATTCATTATAGTGTATAGACGAATTTTAGCTCACTGATAAAATCAATGAATCAATTATTACGATTGAACTGTACTCACGCCGCAGATTCAATCCCTCACAATTTGACGCATGATCCATATTCTGTGTTTGACAAATCATCTTCTTTCGTTGCTCCTAATTTTCGAATTCAGCGATGCCTCTTTCAATTCTAATCGATTTTAACTAGCAATAACGGATACCAAATGTATCTATATGGTACATATCACCTGAATGCAATGAATAATGGAATATTTCTACGACTTGACTCCCAAGATAACCTTGACACGTGTTACACGTTGGATGACTTCATGATGTATGCTAATTTTATGCAAAAATCTGAAATTGATCTTCATGTTCTTTTCTGCGGCGTTGTTCTGTGTGATACAATCGTAACGTTGCGAGTGCACGAGGCATTCTAATTACTATTCCTCTCTCTCTCGCTCATTTGATTTGAAATTATAATCCGATCAGCCCGGAGTCAACAATATCACAAAGAACAATAACAACTGTTTCAGTCCTGAACGTTTTCACGATGAATTGTATATGTGTTACCTTTACTTTACTGATTTTCTGCTGAAATTTTTCAACAAAGAATAATCTTGATTCGTTCTTTACCGTTTCGGGAATCACTGGCGTAAAAATGTACAGAAAAATATGTGAGACGCAAAATTACCTGTGACTTATGAGAAATAATGTACGGCTTCTGCACATCAGGTGTAAGAAAAAGAAAAAACAAATTTTCGTACTTCAGTCATCGTCTCATCTTTTCTCAACAAAATTTCACTTTTTCTTCAATAGTTGATGTTGGATATGCAGAATGAAAAATAGACGACCGAAGCTCGCGGTGCTAGCCGCCGTATATATAGTTACATATACTACTAATGACTATAGTTTACTGAAATTTGGATGAACCTTCGTTTATTTCAGAATTAATAAAATGTCGAATTTGGGTTAGGTTTCAAAATAATTAGACTCATATGTAAGAATCCCCTTCGATTCAGTTCAATTAAAAATGGTTGTTCACAGACATTCATTCTGGTTTGATTCATCGACGTCAATTAATTTGTGCGTAAATTTGATTAATAATTCTGAACGAATCCGCATCGACATTTCATCCTCTAGTATATGTACTCGTCTGTGATCAGTCATCAGCTGGGAGAGTAAGATTTCGAAATATCGATACTCGCCGGCGAATGATATTATAATGCAATATAATGCAATGATATAACGTATGACGAAATCCCGGTTGAAATTTTTTTTTTCATCGATATAGGTGGTGTACACCCGACGCAATTGATTCTGTCGCACCCCAAATAGGCAACTGGCGATACACTGGGGTTTAAATTGTTTCAAGTTGGTTATTCATAACTCTAGCCATTGCATTGTTTTTTTTTTTTTATCGCTATCGTTCTATCACATCTTTCTATGATATGTTCGCAGTTGCCAATTTGCTCGAGTGATGTTATAAATTGCAATGGTACGTAAAAAAAATAGTAAGAACATCATCGCGTATAGGAATCAGGTTTACAATTTTACAATTTGAAATAAAATTTTGACGGGAATGAGGGAAACTGATAAACATAAATTGTGGTCTACCATGGTAGGTTTGTCTCTTCTTTCTTCTCCGTTTCTTTTTTCACCGTTCCCTTTGCCGTAAAGTCGAGCAGTGGCGAGAAGTTTCTGTCAAAGTCAATTTATCTCACAATCAGACGGAAGATCGTTTTTTTTCAATCTGCTGGTGGTTCAGATCCAGGCTATAGGTACCCGTAGAACTGTGTGCAAAAGTAAATGGGAGAAACACGTAAACAGAGGTGGACATATACTATATATGTATACCTGTGTCTAGAACAGACAATCTGATAGTATACGTATCAGCAGTATATAGGTATATATACATCGAGCAGTAGTAGATGAATGCCTTCGATTTATTTATAGAGCGATTCACCTGCTATCTCATTCGATTTGGAAAATTGCTTTTCATTTTTTGTATTCCCATTTCTATGTAATACAAATACGGTTGAAATTATTTCCGGGACACCGCGTGGACCTCGGAATATTGGAATTTTAGGTAGGTTTAGCACGAAACTATATATATCTACTTGAAAAAATATTCTAAAGTTTTGCATTGTTCTTCGATTCAATGTATACCTATGCTATTCAATCCAGTCGAAGTTGAAAAGAAGAGGAAAAACAGTGTACAAGGAGAAAAGAAACCAGAGAAACAAATGGAAGAAAGAACAAAAAAAAAAAAAATCAGTTTTCCGTCGATTACGGAAAGCTTAGGAGTGCAGTGTTAAGCGGAATGTGCATCGTATCCACAAACCTGTCCTTAATCCGGAAGCGAGCACGTGAAAGAATTATTGATTCCTGTCACAGTTTCTAAGCTCGTGTAAAAAAACGGTAGAAGGTATTACGTATGTATGTACATAGTGCGAAATTGTATTCCGTTGATACCAATGGCTACCGGTGCTTCTGCTGTTGCTGATTCACACTGGGTAAAAATTCTGTATATTTACAAACGCCTCGGTAAATACAGACGTGCGCAATTGAACTGTGCGGTTCAGCTCTTAGTACATACCTACCTACCTGTTGGGACGAAAAAATAAAGCGGCTGGAATTCATACGTACGTTGGAGTGAGTACCTATCCACTGACCGTAGGAAGGAGATATGTAGTACATATATACATATAGTAAGTACATCATTATATAGAAACAGATTGATTTGAAGAGAACAAAACTGAAGCTCTTACGTTGGATACCGAAAAATGAGTAAGAGGGTATAAATCGCGGTGAAGTACGTACATACGTGGGTACTATCGAAGACGAAGAATGATATCTCGTTTCTTCCAATTATCGTTCTCCACTCGACTGCTGTAAGCCTCTTGACCTCAAAAATGACGATGAGGGGTCCTGCGGGCTCTCGAGTTATAAGATACTTGTAGGAATGAAATTTCTGCAGATTCCTACTCTTCGGGACGAATTGAGGTATGGTAGGTACTTGTATACCTATATCGTTATTTGAATGGAAAAAGGAACTTTGTCGAGGATGATAGGCCGAAGAACGTATTTAACTAACTAACTTGAGGAAGAAGAGGGGAATGGAGTGAGTAGAAGAAAGGATCAACGAGCAGGAATATAGAAGGAAGAGGGATCTGTTGGCACATCTGCGTAAGACGGAAGAAAGAAGCAGAAGAAGAGTTTGTGTAGACGGATCTCGCTCGAGTAAGAGACCGGTCAGGGATATAGGGATCAGAGAAGGAAAAGAAACGAAGAAATAACAAATACCTATCCATGATGAAACTAACCAAAGCTGATAAAACTATCTCCGCAGCGATATCGAAAGAAGAAAAAGAAGTTTGGAAGGGTTTTTATTTCCGAAGGAATTTAGACAGGTATAAAAATCCTCAGAGGGGGTCGCGCCTCTGGCCCTCGCTCCGGGAATTCCGGTCTTGGGATATTATGGAACGCGCAGAGCAGGTCTTGTTCAAAAGTTTCAAATTTACGATTGTCGCTCACACGCAAGCCCCTCCCTCCCTCTTTCGCTCTCTCTCTCTCTCTCTCTCGCTCTCTTCCTGTTTGTAACACGGAAAGAAGAAAACAGGGAAGATAAAGGGAAATGAGGGAGAATATTTTTCTGTGCAGCGAGTCGTGACTTTTCGACTCAAGAGAAATCCGAGCTTTGAAACAACGTTATAACTCGTACTTCTATCATTTTTCTATACAACGATAACGAGGATCAGCATACATCAATATAGTACTACCTACGTTCGCCTCTGATTTTTAAAAAGACATGACTCCCACGATTATCGTTGGCCAGCGGCTGGAGGGGGAAATTAACGGGCCCAAAAAAGAGAAGAAGAAAAAAGAAAAAAAAAAAAAAATCCACCAATGACAAAAGTACCTCACATTATATCATCGAATAAATAGAACGTCGAAAAATACGGATTTAGAATCATTGATAATATAAATCGGAATCTTCTTCTCCAGAGTTTCCATTATAATGCCAATTTTCGTTCCATTTGCACGAGCATCCTTGGCGTTGATGCGATACTACTTACGTTCTCGAATGGTCAATGACGCATAATTATACAATGGATACATGCAGATATGTACACGCAGTGCGTACACACCTCCTAGACGAATAGGCATGTATAAATATGTAAGACGATGACTCGTACTTTCTATACGCGCGACGTTCACCTATAACAGTGTATAGGTATATGATGTTTCGTCTCACGTGGGTCAAATTATCTCCATCAATTTATGCACGCGTTGAAAGAAGATCAATCATCATGCGTTGGTGGTACGAGGAATTGTGAATCGAGAGGTATCCGCTGTACTCTATTACACAGTATAAGAGAGAGATGATGCATTGATGATTCGGGTCAATTGAACGCCTCGGAAATGAGTTCAAACTAAACTGGGGGGGATACCGCCCAACATCTGTATGTATAGCATGTACGGTACTACCCTGGTGAGACATCATGATATACCTAATACGTTATCGCAACGATGTTACGTCACTGAGGAATTGAAAGGACGCGATGCATCGAGGACATCCGAGGACATCGGTATGTACGTGGATTCGCGGGTGAATCCTTGTCCCCGAACCGCACGCGCCGCGCCCGGCCCGTGCCGCTTCCGTGATGATATATTATCCGTTGTAATTTCATGTGAGCATAATTTATGTTGGGTCGAAGTGATTTTTTTGTTTTTTCCACGTGATTTATCGCGTCCATTACGGGATGGTGCAGATGTGGGAAGGAGTGTGCACGAGATGGTCGTTGAAAAGCTTGAAAAAATAGTCAGTCGTTGATCGTAGCTGTACAGAAGATACGAGGAGAGAACCGTTTGAGCGAAATTCAATGCGTTCAAGTATCGAAGTATCGTAAATTTAGACCTCGCAATTTTCGTTTCGATCTATATATACGTTAGAGTTTTGAGTTTTAGCGCAGAGATCTAGATTCGAGTCCGGATTACAGCGGAAATCAATAATACACACATACGCTCTGTTGGGCATTTTTATCCAATATTTCGTTTCATTTCTGCAGTATTTGGTAAAAAGGCGTGTATGCCCTATGAAAACAAACGATTGCGATAAGATAACTGTGTGTACATACATACATATGCGTAAGGCGAAATGCATGACAAAGAGATAACGATGTTTTTCATCCACGAAAAGACCAGGTCTGCATTGTGTGCCTGGCGCCCAACACCCCTGGCGACCATACATTTTTGTTTCTAACTCCATGTCTTACATTTTTCCATATATTTTTTCAAAGGGAGGGGGAGGGGGGGGGGGGATTCCCAAAATGGTAAGAGGATTGAGCTACACAGCTGATACATTAACGTTGCAAATTTAAAGCTCACTTTCTTTATGCCAATTCAGAAGAAAAGCAAGATGTATTATAACGAATGGCTAGATCTTTTATGCCACGCGCCAATGTTTCGTTGGAAATTGCTTCATCGACAATTGTCAAAGGTGAAGTGTCACATCTGCGAGGGTAAATATTGTCGCGTGAAATATCACACGTACATACCCATGTACGATATACATACACATCTACCTGAATATAGACGAATACCTACAGTATATTTGTGTACGTAATTTACCTTTACTCACCGAATATCTTCGTGTGTACCTTACAGCTGCACTGTTTAAGTCCTTGATTGAGAACTCTTGGCGTCGCGACGGGCGTGTCGCGTCGGGCGCCAGTCACCACCGAGAGGAGATTGAGTAAACTTTAGAATAGGATCGTGAACAACGTTATACGAGGTATATGCGTGTGGGACCTGGACCGTTTCCACTTCGATGCTACTCAGCAACGATGGCTATAATTTTGCGATAGGCATTCTAAACGACCAGATTATGGTAGGTGGTGCAGGCAGAGCTCTCTGAATCCAGGTCGATGCTCCTAAACAATTCGCGGTTACAATAGTTCGAGGTGCCGGTATTTATGAATTAATTGAGACAAACGGTATCGGTAATTTATTGGAGAAGGCACATACACTTTCGTTAATAATCCACTTAAGTGGAACACGGAGTCGCCACCGGCAAGCTAACCTAGCCAACACAGGGAATACGCATTTTCTATAGAATTCGATCAATTTTTCGAAAAAGTGAAATACTTAGCCGCTTTCTGCCATCATGCTCAACGAGTTCTCGAAGTTTCATCAAAATCGATCGAGTCATTTGCGTAAATCGGCGATTCTCGTTTTCGAAACGGTTTCTGTACCTACATCTAAGATTGTGAATCCCGATTCCCCTCGCTAGGTTCGGGATCTCTAACGTTCATGTTATGAACTAATATCACCCCCTTGTGAATTCTTAACTTACAGTTCGTTATAATTTCGGGGAGATGTTATTATGATCGTTACGATCCACCAGATGCTTGGGCAGTGAGTGATCTTGGCCGTACTCTTCTTCGCCGATCCGTAATCCATTGCCGGGAATAATCAAATTCATTGTTTAGTATATTCCTCTTGGTTTCCCAATGAATAATGTTCCATTACGTTGCACCACATTTTCTTCAATATTTGATTGAGCATCGCTGACTTTGTATGACGTAGGTGTATTTTATAGTAGTGCGTCCACCATTTAAAGTAGCTCTACTACTGCTCAGTTTTCAGTCTGCGGTTGACCGTCACTGCTTTTCTCAGCTGTTCCGTCATGCCTACTGACTCTGGGGCGTCCAAGTAGCCTGCCGGCTACTTCAACAGTAATCAAAAATTATTTTCAAAAACTGAGAATAGTACGCAGGGAATTCAGCTCTGTCTCATCAACGATTGGTCCGACTTCTCATACAATTTTTTCTATTTTATCTCGAAATATTGGCCGCTCGCGTAGCTGCGAGTCGTCGGTCATGACGCAGGCAGAAAATTCCACGTCACGATGTATGTACGTATACAATGTTCCTTTGGACATGTATATATACATACGTACGTATATAGCTAGTGTATATGGTTAGGTTACACTTTGGAATTGGCAGGGATGTAACATAAACTTTTTGGAATTTGAAGAGTATAGAACGAAGATTCACACGCGTGGAGCGGTCAATGGGGTAAAAATATGTAACTAAACAACACGAATGGACGAACTAATGATTAGACCGAATAGTGTCCGCTACGATGATAATCATTGTAACAACGACGATGTATTGATAAATAGGTAATGAATTCGATAGATCAAAGCTATGATCTTACACGCTCGTGCCCGAAAAGGCTCGAAGCTTGATTAAAATAAGATGAGAGAATCTCGTCCGCATCCAGAGACCGTGAGAAATCCGGTTTTCATTGATATATACGAGTATGTATGTACGTATGTATGTATGGAGTACATGTACCTATTACGCGAGGAACACACACGGTCTCGAGTTCGTAAGTGGTAGGTGTAGTAGACTGTAGAGTGTGGGCGGGCAACGAGCCAAAAATGCTATTTATATAGCTGCGCTCGGGATATGCTTTGGGTACGGAGTATTATTCGGTTAATATCAACGTGCATTTCAAAGCTCCGATTAAGTTTCTAATGGCATTTTTGCATTTTTGTTTCGCGTGTTGGTGTATAGACAATATACGCATGTAGTTGCCGAGTACAAAAACCGACAATCCTTTGTTTCCATTCATTATTTTCATCGATCAGGCCTGCCTGCCACTGTTTCGACGATGACGGATTTATTAGTTCTCGAGATTTCCTCATACGCAGATCCAACGAATCGCCATGGCGCATG
Organism: Phymatocera aterrima; assembly: GCA_963170745.1. Classification (NCBI taxonomy): domain Eukaryota; kingdom Metazoa; phylum Arthropoda; class Insecta; order Hymenoptera; family Tenthredinidae; genus Phymatocera; species Phymatocera aterrima. Next base: position 4,729,224 of record OY720662.1, on the reverse strand, counting down.
AAGCGGTATCTATAAATCCTGCATTGAAAAAATGGAAAAGTCCAAATTTGAAAAATGATATGTCGTGAATCCTATGTGGAATCTTCCAACCAGGTACGTGTACAGCACGTAAAAAAAATTTATCGATGAACTTCACATTTGGACAAATGGACGACCCGCAACCTCTACAACCGATTTTATCATACGATTGTCGCCTTCTTTTTGTCATTTTACAATATAATTTAGACCCTCGAAATAGCCGCTGAAGTTTATACCTGTGACCATCCACTCTCTCGTTATACCTACGCTTTGATTATCTTTGCAATATTGTAGGTATATGTATATATGAACAAATAAATGGATGCCACGTAGGTAGATAACTTTGTCCAACGATTTAAATACATGGATATAGGTATACCTACGTAGGTATGATATATATTCATTCATATAGAAAGACGAAGCTGAGTATCATTGAATTTTTGAACTAGAGAAAAAAAGACAAATTTCGTCTGAAAATGACGTATTTTTCGTGAATTTTTCGTTGCGGTGTCGAAACAGCTGATCTGGCATTATGACAGCTGTGAGGAAGAAAAAAAAATGTTTCCCAATAATCATCCGTCTTGAATTCGATAAAAACGTGAGAAATGTAAAGTCAAGTGAGCCCGATCTTCCACTCAACCTAAAATGCTCATCTTTCGACAGAATCTTTTTTCCCGTCTAAATAAACTGTTTCAAGTGCGGAAAATGGAAGATTTTTTTTTTTGCAAACACCCTAAAACATACATACGTACGTACATGCATACATACATACAAAGTTCCGCTCATTTAGTTCAGAAGAGGGAAAAAGCCAAAAATTGACTGATTGGCATAAAAATTGGCTTCAATACAATTGTACGGACCTGCAGGGATTTTTTGCGTCTATCTTCCAACATCTTACCCGTACCGATACCTATATCTACTATAAACTTGCGTTTCGAATGATCATTTCAAAGAGCACGACCAACTGCTTGACGTTTCATAGACGAGCCGCGAACGGCGACAAGGTTTTGCTAATGACATTCTTCTACGTAAATACCTACATCGCGTACTATACCTATCGTATTGTACATAGGTATGTATGTGTAATAGTATAGTGTATGTTTCTTGATGACTTGGGAAATTTAACAACGGACAGGATCGGTTCAATTTCACCGTATATTTACGGCCCTCGAGCGAGGTTTCAATTAGCCTACTTGGTTTCAATTTGTAATTAATTAATTTCGAGTTCTCTCGTCTCTACCAACAAAACCCCGTTATATGTATTATATACCTCAGCAATATACACTCAGCTATAGTATATATGAGGTATATGTAGATAGATTTTCATCAATTCGTTGTTACAACCGTTACTATAGCGAATATAATATAACTCCATTCAACTTTACCGAATAGCTAAACTGTTTTACATGATAAGAAAGGTTGAAGAAATTATACCTGCATAGCAAGTGATGAAATCTAATTTCGTCTAATCTACTATATATTGGAAATTTAATTATCGTCATTTCTCCGTCTCTCCGTTCTTCTCATCTCTGGGCTCTTCCACAATTCCTCCCTCTCTTCTTCAATTGGTTTGTAATTTTAACTAACCAATCCTTTATCTTCGTATTGATTTGATTCCGGCGTGTGACCCGTATCTTCGTCTTCTGTGCCAAAGTTTCTTCTATCGGAAATCTAATTTCATTCGAGAATTTACGAATACGGATGAACGAAACGGTACTTTCTATATGAAGTGAAAATTCGACCGTCCAGTTGAGAAGGGAGAATACATATTTCTGCATTTTGTCGAAAATATTCCTTGCCCTGATATTTTCATATTCATTGTCAGTAGTCCGATTCTGCAGTTGGTATTCTATGCCAATAAGAACATCCTTTTTCGTTTTTATGTAAAAAGTTTCACCTTCGAAGCCTGCAATCAATGTGTTGGATACATTCCCGTGTCGTAGATTTTCTTTCTTCCATTCTTTCGTACCTTTTGTATCGAAAACGGAAAAAAGGAAGAAACGAAAGTGAGGAAATAGGTGTGTACCCGCAATGGGAAAGCTATATTTGTAGCAGCGGGCAACTGACACGCGTCAATAAAATTGCTAACATAAAACGGACAGAAGATGAAGGGCGGAAAAAGGAGTAAAGCTATAATGATGGGGGGGGGGGGGGGGGGGGGGGATTTTATTCGATGAAAAGTGTAAACGATTCAGGCGGATAGATGGTAGGTATCGGTATTTTCTGAAGAAACGCTCCATCTTTTGTTCAGGACAGAAGAGAAATACTGTACGGATTTTATAGGCAAATTTATGCGGGAAAAGCTTGAGATTCGAACAATCACCGTAGTATACCTGTATATACCTACTCATATCATATACCGCGTCGATACAGGTATATATGTATATACATAAGTAGAAACGACGCGAAACACGCGGCGACGTTCCGTGTTGCGTAAATCGTGATAGGACAACCACGCGCAGGTATAACGTATGTCCCCAGGTAAAACCGTGCAGGTCTAGCCGTATAATAGCTGCGAGTATGTCCAGATACCGGTTTTTCATTTTGGGCATTTGATTCGCCATGATGTTTGCAGGCTAAAAGCTTTTCCCGAGGCTTTATTTGCGGAGGAAACCACATCGCCCGTTAACTTAACCCTACTACAATCTACACGAGCACCCCTACCAGAGCTCCCGTGTAGACCGGATATTGCGTCGCAGGCGTTACTTGTGCGACGAGACGTGCGCGTCATCATAGTCGTTTGCTATATATGCCTGTGTAAAGGGTCATCGCAAATGTTTATCGTTATTATTGGGTAGAGACTATGTATGCTCGCTCGATTTTTACTGCTGCAGCGTAAGTAATATGAATAAAGTTCAAATGAGAATCAATATGCGGGGATCAATGATCCATGATCCATGATCCATGATCCATGATTTTATGTGCACGAATGAGACCGCGCGGCGCAAGATATGCGGATCATTCTTCGCGAACGATAAGCTCTGGCATGTATCTAAATTGGTGTTTGTATTAGATATAATAGTATAGCGGCTTTGCTCATATAATTAATGTAATTGAGTACTCAAACTTTGTAACCGATAAATTCTGACTTTTTCTTTTCGTTTTCGAGTATATTGAGATAGTGGATAATATTATAGAGATTGAAGACATGATTTTTTAGCCACATATCATCTCATTCCGCGTCTAACTGTTCACTTTGTACCTGAAAAAAAAAGATTTGATTAACCTTGATCGGATTTGATGAAAAATCAATATTCCGTATGTTAGCTAGGTTAGATTGCCAGCGGTGACTCCAGCGGCCTCTCGAAGCCTCTTAGATGCGATGCAGAATTTCCAATTTTTTCGACGTCGAAACGTCACGAAAAGATGAATTTTCAAGGGATTATTTTTGACTCAGAAATTTCAATTATTTCGGGTAAATGTTGAGCCGGCGGAAGTGCCGCGATGGGTATAATTTTTGAAAATTCTTCAACGCATTTTACGGTCGGTAAATAAAAATCTTGCATCGTATCTCGATCGTCGTAAACCTTCGGTCAATAACGTTGTTCCTGTGTACTTTACAGGTATATTTATATAACAATTGTAAACTTTGGACTCTGGACTTTGGATTTTGATATCGGACGCGAATGAGTTTGGACAAATAAAAAAAATTAATAAATAAAAAAATAATAAAAAAAAAAAAAAAATAAAAAAATAAAAAATTGTGATAACAATCTTGATAAAAGAACTGCGAATGAGCGTGCCTCATTCTTATAGTATTAGTGCGCAGATGTTAACAAATTAAATTTAAGTAGGTACGTAGCGCAGTTTTCGTCGTTCAGTTAATTGAACCGGAAAATTCGTACTCGTATATATATTAATTCCTGAAAAGAAGACATCTGCAAAAAAAAAAGGAGCAAAATACGATACGACGAACTCACATTGAAATTTTTATTTTTCAAAACTATATTATAGATGCAGTATATCTCCGGTATTGGAAGTATCGGAACAAAATTGGATCTACATGATCGCATTGCCATGATCCGAAATAAAAATTTTGATACAGAGATGATATTTTCATCCAGCTCTCAGCTCCTTCAAATTCTTGTTATTTGTTTTTGCCCAAAGATACGAGGGAAAGAGATTCTTTGATTATTTAACGTCGCATCGATCCTGCAGCATCGCTTCGTTCAGTCTGGACGAAATATTTTTTCCCACGTTAGTCAATATATTCGGCAATCTTCACGCGTATACCAATCTACTACCTCAAGTTTCCTCTCGTGCTATCAAATAATTAAACCATTGTGGTTTTTAATTTCCTAATTTTTCAATTTTTTGTTCACAGGTAAGAGGCTGCAGCATGTGTGCAAGAATTATTATTCCCGTGGCGCATAAGGTAATCTGCATTCGTATATAAGTATATACATACATGTACAAAGGGTAGAAAAAGATTGAAGAAAAAAAGAAGACTAATTACCTATAAAGCAATAAATCGACGAGTGAGCTGTATTCGGGCGCGGTAGGTACTACGAATCGAATATCTTCCGACATAATTTTTTTCCGCAGAATTTTCACAGCGAACTTATTTTTTGTTTATCGTTTTTTTCACGTTTTGCTTCGGTTTCTTCTCCGTTTTCTCTACTTTTTTTTTTTTTTACTGCCCCACACAAACTTCATGGTCCGACGAGCCAACAACAGCGGGCTCCTGACGTAGCGTAAAGCCGTATCAGAGTTTTTAACTCGTCAGAGAAAATCGAATGAGCAAAAGAAAAAAAAAATAGCAGATATGTGTACCTACATACGAAAATAGTAAATTAGCAACGCCGTGACTGTGAGGTTATAAACGCAGCACAGAATTGAGAGGCGAAAAAGATTTTCGTGGGATTTCGTTAAATCAAATTCACACGGTAGAATTGTATCGTTTTGATTATTTGTTCCTTTTTTTTTTTCTTTTGCCCTTTTTTTTCTTCCAATGAACTCCAGCCTTCCCGGCTTCAACTCGTCTCTCAGATCGTCTTCTCATTTCACCGGTTTATAGGTATATATACACATACATTTACAATCGTACTCATTATACATACATACATATATACACGTGTATATATGCCTAATTCCTTCCGTTCTTTTCGATTATGTCATAGCATATGCAGCTAGGTCTCCTTAATTTTTGTATGTATACATACGTGAAAATCATATGCGTAACAATAGAGAGGAAAAGGAAGGAAAGGAAATGAAAAACGAAACAATCGTATTCGGCTTTGACGTTTCGAACGGTTGGAAATTGGGATAATACGGAACTCGCGATCAACCGTGACCGACATCCCATGTAATTAGGCGCCTTCAATTCTGAAGCTATGTATATATATATATACATAGTAGCACGTATATCTACGTCTCTTCAATACGGGGGGGGGGGGCAGAAAATTCTCGGCCAGCTAATTCCACGGGGGGCCTTAAGGAACGTTGTTTTTTGCGGTTGGTTGCTGGCCGTAGCTACCGGTTCCGGTCTCCCATTACGCAACTCGTTTGTATCTCTACCTTTTTCTTTCTCTTCTTCTCCTTCTTCTTTTTCTTGTGTTTTTTTTTTTTTTTTTTTTCTTTGCTTTTCCTCTCTTTTGCTCACTCAACTCTGAGACCTCCTCACAAGTTTTACCAACTCGCGCCGCCAATCAACCCTTGAACCGAGACACAAGATCGCGAGCCACGCGTTACGGATCTAATCAGCGAGGAAACGGAATGAAGTAAAAACAGAAAGAAAAAAAAAAAACCGTAAAAAAAATACACGAAACAAGAAAGGGGAAAGAAAGCATGGAAGAAAGATGGAAAGAAAAGAAAAACACAGAATTTGGTATAAAGAGTAGCGAAGAAACTAGACTGCAGATGGAATGAAACATCGTTTCGATATGTATATACATTATATACCTGTACACGCAGCTCCGCTACATAATGTTCCCGCCTCCGTATTCACGCGTGATTCGGCATCTAGAATTGAACACTTCTTCTTTTCTTTCTTTCTTTCTTTCTTTCCGTCTTCCTTCTTTTCCTTTCACGCGCTCTCCCCAATTCCTTATTCTCTCCCATTATATATTGCCTCGTGGGATACGTGTAAATATATAGGTAGGTGTATATTTGTGTAGGGAATATATTCTTCACACTCTGGTATACCTATGTTGGTGTGTATAATATATATATAGGTGTATATAAATATATTATATATAACATATACTATCTACCTGTCTATGCAGTAGACGAGAATATATATTTGTTTCATCATCTACTTCGGCGAACGTCGATCATTCGTCGATTATTGAATAGCGGATGAGAAGGTTGTACTACGAGGTTCCGGGAGAAGGAAAAGGGAAAGGAAGATAACAAAAATCTTCATGATTCTACTCATTGTCGGAGATCAATATTGTCATTACCGTCCGAACAACACCTGCTCGATATTATCGAACATATCAGACGAATTATCAATGAATTCTTATGGAGAATTCTTTACGAAAAAATCTCCCATTTTGTGTATTTTCTGGTATCGTTACGTCTGGTTCAGGCTACAGATGAAATCTATTCCAATTTTGTCTCACAATGCGACCGAGCATACAGTACCAAGTGTTTGAGTCGGGGGGGGAAAAAAAACTACATTTCTAATCGATCACTGGCTGAGACACGAGTATAACTACGAAAAGTAAAACGTAAGGTGAACAGAAAAGATAAGAAAAAAAAAATGAACCGGGGCTTTCGAGTGCTGATTGTATTTTCCAGACGCGTCTGAAGTGCCGATAAGCATGGAAGAAGATAAGCAACCGCGATATAATACGAGCGTGAGGTTGAGAGAGTTACAGAAGTGAAAAAAAAGATAACAAAGAAATAACAAAAACAAACAAACAATCAATTGTATTCGAACTTTGAACATTACCTACGTTTTGAAAATCGTGGTAGGCGTGTAGGTATACATATAGGCGTGTATATTTGTCGTTTACATGAACGCATCAGCGAACAGATTACACAATTGCATACGAGCGTGCGGGCGTCAGCGTGCATTTTCTTTCTTTCTTTTCTTTTTTTCATTTTCTACAAGATTACCTATCTAGTGTAGCAGAACTGCCTAAATTTGCCGCTCGGTTGGATATATGTAAGTTTGATTCGATGTGCAGTAGAGCAAAGATGATCGGGGGTCACGTTATCCTTTACTCGACTTCTTGCGCTTTGAGGGGTTGATCAAACTTTCCAGACACGTCGTAGTGATGCTTTATTAGATACGGTTGGATTCACGCTGATATCTATACTTTGATTTTTTTTCCACCGAAACAACAAAAGCCGAGAAGATAAAGTAAATAAATAAATATTATATAGAATAGGGAAAAGAAGAGGGAAAAACGACGGACGAAAGCTCGAAGAGAAGAGGAAAAAGCACATCGTATATCGAAAGGATATACCAACTCGACTTTCTTCGGTGTACGATTGTAGTATGTCTGCGCAAAAGGGCGCAAAAATGTATGTACACAATAAATTCGTCTCTCGTTTTTTGCTCTGGTTTTTCCGCTCTGACACAGCTTCAATATATTCCGGTGGATTATGGGTATATTTTTACCGATCTACATTCTTCTTAGTTGTCGATTTCTCATCCGTATAATGCATACCGGTATACCTGAATATTATCCTACCGATCGAAATCTCGAAGGCGTGAGAGTGGGGACGGAGGACCAAAGTTCGAAGGGTTCGGCGTTCTTCAACCCCTTGTGGCCGAAAAAATAGCGAGATACATGTATATCGTATACCTATATGTATGTATACTCATATTTCATTTCCCTTGGCCGCAGATCCGCCTCGATACACAAGATTAAATCTTCGCAGATACGATTCACACGCCACTGCACACACCGAAGGAAGGAGAACTCTATGAATATATTGACACACTCCGATACGGTCGGAGCTTTTATATACACTGTATAGCTACTGTAGGCGGTGTTCATTGAATATAGGTAAACGCCGATATCCGATGAGAGAAACACCAGTGGGCCTGTTATAAGTTAAAGGCAAGATTCTCCACGTGATGTTTGAGGAAGCTTCGCGTGCGCTCGGTTCGATATATATATATATAGGTATTCGTAGATTCGTTTTCTTCGCAGACGTTTCATTCGATCGGTTACACGTGAGGAAATTGAAACGTAACTTATATTCGCGTGGCGAATCGAAACCGACGAGAAAAATAATTTTAGCTATTCGGATGCCGGAACTTCGGCGAAAGTTACAGTTCTAAACAATTTTTTGCCCAAATTTTGCGACGAATAAAAATCGCCGAAAACTCGGTACAATTATTCACGATTTTGTTATCCCCCTGGTTCACGGTCGCCTCGAGCTCAGAGTATCCTCGTACTTTTTCGAGTAACATTCATACATCCGTGCTATAGGACGTAGGCAAATGAACGACCTCCTCGCATAGGACATTGCCAATACATACCACACGGAGAGAGAAGTTTTGTCAAATCAAAGCGAAATTGCTTTGTCTCACAGTCGAGGAAATTTTTGATCGAATCAACCGCGCGATTTGTTCGACTCAAAAATGATCCGTTCAGTTAAGAGAAAATTGGTTCGATTCTAAACAATTTTTCTTCAATTTTCGCTGAAAATTTGTTCGACTGCAAATTTGGTTGTTTCAGGAAAATATTTTTCTGAGCTTACAACAAATATTGGAGGGAGATATTGTTCGGTAACAACCGCAAAACACCAATATTATACATTAATGAATGGCTCAAAAGAAAAAGGTCCATCGTCACGGTTTTACATTGACATTTTTCACATGTCGTTTCGTCATGATTTTGGTCCAACTAATGAGATCTATCTATTTTAGACATCTAGCACCCAATCGGCTGCCGATTTTATTATTACCTAATTTCATTCTTGAATGTCTTGCCCTGAATGAATTTTTCATTTTTCGCTCGTTAAACGTCGAGCCGGAGTTGGATTAATACTTGACTTCGATTAGCTTTCGAATGATTATAGGTACATACGTACGAGTAGATTCTACACGTCTATATAATCGAATTTTCAATCTTACAGTATAATCGGTAGCGTGTGTGACAGATATACATACTTGCGTAAACGCAAATATGTTGTATATGTAATATCTACATGATATCGTTGCATACGTATTCACCTACGCTATGTGACCTATATATTATACGTAGCACGGATTTTTAAGTCATGACACACGTATAACGAGCCCGGCGAATTCTCCTGTATGCCTACCATAAACCGAAGCTGAGGGTATTCATTGGGCGAGTTGAGCGGCGCCGGAGATTTGTGAATTGATGTTCCGCTCCCCTGGATCTTCTCGCAACCGTCCCTTTCCTGCAATTAATTACGTCATACACGACGTGAAGGGCGATGTTAAATTGATCGTCCGAACACGTGTGAATGTAGCATCTGAAATTCCGGCACTTCTTTTTTGTACCTGTGATATTGCTTCGTTCTTATGTAGGTACGTATTGAAGCCAGGCAATATTTCATTTCTTGGCATTGGAATGACGACGAATTCTTTCATTCGACGCGTTAGGCAAGGAGGAGAGTGAAATGCAACCGTAACATTCTGGAACGAAATGGATACACTCGAGGGATGAAAAACAATAGTTTCTTGTTTATCACTCAATGGTCAATGTCGTCGAGATACCGATCTATCTCGTTTTTGCTCCTGTTTTCAGGAGATCTAGTCTGATTTGAGAATTGGAGATCGTACTTTTTCTTCTTGCGATCGCTTTTTCGAGTCGAGTACAGATTTGTTGTTTAGGTGCCGTGAGACTCGCCTAATCGCTAATGCACTGCAGAAACCGTTTCGAAAACGGGAGTCGTAAATTTTCGCAAATGACTCGATCGGCTCTGACGAAACTCCGAAAATCCATTGAGCATGATCACGGAAGGTGGGCTAGGTATTATTACACTTTTTCAAAACATCGATCGGATTCAATGAAAAATACATATTTCCTATATGTTAGCCAGGTTAGATCGCCAGCGGCGACTCCAGCGACCTCTTGAGCCGTCTTTCGCTTTTCAACTGCTGTTATCGCGAGAATTATGGAAATTAATCGACCAGAAGTATAAATGTATTTGAAGTTTCGCTCAAGCCAAGTTTTCTTGCCAAGGATTAAATCGGGCGGATAATTATTGCGTGAAATGCTATTCAACAGGGTTAATGATCGCGATAAACTACCCTGTATACTTATTCTTTTTTTTCATTGTTGACGTCATCGATAGTCTTCGTAATCACCGTCTCGTAAATATAATACGCGCGCGTTATTATTATACGTATAACGTATATACTATATCATTTCTTACCGAATATCCTGAATAATGGATTATTGTTCTTTAGCAAGCCTTTTTTATTCTCCGCCTTGCTCTTCGGAGCCAATATCATTTCCATTATTAGTATTTTTTCGATTGCTCATTCGTGCGTTCTTTCCGAATCGTGAGAATAAATGAGCAGGAAATCCTGGATAGTCTCATTAACGGTGAGAAGAAATTGTTGAGATAGATTGTGTCCGCTCTTGCTCCGCTTATTATATCGAACTATCTATACTATGATACGCAACGTTCATTATAAAATATACCGAGGTACTGTTGAAATTCTGAAGGAATTCTCGGCACAAGTTTCTCATTGTGTGACGAATCGAGTTGAGTTGAATCTTGACGCACTGTTTCAATTTTCCTCGCGATTAGATCCCTTCAGTAGTTACAACATTTGGTCTGTAACTAGTACCTGACTGTTCGAAGAATCAGGATTTCCCTGTTTTCTCGTCTTTCGAATTTCTTCACGTTTCTAAGATTGATCAATTCGATCTATCTTCAATTCAGAATTACCAATATAAATATCATTCATTTGTCAAATGATACCGCGTTGGTCATGCGATACCGAAACAGCTTGCGACAATGACGAATGACTAAACCATGTAAAAATCATCGGCATTTCGAATACAGTAATAAAAATACTCGAGAGGGCTTTTCCAAACCCGAACGAAAAGGTCACCGATTCGTCTCTCGAAAACTAGTTTCTACGAATGTTCCCTGCATCTATCTCTATAATCTTCGTAGGACGGGTAGTGAACTCGATAGCGCGATCAACCAACAACACAAGTAACCTCCTACAATGAGCATATCGAGCCGATGACCGTGACAAGGATGAAGAAAAATCGAACAACAAAAACAGAGTTCAAGCTACGCCCGTGGTCTTGGGACTCATCGTAGTTCGTTTTTGTTCGAAAATGTGCATCGCGATACGGTGATTGGCGTCGAACTGAGAACAAAGGAAAACAAAGAAAAGCAAAAAAAGAAAAACACATGGCGTATGCATACATTGCAAAAAAAGAAAAAAAAAAAAAAAACAAGCAGCATGAATTAATTAGCTCGTACGAAACAGTTACATACTTGTAACTTTAACTCTGATCCGTACGATTTGTTATACTGGGTTATACTTGCACGTGGCTGTCACGTGGCACGTGACGCCATGTCTTCACCTTCAGCTCTTTCTCGGTCCAAAGTCCAACACTCACTCATCGTATAGTGTCCACAAAACCCATTCGCGTGAGTTTCTCTCTCAGCTTTCGGTATACAATATTTCTCCCATTGGAAGTATACTTGGATGTATGTATATGATGTACACATGTTAGAAGAATTAGGAATTTCTCTCACACCAACTCACGGCTGACATTGGAACGATGTGTGTCGGTGGATATGCATGGATGATGCCAACCTGTTTTATATCAACATACCGCGCCGAGCCAAAGCTAATAATAATACAGTGACTTTTAAAACTATAATAATAATAATTGCCATCTTGGATGCACGTCTAGTATGCTTTGTCAATTTTTAGTTCTCTTCTGTTTTCGATACACGATGACCATGCTCCGAAAATTGGCTTCACTTTTGTAGATCGGTTATATATAGCTTTTCACTGCTTCGGGCAATAGATAATATATTCGTACTTGCGTGATCGGTGCAGACAATTAATTACTGGCACATGCGGAGCAGATGACGGCAAATAAACGCCATATCGATATACATATACCTATAGGGATACGAAAGTTCGGAACATTTACGAGACTTGCTTCGGTTTGCGGTCTCGAATGTTTCGGCTCGTGGTAAAAGAGTCTCGTTTTAGTATTACCTCGTTCATTCCTAAATAAACAAACAACATGTGAACCTAGCTATGGCAAGCAGCTCTGACCGAAGTGGAGAAGAGCGGAAAAAAGGCATTTTGCATTGAGCAAATGGTTCAGTTCTCTAATTCGCTGATCAGCTGTGAGCTGCCACAGAAAAGCACCGTGCGTTAAAAATACAAAAAAAAACAAAAAGCAACAAATGACAACTACCAAGCTCTGTTTATTGTTCGTTTTGTTTTCTTCCAGTTCTATTCCGCGCTCTTTAACTTCGACCAATTCAATCGTTTGCCATAAAATCTTTGCAGGTTGCAGATAAAATTTTAACCGCTATCGGATTATTCTTCGTCTTCTTACAGCAGATTTCAAGTATAACGTGAAGTCCTTTCTTATGTACGAACGTACCTCTGAGTCTTTTTGTTCCTTTTCTTTTTCGTCTCCTGTTTCCGCTTCTTTCGTTTGTTACTAGCTGCGTCCGGTAAATGCATGTCTGAGCAATCGGAGCTCTTCTACCGATTATTTTCCCCCATTTTTGTTCACACGAGTTAAAAAAAGATAGGAAAGCTCCGATTGATCAGGGATCTATATACCGAACTCGGCGAATATATTATATACACATACCTGTACGTTCTGAAGTACTAGACTGCCAGCGAACTGTTTCATTCTCTCTTTCTTCTGTTTTGTTTTTATCTTTTCATTACTTTATCTGTACCCCGAAAAAAGTTTGGCGGCAGCTATAACTCTGGTCAGATATCGATTAGGCCGACGCCTATACCTCGCTTCTCTTTCTCTTTCCTCGTCACATTGGAGCTGATGTATATTGAACCTTGGATCCCTCTCGTAGATTATATACATACAGCAAGAACTTTCAATGATTAGCTAAAATAATATTTGTGCATGGGATTTTGAGACGCGATTTTACAACCGGCTACTTTAAAATCAGAACGGGTCATAAATAATGGATAGCTGTGTACGTAAATTTAGCCGGTTAATGAAGCTTCGCGCGGGGGCCGGCATCTCTCATTTTGAAGCATAAAATATTTAGATAGCTCTTATACCAAGCTTTGTGACAAAGCATAATAATTACCACCTTTGTTCTGTTATTCTGAAACAGGTTATACATATATACGCTTCGCGCTCGTCGGATCAAATTAATTACTGGCATTTTACGCAGCATTTCAAACGCTTCTCATGATGATGATGATGATGATGATGATGATGATAATGATCATGATGAAAACCAGCTTCGTTTTTGTCATATTTACTCCGGCCTGAATTTATATACTAAAATTGCTGCAAAGACATGGTTCTTGAATAAAACCGGAAATTAAGTAAAACGAAACTTTACCTTACGCGTATATTCTGTGCTCGTTTCGTCGAATATTACACCTTCATCGAGCAATACCTCGCTTGATATTCAACACCGGATATTACGATTGCAATTTACCAAGGTGACCACTTTTTTCTATGTGGAAAGCTGCTGAACGAACCAAATACTGCTGCCGTGCCGCATATACCGAGAAAAATGAAGAAAAATAAAGACACGGTGGTTCCGTGCAAGAGTGAGGCAAAGCAAAGTGAATCAAAAGTACGTAGGTAGTCTAGTGCTTCCTACACCTTCGCAATCTTTCACGTCCATGTGTGATATGCGCGAGTGAAATTGCAAAACTTAGCGGCCGTATCATTCCAATTGCATACAGAATCACAAAATACCTCGCTTACACTTCAAAAGAAACTCGTCGTCTGCAATGTAAATCTACGCTTTTACCTATATACGGTGAAAATGTTTTCAACTATAAATTATATGAACTTCGTTTCAATGTCGTCAATGAGCAGTCCCTGGGAAAAAGAAGCTTTGAACCAAATGCGATGGGTCTGGCCGCAAAAAACTTTCTCACTCACTGTCAGAATTTCCTCCACTCTTCAATCCTTTCGAGACGAAGGGTCCTTCTCTTACATAAATCACGCACGTCGGACACATCTTCTTCTGAGTCTCTTTGGTCGCCAATTACGAGTCTCACCTCAGGATTCAAAAATCTCACATCACGGAATCTACATAGCGAATCGAAGTCTAGAGTACATATTGTAACCTTTATGAAGAGTCGAAAATTTTGCTGATCGCCGACATCGAAGATATCTTCAAATTTATTTTTATGAAAATTACAATAATTTTTCAATCCTCATTCGTTATTTCGAATTTCCTAACTTCATCCGTAAAATCATAGTTGTCCACCCAAAACACCTCGAAGATATTCATTTTTATGAAATTCCGGCTCACAGGCTGGACTGTGAACATCGATTCTATTATCCTCAATCGTCTAGCTCCGATCTGCGGTTGATATTGAACGATCGAAGCGTATCAGTACATTTTATGTAAAATCAATTAAACGGCTTCGAAAATGCGAAGCATGGATTCGAAAAAGCACCTTCTATATTCTCGGAAAGTTGAACCACCGTCGACGCTTCTCTATAATTCACCACTAACTACTTCAACGAGCTCACATAATCGCCTGTCGTCTAACGCGTATACATTTTACACTGGTGTGGACGCACAGAATCCAGTCATTCTGCAGTTAATACATGGCGATGGCGATGGTGATGGCGATGGCGATGGCGATGGCGATGGCGATGGCGATGGTGATCCTGGGCTCTTGGTGCACAATTGTCTACAACACCTATATGGACAAAGTTGCACAGTGCACACGAAGTGGACGCAAGAGAAGGTTGTAGTACCATATCCTTGGGGAATTTTCTCGTACACAGAGGGTATGCGGGTTCTTGGGGTCGTGTTTTCTCGTTAAACAAAGGTTTATATCCCTTGTTGCTAACGGTGCACCATCATCCTTGACAGAATTGTGGTACACGGTCTGGTAAGCTTGAAAAATTGTAACCTAACGTTCCGGGTTCGTGATGAGGATGGGGAATACGCGGCAATGGGGATGAGGATGGGGACACACCAGGGCAATCCGGAATCTATTCTCCTCCCTTGACAACTCTCGCGGTCTCCTGGCCCGTTTAATCCAGTTGGTTAGACCGCTAGAGTCACGTCTCTTGAAATTAGGTCCCGTGACAAAGGACTGATCTAACGGAAGACTAGCTTTGTGAATGGGAACACGTACGTTCTGGTGCATCGTGTACCTATAGAGGTCGAGGAGTGCCTGTATAGGTTCGTTACACGAACATACCTTTGTCATTTCTAATCTAATCTTGATTGACGCTGCGATCTTACATGGTTTTTGTTTTTTTGTTTCTTACTTGTGTTGTTCGTTATTCGTGCTTCGCACACTTGACGCATGTTATCTACGTACGTTCATTTCGTATCCGTTTATCTCATTAGGTATCTGTGTACCTTCATAATAATCTAGACGAAAACACCTTAGTACGCACGTATGTAGGACTCGAGGGGAAAAGAGGAGCGCCCTCGATCCGATGTCATGTATTTCGTAGTATATAGGTATAGTAATTAGTAACAAGATAGTAAGTGCTACCAAGCAAGTGAAAGTCTTATGATGATGATGTGCCGTGCAACAACGGTTTTATTTATACGTATGCCCACGCTGCGACTATTTGCATCCTCGGCGCCGTCTTTATTCCTTCCTCCCCATAATTTTATGTGTTTCGTAATGAACTCCAACCAGTGCATTCGGTAGGGAGGAAAGAAATCGAGGATACTCGTGAAATATTTTTACGTGTGTGACCATGGGGTTTTTTTTCTTTCTTTTCTCATTCAAGACGTTGCACGTTGCACGCTGCACACGCTTTCTCTCGCGATGTGTTTCACCAACCAATGTATTTGCAGAGACATCGTCGACGTGCCTCCGATAGTTATACATATTTATTCGAATAATTGAGATATTCAATCCTCTCATTTCGTCGTGATCATGTAGCCGGACGTCGGCTAACAATTTTATCATCATTATTATTATTATCATTATCATCATTATTGACCACTCAACGAAGTCTGCAAAAAGCCCGTAGAAGATTCCTCCCAGGTTCGAGGGCATACCTACGATTGCTTTGGATGTGCGCTAAAATCAGACTGAAGGTTCGTGTATTGTTTGGTTTAAGATCAATGACTTGAAATACCAATGTTCCGTCACAGGCACTACGAGGGTGGGATATCTCGTCAAATTTTAACGACCCTCCCCCACGTCCTTCGAACTGCCTGTGTCCACGATCTCCGGATTTACGTATAGATATGCAAGCCAAGGTAGAATCCAGAGCACAGAATTCGTCGGTATGATCGTATATTTGTTTTAGACATACGCCGAGCAGTTTCCTCGTCACATATCGAAATTTTTTCCCACTCAACGGCTCGAAACTGAGAGAAAAAAAGGAGAAATAGACCCAGGCGACTGAATATAGTTATAGGAAAAAGTGGAGAAAAACAAAACATGATAAAAATCTCCGATAAAAAGTTTTCCAGCTATTAATCAACCACCACTACTTAACTCTGTGTAGGTACTCCAAAGCTCATAAATAAACGACGTGACTATGACAAATTATCTAATTGAATGCACTCCGGGTAAACTGCATCTCGTGCATAATATCTCATACCTGCTGCTGCTGCTGCTGTTACTAGCAGACTAATCCATTAGCGAATTATTTATTAATTATATAAATAATTTATCGTTACCCCAGACGTCTTCCTTCGCACGAGGCTATATACAGTACGGCCCTGATTACCGGTAGCGTTGATCAAATGTCTCTGGTCATGGGCATTAAGAAATTTGAGTTTGAAGGAAATTGCAGTGCTCACGGCTCACGGTTGCATTTCATTTCTTTTAAGGGAAATTCGGAGTCACTAACGGCGATCTAACCTAGCTAACACAGGGAATATCTGTTTCTCATGAGAACCGATCAATGTTTTGAAAAAGCGAAATACTTAGCCACTTTCCGCCATCATACTCGACGAATTCTCAAAGTTTCATCGAAATCAATCGAGTCGTTTGCGTAAATCTACGATTCTTGTTTTCGAAACGGTTTCGGTACATTTAAGATAGCCAGTCGAAATTCCCCTCGAACGACAGTAAAGGCCACTGCAGTTTCGCTTTTCGAGGTTAGGATAACTATCAGAAACTATTTTTCAAGAAAATAGTTATCTATTCACATATCTACAAGATATATTAGTACGCACGTTAATCGCCGTTATGGTTATTTTACGGGCGTTTTCATCACTTTTGATTATAAATCAAGACCCCATACTAGACGTTTATGCCTGCCGTAGTGTTTGGAGGGTTGTATTACACTGATCCCAATCATGAATATATCCCCGGGGGTTAGTATACACATTACAAGGTTCGATAGATGTTGACTGTATTCGAAATCCCAGCCGTTCGACATGGGTCAAGGGGCTTAGGGGTGAAGGGGGTGAACAGGCGACTAAAAACGACAGGAAACTCAAACCGTTACTGGTTGTCGTGTAGATTGCAGATTGTGGAGGAGTCCTGACTGGCAGTTATCGTACTGGAAGGAAAGTTTAATCGCTCGAGTCACCCTTTTGATAGGCCTCTTTCCGCTCTGTAGCAGTCGCGGTTTGGAAAATCAGACATTTGCCAGTCAAGCAGAACTCTGCATAGCTGCGGGCCAAATCGATCGATATCGATCTCTGGAATATCCATCAACAATATTCATAAGTATACCTGATAGTCGTAAGTGAACGAAAAACGAAAAATTCTTAAAACAACTGAAGAACTGATTA
The DNA here is from genome assembly GCA_963170745.1 of Phymatocera aterrima. Lineage (NCBI taxonomy): Eukaryota > Metazoa > Arthropoda > Insecta > Hymenoptera > Tenthredinidae > Phymatocera > Phymatocera aterrima. The sequence continues at coordinate 4,711,377 of OY720662.1, read as the reverse complement.
TGGAGAGAATAGCAATCTTCCCACTACAATGCACACACAACGATAACTCATAATTTGGTACATTGTTATAACTCAAAAACCTCTCTCTCTCTCTCTCTCTCTCTCTCTCTCTCTCTCTCTCTCTCTCTCCCTCTCTCTCTCTCTCTCTCTCTCTCTCTCTCTCTCTCTCTCTCTCTCTCTCTCTCTCTCTCTCTCTCTCTCTCTCTCTCTCTCTCTCTCTCTCTCTCTCTCTCTCTCTCTCTCTCTCTCTCTCTCTCTCTCTCTCTCTCTCTCTCTCTCTCTCTCTCTCTCTCTCTCTCTCTCTCTCTCTCTCTCTCTCTCTCTCTCTCTCTCTCTCTCTCTCTCTCTCTCTATATATATATATATATATATATATGTGCGTGTGTATATATATCGACCCGACCTTTGGCCCTCCTTTAAGAAAGTTTTAATGGCGCCATATAACGGGATAGATAGCTATATGTCAGAAACAAGCTTAAACAGTTGCGACCGCCAATAACGACGTTAGATAACTACACACAATATCGTTTGAGCTGCCAAATTGAGTTTAGTCGTTGGCTCACCTGCGATCATAGGTAGACGATATAAACGAGGCCGAGGTTTATAACAGCCAGTCTCAGAAAAATCAGGGTAAATCGTCTGTATACCTACAATTTTACGTACATCGGATAAAATTTTTGTCGACGAAGAAAAATTTTAACTCCTTTCTTCGGGGGTTTTTTTTTTTTTTTTTTTTTACATTTCGAAAATCTTTGTTGGTTCAAAAACTATATACATATGTATGAAAAGATTAACGAAAGAAATTGAATGAAAAAAAATGAGAAATAAATATAATGCACGGTGCCCAAGGCGTTCCACATATCTTTCGTGAATGTCTTTCTTTCCCTCCAGGGATTGCCGGGATGGTGCACGGTGAGAAAAAAAAGAGGAAAAAAATACAAAAACAAAAAAAACAAGATTTCTCGCGGACAACAAAATTTCAGCCGACATGATTTTTCTTGATTTTATTTTTGTGAAATTACATCGCACGCAGCATGTTCAACGTTGTTGATATTCTATATTGGAGTACCTAATCAACGAACGAAAAACGTAAAGAAAATAGCAGAACTAATAAATTACAAGAAAAAAAAGAGGAAAATTTATTATAGGTATACGTACAGTACCTACGTGGAAAAATATTATAGAAGATAACATTTTCGTACAACGGCCTGATGTCGGTATCTATTTATTTGCGAGCGTGCGTGTTAAATAAAATGCTGGTTAATAAAAATTAATGGCAATTGCCCAACGTAAATCCTGTTGATGATCGCGTGTTGCGTTGCAGGTATCCGGTATATAGGTGTAGGTATATGCTGTATAATATAGATGCTAGTGCTCGTGTATATCGTGCACCGTAGAGGCGAGACCCTATGGGATAGTAATTTCCAATGTAACGTCTACTGGGATTCATTTTATAGCTCCTATAGTTGTCTGTGGAAAAGCACATGTGGCCTTGGCCAGAACCTGATCGTTAGATGACCGCACGGATGGCTGAATTTAGTGACGTGTAGGTGTTGCCTGTATAGTATGCGAGCGGTGTACGAGAACAGAACCGTTCCTTTTCTTTCGTTGTTTCATTTTCTGCCTTTTTTTTTAGCGAATAAGAGGAAATGAAAAGCGCCGGGTTTCGAGATTGATACCGCGCGCCGCGTACATACATTCAATAAATTTTGAAAGTTACGCGTTATACAAACAACACCCGCACGCGATTGTCCGTCAGCGAGGTTCAATTATCAGATTTCGATGCTTTTTTTTAATCGTTTTCCTTGCCGGAACATCAACCTCAGTGGCAGGGTCTTCTCATTTTTGTATAATCATTCACGCTATAGACGTGAATGCATGTTAACAAAGTCGCGTGTTCATTTCTGGAGATGCAGCTTCCGAGTTCGTCGCTTGGTTCGATAGTCATGCGAGTGGAGTTGATTAACGCGGTTGATTTCCTGCCCAACCGCGAGTCCGTAAAGCTTCGACGGGCGGATCCTTTGTCGTTCTATTCGGTGGGTATTTTTATTCATTTATTTAGCTCGGCGAAAACTGCAGGCCTGAAAATTTGTCCCGAAACTTTTGCTGATTTATTGGCTTCCGCGATATTTACGGTATAGGACAGTTCTCCCCACTAAGCGGTTGGACAAAATATGCCGGAGATTATACTACAAGCCGTTCAAATTCGGATTAGATATTCCAAGGGATACGGCCGAAAGAGTTTTCCCGAAAATATAGTTTCAGCTATACCTATACTTTATTGGGTCTATTCTATACCTACCTGTACCGACCACCACCCCGACGTCTTACAACTCTCTCACAATCAGCTGGTTTATAGTACATATACATTATACATATTATGTAATATACAGCGCATTCTGGTTACAGGTATACGCGATAAAACAGGAAATTGCATTCTATAAATTTCTGAACTCGTGATATGCTTCCCTTGACTTTTCTAACAAATATTCATCATTGCATTCTTCCGTTATACATATAACTCGCAGCAGTAGTTCAGCCGGAGATCGTATACGAATATGAAACTAGAATTCATTTCACGTTATGCACAAGTTGTTTTTGACACTTTCTTCAAAAGTATATAAACAACGAATTGCACATCCGCATCTTCACCGTCTATGCAAATATTCACAATATTGTTCTCAAGGATTCGAGTACTGCAGCGCTCGTTCAAAAATTCGATGGACCAGATTTGCATTAAAAACGGTGGAAAAAAAAGGAAGAGAACTGAGAGAGAAACGTCGTATAGTTAATTATCCGATCGGCGAATGTGTACAAATTTACGCCATTCTTTGATCGCGAATCAAATTTTTCTCTGAATAACAATTAACAATCCTTGTAACTGGTATGTGCGTCTATACTGTCAGTTTATGCTAAATTGTTGAAAACAAGATATATTTTAGACACATTTGTGTATCGCGTTGAGGAGACCATGAAGCGACGAGTCACGCGATTTTTACCGCATCTAATCGCAGTAGAAAAATTAATCTCGGTTAGATCCAGTTTATTGAAATCAAACGATCGTCGTGTTAATTAATTGTGAAATTGCAATATCTGGATGTGGTGGGATGCTGCGAAACGAGTTAACGAAACGAATCACATTTCATATTTCATGCCCATTAGAGTTACAATTTTCATCAATGGGTTTAATGAGAGGCCCGGAGGGTTGGGCGGGTGGCTCGTGTCGCAAATGAAACTCTGTGTAGATATTGTATTCTGTTTCCATGGAAATTAGAAAGTCTATGGACTCGTATTGTTACGTTAAACAATTTCTGTTTGTGATTGGTAATTCGTACAAAGTAGGTAAATATATGTATGTTATACATGTATAAGGTACCTTTCCTGAAGTCGTTTTGCCGAACTGTTAAACGCCTCGAGGGCCGAGGGAGCGGGAAAGCGTTTCTCTTTATTGAAAGTATGTGTATATAGGTATATAACACAGTGAAAACGTTCCATTCTGAAAATTGATTTTTTTTATCGATAAAGTCGATGATGAAGAACGAAGACCCCTAAATACTTGAAAATAATTAACCTCTTGGTATTTCTCCTCGTTAAGGATTTCGCTCAAATTTTCTATTCCCGATAATTATCCTTTGGATAACGAAGGAAATTCAACGTAAGACGTAAAAGTAGTCGAGTATCGACTGTAATTATGTACAACTAATTTATTTCATGTAATTGCGGATCCACTTTTTCATTATAATATATATGTTCAATATTATATACTTATATTATTGGCTATTCGTTCTTTAACTTTAAAACATCATGCGTATATAAGCTTACAATTACGTGAGGAGTGTCGTGGGATAATCATCAGCCAAAATTTCTTTCGAATAGGTATTCTTTGCTGGAATTATAAATCAGAGCGACCGCTGAAACGACCAACGGTGTCTTTTTCCTTCTCCAATTTCAGTGGCAATGCCTTTTTTTCATGTATACCTGTATCTACGATGAACCGAGTCCGCACAACCGTTCACGTAGTTTATTGACGATGCGCGTTACGGATAGACACCGGAAATCGTAATGCTTACTGCTAACATTGCATTTTAACGACTTCCGTCAGCTCATAGAAATACACGCGTGCATTACACTGCACGCAGCGGCAGCTCTCTTGGTTCATTTAACCGCATGAAATCGATCGAATAAGAGAGGCACATGCTGTGGGATCCTTCATTTCCCATTTCACCCAGAAAACAGAATTCTATTTCCCTCGCTAATCGTGACGTGTGTACAAATTCAGGCAACGTCAATCAAATGAAAAGCTGTAAAATTACAAACTTCATGTTGCTGAGCCGCATATCTCTGACATTTGCGATTAGAGACTTTCCCCGGGCTGCTCATATACCTCATGTTACTATATGATATCACGATACAACGTGACTCTGAACTTAGTTCTGGATCACCTCGTGCCAGTTGCCACGTGCGCATAGACTACGAGGCTTCGAAGTACAGATGATGTTCTAACAGCTCGACTTGCATTGGTGGTTGAAATAATCGAGGAATTGATTTTTGTGACCGTAAAACAAAAAAATTAACAAATCTAGGTTTTCGGGTGATTGAGCTACCTTTAAGCTCTACATTGATCATTCCAGATTTTTGAAATTCTGTTATACATGTACGTATATACATACGTCTGTTAAATTTGAAGCGACACGAGTATTATTCTATAGACTGGCATTTCATGTTCGTTTTCTTATTCTCGCAGATTTCATTAACACGTGAAAAGTGTCGTCGATGAGTGCTTCCACTCAACAGCTGTAACAGTAACGAGCAGTTTTATCTGCTGAAAGAAATTACATTTTCATACCTATTTCGTCGTATAGGTTGGAAACGTATGAAGAAGTGTTACCACTTGAATCAGACATTGACAATCCGACGTCCATAATGAGGAAACATACAGGTGTCTGCTGCCTGCCTCAAGGGCTAATTTTGTCCTGTAGAGACGGAGGAATAGAGAGGGAGGGAGAGAGAGAGAGAGAGAGAGAGTTATACGCCCATGAAATCTGCTGAAATTTGTGCAAACCCCCCAGGGACTTATCTTGCCTCTTGCGCCTTAGATTTAACTCCTCAAGTTTGCTCTGTCCCAAGGCTTCCATTATTCTCTATGTATACACGATAGTTTTATAATCACATTTTATCTTTTGGAGATTGTGAAAAATCGTTAGCCACATTTTATATGCGTCGTTGGAGAACAGATACTCTTTCTCTTCATCATTTTCTCTCTGTTTCTCATTCCCGAATTTGCTATGTCTCTACTTATAAGTATATATCCCCGTGACGGATGTACGACTTCGTTTCATCGATTGCCGGATAGCAGGCTTCGAAATTCGTTTCTCTCTTTCACGTGGTACGGACGTGATACATACATACGTATACATTCGCATATGTAAAATATTCGACATGCTTCACCGTGTTTCATTTCGAATGCAGTGAATCTCGCGCGCAGTTTAGTTGGCACAGATTTCACGTTATCAAATTTTTATGGTTCACCGGTACGTCACAGGTATACGCAGGTACACATGATGGCCAGCCGTCAATTTTCAAGTGCTGTATTCCCGTTTTCGAACATCTATCGATTCGAATTCCTCTCAACAGTCGAGCTTCGTGCACCGTTCGTTCCGTCGTGTCAGTTCTTCTCGTTCGCCCGACATTTCACACTGCGCCAGGTGTAGTACGTATGTATATACATACATATACCTACGTGCCTAGCGTCGCGTTTCAGCGTCAATCGTTTGCATACTATACGCACGGTGATATGTGTATGCTTGAATGGAAATAACATACTATGAGAGAATCTTTATAAATAGGTATACGATACGTTATTTCATATATTCATTCTTCTAGACAGCTGCGTAGCGGATCAATTAATTACTGTACGCGTCTAGGTGTTGAACGAATGAGCGAAAGCGTGTTTTTCTTCTTTTTTTTTTGCTTTATCAGGGAATTTCATATATTTGCAGTTTTGACAAGTGACAATTTTCCAGTTTCGGCTTCGGAAATCGATATTTCAAAAATTTGTCTTACATACAGCTTATGTAGGTGGTGCCGTTTCCCTTTGTATGTAATAAATTTAGTCACTCCGTGTGCAGTTTGCACAATACCGGATGCATACCGGATTATTCACCATGTTTTCTGCTTCATGTCATTGCAGTTGGCCGTAGAACGCGTATATATGTATTTATAGTCACGCATTCCCGTCGCTAATGTAGCTAGGTATACGACGAGTAAACTGCATCGAAAATCCCAAGTGCTGACGCAATCACGTAGCAACGCTGTATATTTATTCAGGTACGAGTATATATATATATACGTATATGTATGTATATGTATGTATGGATACCGTACATATCTATATGTGTGTCCGCGTAGCGCTCCGAATTTCGCAAATCGTTTGCGAGGAAATCTAATAATAAATGAACTCTATGAATCTTGAGATATCTTGGCAATGATGCAAATCAAAGATAAAATCTTATGTATATTATATACATATTTTACCAGAACGCGAACTAGTTTGTGCTGATTTTGTTAGACGAACGAAATCATCGTCGTTTCTTGATTTTCATTCTGTCATTTCCGATGGAATAATATCAAATTGGATATCATTTTCGATCGATTATATTTCACGGCGATAAACAACTTTTTCTGTAAGTTCATGCTCACTCGTTTCCATTTTATTATCCCCGAGAATGTGAAGAATTGAATTGAAACACTTGACAATGTTATTTCTGCAGCGTTCTATCGATAAAATATACCATTCTGTGGAATTGTGATGAAAAAAATGGTTTTGCGCATCACCGAAAGTACTTTTGTCGAGACCACGACGATAAAAACAGCAATAATAACAAAAAAGAACAACAACAATAACAACAACAATGACAACAGACAGTGCTGAGTGAGTCGTTTTGAATAAGTAGCACATAAATATCATCAAGGAAAGCACTAAAAATGATTGATGGAGACAGATATCTATGTATGGGGTAGTACCTAGGCTACCTCATTTGCTGTTTGGCGTGCGAAAACAACAGAGGGTCGAACAGCGGGCTGTAAAATAAATCTCGCGTTATGTACCGACCCGCAAACGCATTTCCAAACTTCTTTCGGTAGATTTATTCATTATCTTCATTATCCTTCAACGCCCTTAATTATACGACTTGACTGTAATCGACGTTGCGGCAACAAACTGACAAATCAGGAATTGAGAGTTTGATAGAATTGTGATAGGTATGCCGACAAGAATGAAATTCTTCGAAGTTGCGGAATTTTAATATTACTGAATTGGGTACATACCTATTGAAAACGTCTGCATTACATTGCAGCATGATGAAAATGCATTCGCTCTTTCTCTATCGCCGCGCCGTGCTGCAGTAGGCGGCAACAAAAGCCATCGCCCGCGCCACGCCGCGCCGCTGCTGGAACGATGGATGAAAATAGCTACCACCTATACTGTCTAGTTTCGGGAGAATTATTCAATTTGACCTATTTTCTATAATTGTAACAGCTATATCTTGGCTTGGCTCGAATATCCGAAACCGTTCATTTTTCTGTATGTCTATCTACAAAGGAACGTTGTTTTATAGTTTTATATACACATTATTCGGCCGCCATCAAATCGTCTGGCTATTATACATTTGCTTCCTGGTCATTACCTAATCATCGCCAATTACTGATTAATAAATCGCGAATCAAGGAAATGATCGATACCTGACCGTCTTCAAACGATACAATAATTTCTGTCCACTTTCCCAATTGCCACCGATCTGACGAGATCCTCCTTGTCTATGTCTCTGCATGCAGTGAAATGATTATACGTATCCATATTACCTACGGAAAGGAAATCCTTAGAAACTTGCAACAATAGCTCTCGCCTCCCCGCAGATGTCCTCTGTCCTCTAAATCCGGAGGTTCGGGTCTCATTCTACACGCTACATTCTCTCGCCTGTGTTACTCACTGTATTGTCTAAAAGCCTACTATCCGAGCCATTAAATCCATCGTGAAATGACATTCTGTATGTATTGCTATCGCTCCCGTTACTTTGCCGTTATACATAAACCCACACGAGATATCCGAAGCGATTTTTCTGGTAAATTGAGCGGCCATTTTCGTGGCAAGAAAAATACGTGTAACGTGTGACTGGAATATTTGCAGTAATTTCGTTTCAGGCTTTTGGAACGCGTTAGCCAAGGTAATTTTCAGCACGCGTTACAAATTCAAAGACGGGAGAATTCTACCGACGAAAAGTTTCAGGACAATTGTAATGTATGAGGCTGGTGTTGATTCCAGCATAGTCTAGTTTACAGCTGCCGAACTTTTTCACGAAAAATCGCATCCGTGAGAGCGGTTTGTGGCACAAATTCTTCGATGAAGAAGAATCTTGATCTTTTGTTACGAAAATCCGCGAATCCCCGGGGAAGAGATTGTATTTAGAAATGTGTAAGTTGTTGGGCGCCATGCATTTCTCCCTTCGGCCAATTTGTGCTTCACATATTTCTATATATATATGAATGTCTTCTCCCCGGTAGATTTTCGAAATGGTATAAAAAAAGAAAAGAAAGAAAATCAAGATTTTTCTTCGTGGCGTTGCCGTTACGAACTCCAGCCTCATAAGAGTATTTGATGCACTGGACCGCCGATGCCGTCCATTTATTCCGGTGGGATAAGTGAAGGTGACCCTTCTCCTTGTCTGGGGAGAGGATTTTCTCTGAACAAAGCGAAGCCCATACCTTTTCTTGCTGGGATTCACCATCGGTCTGGCTCAAGATAGTTACAGAAGGGTGTGTGTACGGAGACTAGAGGTAGTGTAAGGGAAATTCGGAGTAACTTGGTCGCCGCTACGTAGTCACGTGTTTGCGTAAAGGATTGCCCAGTCAGATTAGCCATTTGCCTAGAACATGGAATATACTGTATAGCTGCAATACCTTACGGCAAATATTCGATAGAAAATCAGTCTTCGGCGTGAATCCGATGATGAATCGAAAACATAGATTGCAACAACTAATTTTCTAAAACACGCATAAAAATATTCATCGAATATTCATCATTACTCATTACAATTATTCTCATTAAGAGCCACAAGGCAATGAGCAGTTTTAATAAACGTATACAATACGATGATTGAATAAAAAATGGAGAAATGAAAAAATGAGGTAAAAAACCAAGATTTACGATGAAAGGTATGATTGATTACCGCAGGCTACTCGGCATTACTCTTTTGTTTCGTCTCTAATTTTCACTGACAATGAGTTGGGTTGGTATAGGCTGCACGCTTCGAATTACCCTCATCTCATTGTTCTTTGTATTCCCTCGTTTTTTCTTTGTTTCATGTCATTTTATTTATTCCTCTTGTTTTCTAGCTTTTATTTATTTAATTGAAATTACCATCTCTGGGGGATTTTTGTTACTTTTGTTTTCTTGCTTCGATTCTTCTCATTCGTCGTTCCGCCGTAAAAATTTGTTCGAATCTCTCGAAATATTTGCCCAACGATTCATATCAATTGACACAATTTACCGCCTTGTGGTTTCTTCCTATTTCATCTGGGTTCATGTACCTGTTGTCGAATTCACGTATGCAATACGCGAGTCGAAGACTTTACTTACTTTTGGCGACATCGATTCGATCATCCCTCTCATTTATCAGACTCAACGCTCAACTTGACTTAAATTGACCCGGCCGAACTTCTCCAGCTAAATGTGGGCTTGGTGATAATAAAAAAAAGTTCTAACTCTGGGATAAAGAGTAGAAAACGTTAATGTTCGGGTCCAGTAGGTATAGATACCTCTGGAATCTTGAACGACGTTTTATATCGCAACCGGAAACATCGAACTCTGCGCATTTGAGCTCCAGAAATGATCTTCTTTTCGTTTTGCCCTTGAGAATTTATCGTCAGAAGTAAATGTGGAGTATAATGGGTTCTCGTTTTCTTATACTGGAAAATAGATACCTGGTTTTCTCGTTTTTCGTCCTTTCAGTTTAACGATGAAAGTTCTTTTCGGTGTAAGTACTTCTTCTGCGACTCTGTACCTACCTGTATCGGAAGATCGTGACGCGAGAAAAGAGAAATCGGTTCAATAGAAGAGCAGAGGAATGGTAATTCATGAAAGAAACGAAAGAGAGCTAATTAGAAAAGATAAACTACTCGGAATTTTAGTCCCTGTTGTCTCAGAGGGAGAACCGGAAGACAAATGGAAAATACGAAAATACAAATAAAAATATATATGATAATGAAATACCTACCTTGTCCGCTGGTGCCAGATGCTCGACCATTCCTCTTCATTCCCTCTACTCGAACCGACATGGAAGCGACGTTACCTATTTTAGCGTAATTCCGTTTACTGGCAAAAAAATAAAAAATAAATAAATGCAGGAGACGAAGAAGATTAGGGAGGAAAATGTTGAGAGGGAGGAGCAAAACGGAACAAAACGGGGGAGAAAAAACAAAGCAGAAAAATTGGAACACGGAGAGGAGACAAGAACAAAATGGCGACAAACAAAAGGTTAACGGTATAAACCTGCCTTTCGCACTAATTCGAACTTCTCTTCGAATAAGGAGGGAATTTTTTTCCCCCCATATCCCGTTCGCGGATATCTGTCTCAGTATAGCGGCCACTTGGCCGTTGATATTCTTCTTTTTGTTTTTTTTTCATCCCTTCTTATACCGTTAATATGACACTCGGAATTTCTGCACGAAGCGTGACGTTATTCGGTAAATGAAAATTGATGAAATTGGAATGGATTTAATTGAGCGAAGCCCAACGGCCAGCGATCGTTATTAATTTTGCTAATGGAAAATCTGGATTCCTAACAATTGTTTTCATTCTTTTTGGTTCGTTTTTTTTCAACCTTTTGACGGCGTTTATTGAGACGGAAAATCATGGAAAATTTGTCCTGAATTGAGCTGCACTTTACACTCATCGTCAGTTATGGGAGAGCGACGAAAAAGAAAGAGAGAAAAAGAGTGACGAGGAAAGTAAAATGAAAGAACAAGCAGAAGAAGAAGGGACAAAAAAATGATAAGAAAACAAAAGACGAGAAAAGAAAAGTTTGAGCTTTGTTATACAGAGTTGATTCGGGGCTCGATTCTCCCTCACTCATTCTTTCGCTTCTTTCTCACTTCTTGTCCGTACCAGTTTGTTCTATCTACCGGAAAACCGGTATGAAATTATAACAGGAAAACTTTAAGTATTCTAAAAAAAACTTTCGAACACGCGTCTTAGACGGGATGTCAGGAACCTACGAGAGACGGGAACCCTTTTTAATTATTACCCACCTCCTGGATTCCAGCTTCGTATTTTCATCCCAAGTTTTTCATTTCCCAAAACTCCATCTTTTGGCTTGCTTTTGAGCCTCTTTGAAAAGGATCATTTTTCAATTACTCATTTTCCTTCTTTTGTTTCGATAACTACTACGACCGTACACGCTCGTCAAACTGGCAACTATGTACATACTTATAACCGATATAGGTATATCGTTGCAAAAGCTGAAAATTTTCTAATTTATCTCGTCAATAGAAAAGAGAGAGAGAGAATGAGAAAATTAATTTCGAAGCTATTTGCAAGCGTTTCATTTTTCATGCAACCGAACATAGAACGCCTTATAACAGCGATTCAAATTCCAATGACGAGCCGCGCGACCCGTGTCTGACTATGAAGTGAAAAAAGCCAATGCACGAACGAACGAACGAACGAACGAATCGCCGTAGCTGAAAACGACTGCGGGAAGTAGCGGTAGAGTTTTACTTGAAACCTTTAAGCCTTTAAAAGTGGGTTAGGTGTCTGCGCCACGACCGGAGTTATGATCAGGAAAAGGTTCAACGTTCCAACGGTCGCGTCGGTCCAACGTTCTAACGTTACAACGACACTTATACCCAGGCACGTGGTACGTGGGCGTAGGAGAAGACGAGACTTCCATATACTTCGAATATTCCCACATATTAATATACTCTTCGCTATCCGGAATTTTTGTCCATCAGCGGCTCTCCAGCACTGAGCGTTCGATGTATCGAAAGTGCGCCGATGATGAGTGCAGGTTTCGAACAGGCATCGCTCCCCTCTCCCCGAACATTTATGCTAGGCGGAAGTTAATTGTAACCATCGACAGAGGAAAATCACGACGAAAGAATCTCGGCTGAAGTTTTCTGGCAAAGTAAAATGTGAGACAGGTAATTAGAAGGAGGAAAAAAGATGTACGGTGCCCAACCTGGTCACGCCTAGGGTGAGGCATAGAGTCAGAAGGAGAATCTGGTTGGGCGCCACACATTTCTCTTCTAATTTTGCGTCTTACATTTTTCTTCGTCGTCAAATTTCAGTCGATATTATTTCTTCATAATTTTCTTCCGTTGACGTTCGAAAACGAACTTCGGGCTGACGAAAATTTTAACCGTAATTTTCAATGCTCGTTATTCTGACTGACAATGAGATACCTTCCTTCGTCGAAAAGGTGATGAAAATGAAAAGCTCCTGCTGAAGCAGCTTGTATAATTTTCTTTGTTGCTCATTCATCTTCTTCTTGTTCTTCTTCTTCTATTCTTCTTCTTCTCGCTAGAAATGTGACTCTCGCGACACTGCGTATAGGTCTGTCAGCTGGTACATACAGTATACCTCTGAAAATCGTAACTCTCATTCTACGGAAGTATCTATAGAACCAGATCTAGAACCCTCGAATTCGCCTAGATGTGATTAACCCTATAGTCATGACGTTGCGTAGCGAGGACTAGGTTGGGTACAGGTACTACACGTTACTCAGAATAAAATTTTCACACGTCTTAGTACTACTAACTACTTCCTTTCTAATTACAAAATTTATGTTCGCTAGTTACAGCCGTTACACGCTCAAACCTCTAACTACTATCGTGTTATGAGGGACGTAGGAAACCGTGGAATGCTCCTTTTGGTACGTGTGTATTATAAATTGAGTAGATTTATTCAACATTTCAAGGATTCCTTACAGCCGTATGCTCATAGCTGGTATAAGATACGTAGGTACACAGTATGTATGTATTACATACCTACTTGAAGTGAAATGTTACCATAATTATTTACTTATTCATTCGTTTTGCTCGGATAATTAGAAAAATGTAGAGCGTACTTGAACCAATGCATGCATAGGTACAGGTACGTTAGAATCCCGTTGAAATTTCAATTTGATTGGAAATCGTGATTTTTAATTGGACCGAAAAGTACTTATCGAAGTGCAACTGCTTCTTGCATCTCTCTGTGAGTGTCGTCTCTTATGTTTACATGACGCAACCGGAAACTGGAGTCTCGTGATTGCATTTCCTAGTTTCGGGAACTCGCGATTGAAAGGCGGCACGTATATATCGAGAAGAAATTCTTACGAGATTTTCGCGAATCTAGTTTGAAAAAAAAATGATCATCGATTGGAAAACTGATGTCATCCGAACTCTACGCTACCATTTTCGCTCCATGTTATTGTATCCGTTGTAATTTCTTTCATTCTCTCGATCAACCGATTTGATCTATTTTTCTCATTTATTGCTATACCTAAAATCGATAATTATTATGATTGATGACGGAATTGATACATCTATGAGAAAAATAGTGCCAGATGAGAGAAACTTTATCGATCGTGTAATGCCAGCGTAATTTCGTATCCGATTATCTGTCAGCGTTTCGGCACTCGTCGCTGTAATATAATTGTGAAATTTGTATTGGGGAAGAAGGGTCAGGATGAGTCAGGAAGTCCCTTCGTATTCGTTAGGGGAGGAAAATCTGGCGTGTGATCATCGTCGAAAGAGTTTCGAAGAGAAGGACTTATAATTGAAAAGTTTGCTGACTCGGAAATACCGCCGCGGCCGTAACTATAACGTCGCAGCTGACGTTCGCTAACGATCAATTAACGCTTTTCACAAGATCTTTTCGCCGGAACCACGGTTCTCGCATTTTTTTTTTTCTCCACAACATTCTGCAAGCCTGGAAGTAATTTGAAGTTTTTCCAAATCATTTTGTCTGATCTAGATATAAATGTAGGCACAATTGAACATTAAAACGAAATACTGCGTCGAAGTTTTTTGAAGCTTTTTTCGAAAAATATCGTGATTGTAATTTATACGCGCGTTATATGCCTTCAATTTCTGCTGTTTCGGTATTTTCCGTTTTTATTCAGCAAATTTGCTCCCCGTATTCTGTACCTACTATACGATGTCGAGATTTTGATATCCTCCGGGACACGAGAGACCGCTGTTCAAATACAAATAAACTTGCATTATTACGAGTGGCAGCTGTCCGATAAGTGTGTCTGGTTTTGTCGTCTGTCGCACAGTAGGTTGCCACAGATAATAATATTATATTAAATGAGATTACAGCGCACAGAGTGAAGCGGATATGAAACCGCAATGTAGGTATATATATGCTGCTGAATCTCGCCCATAAGAACTCGTCATTCTGAAATTATCAGATAACGGGGACAGAAGAATAAAATCGTTTTAGGAAGGACCACAAAACTCGTTTTTCTAATTGTAAGTTACACACGATCAACGACTTCTAATTCTCTCTACTCATACGATGGATCTCAGTTTTTCGATACTGAGGGAATTCAGATTTAGCTGGTTATCATTTCATCTTGCATTCTTGTAAACAAACTTGCGGTAAAAATTGCAAACCGGAGATAAGAACGAGCCGGATAAGAATACGGCTAGAGGTAGGCGAGCTCTTGAGGCGGTTCGACTTTGACTTTGGGTTCGTGAAGTTCTATCAACGAGGAAGTCAGCGAGCGATGCTTTTAGCTTCTTTTCATTCCTCCTTTTTCTTTAGAGAAATGGAAAATGATTCTTTTTCGTAGTAGTGTTGTACCAGCCGCGTTCCCATCACGCGAGGAAAAGTAATGCGGTGGTAGTCGCGTGACACGGTCGCTCATAAAAGTGCGATAGTAGGTTCCTACGTGTATGTATGTATCGGTTAAGCATCTCACTTCTCACAGTCGCAGGCCCTTAGGTACTTTTGTGGGTACGAGACGCCCGAGATTTTACAGTCACTTAAGCTGAGCGGAAAAAGTTTCAGTTTAAAATTGAGAGAAAATGGATTCCTCACCGTTGCGAGGTGGCGAGTGAGACCGAAACAGAGAGGAGAAAATGAGCGGATGAGAGAAAGAGACAGAGGAAGAGAGGACAAGAGGGAGAAGGGAAACTAAAGAAGATGGGCAGCGTTGCTTGGATAAAAATTGGGCCTAAGTTACGATCAAGATGAGCGATGTATAAATTTTATTTTATTCTTGTATAAGGTCCAGGAGTAAAAATTGCGATCCGCGTAATCGACAAGTTTTAATCTACGATATACCGCCGTGGAATTGCAAAAAAAGAGAATAGAATGTCCCATCATTTCACGACAGAATACGAAAACGAAAAAGATGATGTATTTTCTTCTTTTCTTTATTTTTTTTTGCCACCGAGTTGAGCTCCGTGATCTGTTATTAATGGCTCTTACGTTCGCCGGAAGTGCGGCGTATATAAAATCCATGGAATGGTGATATTGTATTGACGTTTGAAATCCTGAAGATGGAAGTAAAAAACAAAAAAAACAAGAGATTTAAGATATGTCTGTACGAGCAGCGAAGGGAAACCGACGGCTCTTCCGATTGCCATCGTGCCAAACTTCCGAATTGCTTAGGGCGGAGGAGGGCTGGCTTCCAGTGGAAAGAGAATGCTCTCCCATATTTGCGGAAGATGCGTCAAAATTGTTTCAAAATCACAATTTCGTGCGGGTATTAACCCGTAATAAGATTTCTATCCGCGAAAAAATATCATCGGAGAGTGATTTTTTTCCCCTCTATTTTCCATATTCCGACAAGTATTATAATGTATTTTTCGCTCAATCTATGTACGGACGTTTCGTCGTCGATCCATACAAATTTATGCTTTACGGCAACATTATGCATTCCTTGGCAGAGAGAGGTAAATCGTGCACCCACAGTAATTTATATTAATATCGAAAACCACTGTATGAAAATAAATTTCATCTCAATCCGACCGAATACTTGGATACGCGAGAAAAAAAAGAAAATAAATAAAACATAAGGCATAAATTTTCGATTACTCGTTTCAAACGAATCCACAAAACTTTGAAGGTCGGTCGATACATCCGAAATTTTTGTGTAAGTTTGGTCTTACGTTTCCTTTCCCATGGGATCCCGAGATTTTGTGAGATTTCGAGTTTATCTCGAAGCGGAGAGCCGATCGTTTTTTCTGGCAATTCGATAGCCGCTAAAAACGCACAGAAGTACCTACCGTTGGATTTTTTACCGTTTGTAAAGAATAATTGTTGAACATGTGATCAAAACTATTCCATGGATAACTAAGTTGAATATGCAATCCACAAAATTGTATAAAACATTCTGTACGAATGATACCTGCTGGTAGCGTATGTAGTACATTAACATACAAAAGTAGGTAGGTATATACTGGTTCAAAGTTCGATCGGATGGTGATTTTTGCCTCGACGTATTTATTGGTTTTCTAATGCTATTTTTGTCCGCTTCTTTGCCGAAGGAATTTCATCGGTTAATAACGTAGCCGCACCAAAAAAGCTCCCCGTTTTCCCTATTCCGATGATATTATTTGCTGAGCCGGTATTATTCTGAATTGTTTGCCGCTGGTGGACGCGGTACGCGCTTCGGGGCAATTGAATACCATTCGATAACACACGTTACAGAGGGTAGATAAAAAATCGATCAATTTATGTAGGTATCCATTTTGTTTCTTTTAATTTCATAATACGAACGTGAAAAAATGTGAAAATATTGAATTGAATAAAACCAACCAGGAACCGGCCAATCGAATCTCCTCCGCTCCCATTTTGTCCGAATTTTCTTCCCATTTCGTATCGTTTCATCCCTTTGCGAAATGAAATTTTCTGGATCGAATCATGCGTTATGCAGTGTTCTTTTCTCTTCTCTCTTTCTCTCTCTGTCTCTCTCTCGCTCTCTTACCTGTACGAGCCAGTGAAACATAAAATGGCGCGAGTAGGTAATTTATTTGTATTCAGAAATCTGCACTGCTGGTTGTGCAAGAATAGTTACACATTTGATTTTTGGCATCCGAGGAACAGATTTTTGCAGTTCTGTTTGATTTCTGATGAAAAATTATGGCACACTACTTCATTTCCGCGAGGGTGATATCCGTATACGAAGTGATTACATGTATTTTACTATTCAATGGATTTGAGACATAACATCCGTACGGATGAACGTTTGGAGCTGAGAGTCGAGCCGCGGAGATACTTATATTTATACACATAAAAGGAGGCCTCTTATGCTTTGTGCCAAGTCGGGGGTCGCTCCTACACTCGCGCGTGTCTTGGCAAGCAAGTGACTCTGCAACATCTTCGGGACGGTAGCAGACTGCGTTGCGGATTTCTCTGACCGAATAATCCGGAAGTCGATATTTAAAATCCCAGCGTTCTCTTATACGCGGAAGGAAAAATCCTGAACGGGCGAAATATAACACGCTCGCAATTTTCTTAATCTCATCATATATATACAATTTTAAAGTTCCACGATTCTAACGGGAGAGAGAAGGAGGAAAAGAATGAATAAAAAACGAATAGATAACGAAAATATTATCTGTAGAGTCACGTGAGAAAAAGAAAATGCACATCGAGTGACCTCTGAATATGAACATCCGCTTTAAATTCCGTGGCGAAGATCACCGGCTCTCTGAATACTCGGTCTCTTCGGTATGGTAGATACTACCTAGACTTGTAGATAGAAAGAACGGAAATGCAGTGACACTGCAGCTTGCGCTTGCCGCAGGGTTTGAAAAATAAATACTTCCAACACCGTCCGTGGTAGAAAAACAGCAAGCAGCATAGCTTCTTGTCTTTCTGCAGTCTTCTGGATATATATATATATATATATATATATATACATACATATATATATATGGAGAAGAAACTGCGTCAACGATAAGAGGAGTTCGAGCACATTTACCACTTACATTAAATTCGCATCAAGCTAAACTTCCTCAACGACAAACACTATACGGCAGCGATATACGGCCGCGGGATGGACACGGTAGCTTCTTCATGAAAATAACCTAGAACACATTCTTCGGGTGTTTGATTCCGTGATTTGTTGTTTTTTGTTCACTTTTGCTCGAGGAACTGCAGCCAAGATTACGAATTCAACGTGCAACCCTGAAGATGAACGATGAACTGAATAATTCGATGAATTTGAAACTATATCCAGGCTTTTCAGGCAATTTTTCTATCACATTGTCTGGAATGTAATGTATATACATACCTGAAAGTTTCATGTGTCTTCGAACGTATACTATATACTTTGCTGAACAGATTTAAATTTGAATGACGAGTAGCCGAGGAGGTCATCGATGTTCGCATATCGAGCGGAATGCTCGCAACGAGATTATTTAACCCGGTTCGTTTGTCAAAGTTGATAATTGCCCAAATTCATTTGGAAAGCGCGGACAACGTATCACAGTTTGCCCATAGGGGCGCGGCGCGGCGAACGCAACTTGTGTGATTGACCGTGCAAAAGGTGGCGTTTGGGTTCGGGACGCTTTTCCTCTCTGGAAATTCGAGGATCGCCACCTACCTGCATCTATCGCGTGGAGAATTCAAGCTGACAGAGGGAATGAAATAAAGTGAAACGATGGGAAACGGGATGAAACAAACATTATCGCGATGGCTATAATCAACAACGAGGGATACCTGCTGCGGAGGGTTTATTTCCATTCCAATGTCGTCGCCGCGCCGCGGCGAATTTCATTCCTTGATAATCGGTGTATGTTGGGGTGTGCTTCTCTTTTTGATAGTATATTTGCGTAACGGAGGGTAAAAACTGGGAATATAAATGTAATATATCTTATTAATAGCTGCCCATAGGAATTCCCCAGTGTAAATGAAATTGTTAATCAGTTTCATAACGAATTAGCTTGTGTTTAATGGAATCGTTCTATATGTATATTGTATAATATACTAAGCCGGTATATTTTACGAGGTAAATTTCAATCCCTGGTTTTAATGTCTAATTTATTATATAGTCGTTGGCCCTCTTTCATCCCCATTACTCTTTTTCCGGGGGAATAGCTGTACAGATATATACGTACAGTACCATCATGGGGCTCCATGGTGTATAGATATATATTATACGTAACTGTCAAGAGTTTGAAGCACGGCTGAAATCGGAAGCATCTGCGCGCGGTCGTCGATCGGTTGTGGAATTTATTTCACTATGTATATGGGGATGTAGGTATGGGTATGGGAAAACGAATTTTGATCGATGTCCTTTCTTGAGAGAAAAAAAGCGAGTCGGGTCTACTGTGGTACAATTTTAATTTCACTTGATATTTCATACCTACCTTTACCCGCACCAACACTCGTAACGTAGATACAATAACTTCGGATCTTTCGGCGAGTGAATTCGATCGGGTGAAATATAGGTATCGGGTGTATCCAGGCTTACAAAACCATCGCTGCACGTGTAACGGTGACTGATATCGTTCTCTCACTTGCGAACCCTCTCTCATTTTTCTCGCCAATAATTGACGGCCGCCACTCTTTGATCGTCTACCAACGAAAAGTCCGAACCAACCCACTTCCGTCATTCACGGCCTCGAACTTTGAACCTTTCGTTTGATTCTATACCCACCCCTACCAACCCACTCGTCGCCCACAGTTGAGTCTGGCGCGCCTGGTTCAGTGTGATTTACCGAAATTCACCTCACCACCTTTGAATTCGAGGTTGAATTTGTGTTACGAGTTTCAATGAAATTCAACATTGAATTTAGGCACCGTCTACCCACCTGGGGAGCTTTTGAGCAGCGGTGGAAAAAGGTAGAACACATGCAGCATACTATAATGTACACTGTACCTACATACGTTTACCTACAAAACAGGATGAGCTCGGAGAGTGCGTAGCTATATCCTCAAATATGTTAGATACCTATAAAATGGTATGTAATTAGAGCTGCCGAATTCCCGATGAGTAGATTATTATCATACCGCTTACCTACATGCCGAAAATGTTCTCTGACCTCCCATGTATATGTGTGTATATGTACATACATATTTAGCTTCGTTTTCATGTAGTGTAGCTGTATCCACAGATTCGTACTCGCAGTTATAACTCTACCAAATTACGATTAATTATATTACGCCGAAAAGCTGGCAGAAATTGCTAATGGCCAATTAGGAGAAATTCGTAAAACTGCGGAAACGAACATTTTTATTCGATCGAGTGAATTGAAAAATGTTCACGTATGTTACATAGCTTCCGAACCGTATTGATACCCGAAAAGTAGAGGACAAAATTGATTAACTAACCAGAAGACAGGTGTATGTGAAAATTTCGCAATGCCTTTGGTCGTATCCTGATAATTAAAGTGAAATACGAGACCACTTGTTATTCAGAAATTTGAATATAAATTCAGTGAAGACTTAACAAGCTTTTCCTTCTCTCGCGGGAAACTGAAAACTGAAAATACTCTTGGAAAATTAAAGAAGGGAAACCGACTGCGGCTTCTTCCCCTAATTTTGTATAATACCTTCGGATCCACGGGTGTGTGCGTGGGAATCCATTTCAACGCATAGTATAGTGTCGTCTAATGAAATCCGTTGATTGTAGAAATGGAAAATATGCGATGTGACTTTATCGTTGTTATTCGATCATCCAACGTTTCAGAACTATGCCTAATCAAGAATACCCGATATCGATCACGACAAAATTATACTTCTTCTTGTCTGTATTCGGAAAGATCTGCTGCGTCGGAAAATATGTATATAAAAATTGTTGAAATTTCAACGCCTAGTTTATGACGGGGGAAAAGAGAATTTCTGAACACGCACAAATCCTATAACCTGCGGGCTTTCGAAACTGCAACGTCGGAGGCACATACACATACATAATTCGCAAACATTGTTCAACACGTTCGGATATTTGATTTAGCACCGGTCACGCGCAGCATCCTCCGGAGCCTCATCTGGTTGTACGTTATACCGTTGAAATTTGCGACCGTAAAAATTTAACGCGACTGCGAACGATTTACAAAATAGATATCCATCTACCTCTGGATCTGTGTGGGTATGGCTTTGTCGGATAGAAATATCTTTACACACGTCCCGTTGATGTATCGGAGTTGTGGATATAATTCACGCTGCCGAAGCCTCTACATTTATTTCCTCTGTAGTCGGGTTTCTTCCAAAATACTCACGCGCTTCGACTAACTAGGGAACACTTTCTGCAGACGCTATTAGACTTCGACTTCATCCCGAAATCCATAATTTTTTTATTCATTTTCTTTCTAGTACTTCCCCGGTAATCTGTATGAAACTCGATAAAATCGAGCTCGAACCAGTTTCAGACAGTTTTATTTTACACCCGGGGTAAAAGTTGGGGGAAAAGTAAGGGTAGTGGGTAGGTGGTATAGGTACACGGTATAAAACTGACGGGAATAGTCTGCGAGGGACACTTTCTCCTATATATATATATTTATATTTATTATCCAAAGTTCCCGGCTTGAGAAGAAATTCTCTGCTAACGATAACGATTAGCTTAATTGTTTTTTATCCGCAGTCCAGTTCCTCCAAGATTCATTGTTCTTCAGATTTCAGTGAAAAAAGATGTAGGTCAGACCGAACGGAAGCGGGTTATGTGAAAGATCTTAGCCCAGCTGTTGAATATCACGCAGACTTTTCGTTTTGTATTTTTTATTCTCAAATTTAGTGGATGCATAAACTTGACGATATTTTAAGCAATATGAGAATATAGGTATGCTTCTCCGTTTACTATTTCCGCGAGCAGTCGTTCGTCGAAAAATGAACAATCGGAACTATTCTCGTATCCCGTCAGAAACTGCAGAACTATTCGAAAGGATTTCAGAATTGGAGAAAAAATAAAAATTGAACTATCTAAAATGAGGCAACAACTTCGCAGACACGGTATAGGTACATAACCTTTCTATAAATTCGTGTACGTTTCAAATTGCAGCTCATTTCCTAAATAACGAAAGTTATCTGTTTTTTTCTCAAACAGAAGCCAGTAAATTGATTTGAACCGTTTCATTTGAACTTCGGTCCCGCTTTAATATGAACCTTTTTAATTTGTTTCCACTTTCCATTTGTTCGGAATATTTTTTTGCTTTGTTCTGTTTCGTTTCGTTTTATTACGCCTCGCTACCCTCGGCACTCGTTATATATTATCAACTTCTTTGCGTATACTATATCTAGATACAATTCGAGTAGGTATCACGATTCTTCAATTCACGATGAAGCTTGTTTTCTTGTTAAAAATTTTGGTTTTTTCAGTTTTTGGGTGGATATGGATTGAATCTAGCAATAAAATTCGCACGAACCTACCGCTGCTGCGCGCGGCTAATTATATCGTACCTGTCTATATAGGTATAGTCTCGCTAATTGATAAATTTGACACAGCGAGGATCTTGCCAAAACCAATCTCGCTAATTGGAGCACCATCATTTCAAATCTATTCCATCGCAATACGTATATACATTCACTTGCATGTATCTAATTGCCTGATTGCGAAAGGCCTTTACAGAATTTCATACATTATGATAATTTAATATTTCAATTATACATATCGGCGCTCTAATTACTTTCCCGTAAATGTACTCTAATTCCACTTCGTCGAAGTATATCACGTGTATAATATTACGCTTGATTATTCCAATAATGTATTCATATTATATAATGATTCAAATATTTTCGTCACGATATTTTTACGCGAATGAGTCTTTCTTTTTTTTTTTTTTTGCTCCGTTCGCGGCTAATTTTCCATTCCGCTTTTCTCCCCATATTCATTCCCAGCGTACGCAACGATGTGTAAGTGATCGCAGAATATTATACAATTATATATAGACCGTAATTTATCCTACTGTCCATCAATCGTGGTTGTCAAATGCCTGACTTATGTGTAGGTATACTATTGCAGGCGTGAAGCGAACGTTGAAATATTAGGCAGTCTTTGCAATTGTGAAATTGCCAATTTATTTTTTGTTCCCGTTGTCTTCGGTTATACCTATATTCGCAGAGAAATTTGAATACATCATCCCGCCGCGGTATGAGTTTGAGTGATATTACCGCCACGGTATATCGCTAAACCGTCCGAATGCTGAACGATGATCATGAATATCTGACACGGAAAACGCAATATTTTTACTCGCATTGCGCGTGCTTCTTTTACGTACCAGAGCAAAAGTGTTGAAGCTTCGGCGTTTACGGGGTGTGAATCTTTCGAAAAAACATACACCTGTATATGTATTATATATATACTTATGTAGTTACCGAATTGTTGCTAATTTTTATTCTTCTTCTGTGTTTCAGGTACGTTAAAATATACGCGCAACCGCATCCGACGGTGAAAATCTCAACCGTGAGCATCTTCACTTCGCGCACCAACTATGACACCCCGATATTTGATTTTCATTAGATAAGGTATGAAGAGATTTTGAAATTGTAAATCTGAAAATTTTTATTGGCAAATTTCCGGAGTAAAATTCCTCTTCATTTTCGTCTCGGCAAAATTTGAGACGAAAATAACCTTCGGTATCCACTGGCGCTCCTGCTTTGGGACATGAAATCAAATGTCAGGTGAAACATAACGCTACGTAAGTCTCGGATGTACACTCGGGTTAATATACGGACCAGCGATGCTGCATTATGGAAAGTAACCTGGAAAACTGAACTGCGTATAGATAATACATAGATATTCATATACTCTAGGATATCCCTGCATGTACATAGCTATATTCGTCGGGCTGTAAGTAAGTATGTAGCCTTTTCCGAAGTCCCCGCGTCAAATTCTGATATAGTCTGATATCTACCTGATCGGCTCGAGGGGTCGAGCAGCCTGATTATTCGGAAACTCATACCCACCGTTGTATCCTTCGGGCTGAAACGCCTAACTAATCTCGTATACATGGAGAAAATTCCATATACTACCCAAAGCGGTGGATAAGGGAATTGGATCTATGAAGCGATACGGAAATCAGATGAAATCCTAGAAATCGGTAGTTTGGGGATAATGAGATTAAACAATCCAGAAGTCAAAAATGTATTACCTGGTTTCAAGATCAGAGTCAAAACACTCAAGCGTCTCGTATTCTTGTCGTTATTTTATTATCTTCGGCTCGACCGGAACGAGGGATGCTGTGTTCCGATGTTTTAATGTACCCAAACTTAGTATCTTGAAATTTTGTTATTACACCAACGCAACGCGGCGAGCGAGGCTACGAGGAGGAAATGAGAGAAATTCAAATCGCCGTGAAACTTTGTCAAGGATACAAAAAAATATATTTGAGAATTTGAAGGACGCTGAAGGACTGGAAAGTTTTTGTTTTGCAAGAAATATAATGTTATTGTATGAGCACTGTACGTGCGTACATACATTCGCCGGGAATTTAGTTTATAAATATTTTTCTCCTATGAAGTCTCTACCGAATGGAGGGGGAAGAATATTTTTCAAAAATGCTTTTAGCAGTAGACAAAAGACCCTGGGGCTCCAAAGAAGAATCGCGAGACCTCGAGAGAGAAGAGAAGTGTGCGGATCAACCCCCTGGCTGGAATAAAAGGCGTATGAAAGGACGGGACCGCCCGCGTCAGAGAGCTCAGGCTATGTAAAAAGATAGAAAAATTTACGGGACACAAGAGGGGGTTGCTTGTTTTCATCGGCATATACACCCGCTTTTTCCCCTTTCAGTTTCATATAAGGCATTCCATGCCAAATCGACTACCTCAACAAAACTCCCACCGTCTATAACGATTCGATCAATGATTTTTTGCGTGACTGTACGAAGTACCGAGCCTGGAACACTTCCATCTGTTTTTTTGTTTTTTTTTTTGTTATCAAATTTTACTCCCTCGCGATTGATTTTGAGTAGTTATGAATTTCTGAATAGGATGAAAAATGAATGCAGAAGGAGAAGCTGTGCGGTTAACTGCTGTAAACCATTTTGGAGTAAACTCGCGACCACGGTATCTATTGGAGCGTATTTTTATCCCCAAGTGTGGTAAGCATAAACTAGAGACGACGCGATTCATTTTATCCAAGTGGCATTAGAGATGTGAAGAAGCGGAGAAAAGGAAGAGATAAATATGATAAAATGAATAAGAATTCTCTGGATCACGCGTTATTTGGGTTGTAACCTCGATATGAAATTTCCCTCTGCACTTCTCGACCGCGGCTTATCTGAATTCTGATATATCTATGACCTTGTTGTTTTCAAGAACATTGTGATCGAAAGAAGTTCGAAGAGGGATTGGGGAATGACGATAAGAAGAGGAATGCGTAACCTTGTCCTCTTTCCTCAAGAAAATGTACGCGATCCCTATATACTCTTTTCGTGTGATTTTCATTTTCACGGAATGAAGAAAGCGAAAATTTGGAATTATTTGAAATCTTTGGAAATTCTCGCACCCGAGATCACAAGTTTGAGTATCGTCGACGCAACGAAACCGCTAACGATAAGAATAATATCAGATATGTTTCGACGCCTGAACGGTTTCACGAAAAATGCCAAATTGTCTGATGTTTCTCCACGAACACAACGAAATTCTCATTTTTTACGATCCGGGATTCGCGGGATTGCATTTCTCGTGAAAACCACCTTCTGGTATAGC
Source organism: Phymatocera aterrima (assembly GCA_963170745.1). Lineage (NCBI taxonomy): Eukaryota > Metazoa > Arthropoda > Insecta > Hymenoptera > Tenthredinidae > Phymatocera > Phymatocera aterrima. The sequence goes on along the minus strand of OY720662.1, from coordinate 4,685,738 downwards.
GAAAGATCTGGAATTGTTCATGAATCCCGGATCGTAAAGGATGCGAATTTGTTTATACCGAAATATATCAGCCGAATTTTCATATTTCGTGGAACCGTTCATCCGTCGAAACATCTGATATTATTTTTCGTTACTCTGTTGCGTTGACGATACGAAATTGAACCTCATCATATATTTTCCCACGGTTACGATAAGGGAATATCTTTTTCTAACAAGAAACGAAGTAGAAGAAAGAAGAAAAAAAGAAAAGAAAGACCGTCTACCACGGCAGCGAAGACGGATATAGGTATAAGTATATTATAGACGTTCCCACGATTTTATCGGAGAAATAAAATTGAAAAAATTTCCACCATTTTCAACGGCTATATTTTCTCGGCTGACCCAGTCTTCCATATCTATATAGGTACGGACATGGCAAGTGTATATAGCCACTTCGTCAAATCCCACATATCGACTTTCACACGTCCAACGTAACACAGTGCGATGGCATGAGAAGTGCTTCTTCGCCATATAGGTACTTCATCCCCAAAAAAAGCTTTTCTATATTTAAAGTACCGATACGATATCTTTTTCTTCCATTCGGAGGGAAGAGAAACGCTGTCGTCGTCGTCTTTGAATCAAACGATCGATTCGTATAGATACGTATACCGTCGACTCGTGCGTAAAAAAATTGTTCTCGCTATACCTACCCGACTATAGCCACATGAGATTTGGGTTCCTATATTATATTCTCATACGTAACAAAGAAGAAAAACGGAAGGAAAAGAGAGTTCAGATATTTTACTATATTTTTTCATTCTTGACGAATGTATGTCCGAAATTCCGAAAGACCGAAAAGCAGATGGGCCGAAATCCCAAATTTCAAAAATACAAATTCGCAAGTAACAATTCTTATTCTAGGGAAAAATCGTGGGGCAAAATTTTCATATTCGATGTTTACTAAATCGAATGACTGTTTCATCGAGAGGCTATTCACGCGAAATGTATTTTCACATAGTTTACATAATTCCGGATGAACGAAGCGTAGACGACACAATTTTGAGATCTGTGACTTCTGACATTGAAAATTCAGAGCGGCTAACGTTTCTATCAGCCAATCAATGAACCGAAGAAAACAAGACCGAAAACAAAGGTTCCGGAACGGTGAAACTTCGATAAGCGAAATACCGAAAAACAGAATTTCGAAAGATGACAAGTAATCGATTATATTCTCAGTACGAAACCTAAATGTTTGCCTAATGTCTCCTGAGTCTTCGCATCTTCGGCCCTTCTATTTCAATGGGTTTCGGAATTCTGACCTCTCGAGTTTTTGGTCTTTCGAATCAATGAATTCGGTTTCGTTAACTTTCGTGATAAGCTCGATTCTGAATTGTGAACACAGGACTCGTCAATAAGCGTTCGATAGTTTGATCAATCGGATATTTCACCGCTCGTAGTCTCGCCCATTCTGAGAAACAATTTTCGGTGTATACTCACTTTCATGTTTTTCGTGTGCCGAATTTTTCGTTTCTACTTGACAGCCTTTCGTTATCGCATATATGGCCCTTCCATATTCCGCACTTTCGGTAATTTGACCCCAACCGCAATGCGAGCTTGAACGACATTTAAATACGCTGAAACCCACGTATACCTTAAGTGGGCAGGTGGACAAGCTTGAGGAAAGCATTAAAAATGATAAGACCGTAGTATCCAAATGAACCGTTGGCAGGGAACGGCCGTTATCTGGCAACATTTCCACATTTTACGATCCATAAAAATCTAGGCTGGGTCATACCCAGTCTCCTCGTCATCTTCTGACATTAAATATTTTACTCGAACTCTGAATGGCCGCTCTACATCGCTTCGTATTCAAGGCAGAAGGTATTATACATGTGCGCATGCAAACGTATGCATGTATGTACGTACTCCCTTGGACTACGGATATCCCATCCAGCAGTAGGAAGTCATGGATATTTGAATTCTGTACAAAGTAGAATTGACGCAAAAGAAAACTGCCCCTCTATTTTTCACGGGAGGAGAAACAGAGAAGAAAGGAAAGAAATCAAAAAATGAGAATCATCCAGAGGTAAATGGTCGACTATTTTCGATCGGAGAGATCTTTTTAGAGAAAATATAGGTTGGTACTTGATAATGATATATCGGATGAAAATCAATGGTTCGTTTTTTCGGTAATCGCATTGAAATTATTCGTCTCGAAATCCAATAGCTCGTTTCGTGTTGTAAAATCTGTATCTACTTATTGGCTACTTGGTGCGTTCTTGAAAGAACCTGAGACAGAAAACGAATGAGGCTCCTCGTCCTCTCCTTCTCTTTTAATACTCGATTCATGCTCCGCGGTGCAACTTGGAGTAAATAGGTGGTACATTTTTCTTTGTTCTCACATATGCCGCATAGTTATGTATAAGAAATTTGTACTAACAGTTGTATATTGTACTGCAGATTTGACAGTATCATACTATACATTATTACATACCTTCCCCATTCTCGACGTCTGCAGATTTCAGAAGAGGTTCAGGTTCGAGATCGAGTTTTAATTCTAGTTGACGGCCCGAGGACTCGGTAAATGTAGGGTAGGTATTATTCGGGATTCCGAGGTACATACCTATGTAAGTGAAACGGGAGTTTTGTTTCTCATTGCCAACACAGAATCCCGCTCAGAGCAGCCGTGGACCAACTCTTCGTGAGCCGGAAGCCAATAACATGTAAATTGAAATGGTCACAGGTATTTTAGAAAATTGAAAAAAACAAAAATAGGAAAGAAAAAGCCTGTCAACTTTTCGACCCAGTATTATGATACAACAATATCTCGATAGAGGGTAGAGAAAATTATCTATTATACATATCGAAGTTAACACTCGAACTTGGTAAGTTCTGAGGAATGGTCCCAATCAATCCAATCGAGTCAATGGGATCGACTGGATTGATTAGTACCTTTCATGGAAATCAAAGTAAAAAAAAAACATAACTCGGTGTTGGTTGTATTGAGGATTATTTGTATATTGAAAGTTAACGGTATGCATAGGAAAAAATCTAAGGCAAATCTATAATTATCCACACAAAAATATTAATGTGTGCCTGGAACATTCTTTTCCGGGTGCATACATACATTATCTCGACGTCGAATCAACTTTCGGAGAATGTGGTTATTACGAAAACAAACACTTGACAGTTATGTTTCATGTTGAATTCACATAAATTCTGTAGTGGACCTGCTGGAACATGCAAATAATGTTAAATTTAATATCTTTTTTTCCAACCGTGTACTGTCAACTCACTACGACGAAACTTGAACTTCGATTTGGTAGAGGAGTATGATTATTGTTCTCTTGAAATGAAAGATTCCTGAACGATGCCCTACACGTACCTCCGGTTTTTAATTTCAAGTTTCAGTCCGTTATCCTGGCCTTTGACCCTCATTAGAGAATCGCTAATGTCGCGACAAGATACCCTCTAACGTGATTTTTCCGTTTCAATTCCCGCTGCAGCTTGACTTCTATGTACCTACTATATATAGGTGTACGAACCTGCTCACTCAGCGATCATTATTTCACTCCATTATAAAGTCGTTAAGAGATTTTTGAGGCTGGAAAAAAAAATATCTGCGCATTACGAGGAAGCTATATTTCATTATCACGATATCCGAAAATGATCATTTTGGTCTTCGTACACGAAATGTTCCCATCATACGATTGAATTCGATTATTTTTTAATCACTCTCCCTGAATCTTGGGGTGAAAATAACACATGTACTATATTCATGTACCCAATCTTTCCGTCCGAATCTTTCACCTCGATCTACAGTGCAGATAAATTACGGACCAGAATTTTCAGATGACATAAAAGGGAAACTCGGCATTTTCGAATAAAAGTGGAAAAATTGCCTAATTCTAATACGCTGCGCTGTGTATTCATGCTCTGTTCGCGTGTATTTATTTCACAAACACAGGCCGCAGGGATCCGAAACGGTGAAATAAGCAAGAAATGTACAAAAATGTGAAGCGAGAAGCTTCGTGACAATTCGTTCATTAATCCGAAACCACCGCACGGGGTCCACTGACCGGCACACGGCGTGTAACGTGATTCTGAATTATCGATTATCCAGTATAACGTTTGATTGTGAGTACCGGTTACCACAACGACATCGGTTATCGCCATCGGACACTCCGCAATTAGGGTTACAGGTATAATACCTCATTTTAAAAATTATCATCACGTGATTTTTATGCATTGCATTATAACACATGTCGTGATGCGATGTGATCGCGAATGGAATAAGTAATGACTTTACGAAGGAGAATAATATCAACGGTTGTCGAAGCTCACCTAAACTTACCAAAAACTACCCTCGAGCGAATTTTTGTCGGAAATTTTTCGAACGTGAGAATCTCCGGCTGATTTAGATTTTTATTATTATTATTATTTTTTTTTATTCGCCATTTTGGGAATCATGATTCTCCCTCATCAACTATCTGCATTCAGACGACGAGGGAACAGGTTTGATTTGTCGTCGTATCTGCCTTATCGCCTTGCAAATTATCACCGTGAGAGGTCAAATTGCCGAAGAAATGACCCTAACTGAAAAAATTGACGCAGTAGCAGAAGACTGCAATAACAGGTATGTGTTTGACCTGTTATTGGAGTAAAAATGAATAACAATTCCCGCGCATGTGTAAAACTCCTTTCGTCTACTAATAATTATGAACCCTTTGCATATAGCCTCGTTGCGCTTTGATGCAAAGGACGTAGTCTCAGGATATGTATATGGCACACCTTTGAAAAATCTCCGCTCTTTCTTTGCTTTGCACATAGGTACTTATATATATATGCATGTGCGATGTATATCTATTTTCCTATCTTGCTTTATCTCGGGGCAACTAAAAGCTTCGGTAAAAGCGGCGTAGAGACGAGATAGCGAGCTCACAACTACGCGGTTCATTCAGATGATCTGGATTTCTAAATTTCTGTGGTCCGCGCACAAGAACTTCGCCATCCCTCTGACAAAATAAAATCGCGAACGACTGCAACGTGGATGAAGATGGGAACGAAAGATCGTCAAACGGTTCTCCGACAATCCCATCTGCGCGGTATTAGGTTTTATATTTTGTTTCCTGTTCTTTATCATTTTGTTTTTTGCTTCTTGCGAAGATTGAATTTTTTAACCGTCGTCGCAGGTTCGGTCAGATGTCTTCGAATTCGTATAATTTGATAACGCCTTCTGCCGTAGGTGCAAAGTATTTTGAGAATTATGCGTATCAAAGAAAACCGAGCGAATGGAAAACTTATCATCGAACCATTGATTTTTTTGCGATACTTTCTCTTCCTCTCTCTCTCTCTCTCTATTTTTTGTCTCCTCCGTAACTTATCGGATGAAAAATCGCTAACAATTTTGAAACGAAACTCGCGTCACAGACTATTTAGGATAAAATATGAGATACCTGCACCCCCCCCACTATGAACAACCTGTTAAATTTATTAGTCCTATTACGGGGTGAAGCATTAAAAAAAAGTATTATGAGCCACTCGGGGATCGTAACCTACATTCCTATGCAACCTGTCCGTTCCTCCTTTGGTCCCATTATCCATTCCACGTACCTACTCTATACTCTACTCTACGTCCGGCTTCCTCTCTCCTTCTCTCTCTCTCTCTCTCTCTCTCTCATCCTCATCCTCTTTTTTCATCCCTTATATTCTCTGGAACCGCACTACGAGCAGAGCTTTACAACGTGTCCACATGTGTAGGTACGGGAAATGTATAGGTATGTATGTGTCTGTACGGAAAGGGTATACCTATACGAAAGTTGGGAGAAGGTTAAGGCATTATTATACCAATCCATGGCTACCTACGTATAACCCGTGTAACATATAGGTTCTGCGCACACATACCGGCTACGCGGCTCTGCGTTATTTGCCGCAAAATGAATAATAAATCCTCCTAATCTCCACGATTATCACATACCTCATCGTTGCGGTGCACGGTATGCTCTTCACGTACCCATACCTACTACTCGCGAAAGAGGATTCTGAACTAGCGAATACCTATAGCCAAGCCACGCATTCACCCGCGATATACCTATCTATATAGTAGGCATGTAGCCATGTTACAGTATACGAGAGTATTATTACATCCCGACCGTATATTAAAGCCCACCTACGTGTATCAGTATGCCTGCTCTTGATTAATGCGGCATATCAATCAATTTGAAGCTAGAAGCTCCTGATGTTGATTAAATGAATTCATATATCTATCTATCTATCTATACCTTTATATCTGTATATCGTAGACATTATATAGAACGTAGAGATTACACAGAGTCGAGGCATCTACGTCAATATGTAAGCTTCCGCGAGGTACGTTCAATAGAGAAAGCTGAGAATTGGAATGGTTCCAAAAGTCGTGTATTCAATGGTATAATTCGCATGAAAACTGAAATTCACCCCCTTCGGTATAGGTAGGTACATATCCCATGCATTCACCGAAGTTTAAATCTAGAATGGCCCGCGTGGATCGAATTCCTTCGTTTCCTCTCATCTCTTCGACATGACGGTTAATTTTCAATCGCGAAGATCTCAGGACCATAATGAAGAGAAAATAAATGTTAAGAAGGGAGGGAGAGATCTTCCCGAATCAATAGTTTTCTTTATCCGATTTCTTCGTTCTCGATGATGATGCAGCTCACGTCGGCTGGTCCCTCGCTTGTTTTTTTCTCCATTTTTGCATTTTTCGTTTTATCAGCTTTTCGGGTATAGGTGCCGTTGTAGAGAATGAGAATGCAGATGATCGTGACGTGACGTTAAAAATTATAGCTCAAGTTACTTTGCGAATAGCTTTTCTTCGGTGACGGTGATAAGAGTTGAGCTAAAAAGGTTTCTTGTATATTATTGACGTGTGCTCGCGTAACGTGATTCACGTCAGGCCAAACCCTCGTATGTATACATGCTTTCACACATGCAGACCTACATCACCTTGTAATACAGGTAGAAGTATGGTTTACGATTCAAGAGCTACCGTATTATCAAACTTTGAAACGCGTCTGCATTCTATAGGCTATACCTTCGAGCCCTGCGGCACTCAGCAAATACGGATTCGCATAGGTATCTCCGTTTTTCTATTTTTCCAATTTTTTCCCTTCGTTATTCCACGTTTTCGCTTGTACGTAAGTATACTTTATGCACTTATCGCGCCGCAGCGACGAATATTCCGTGCTCCGATCTGCTTCTAAAAATTGAACCTCCGCTTCACGCACCCTGCATGCATATAGTATTCTCCTATCTCCTCCACAGGAGGATAACTCGGAATATGACGATATATCGCTGCAGTTGCACCGTTCCAAGTTCGATAAATATCGATTTTAGATTTGGTAAATCGGTTCCAACCCATAAACCCAACCTCAAACTCCTGTCCGTGTCCCTGTGCCACTTTGAACTAGTTATATTTCTGAAAAACAAAAAATCCGTGCCTGCCCCGAACATATCTTCACATACCTATGCATATAGTATAGGTATCTATAACGTATACCTATAATACATCGTTTGCGTTTTTCTACCGTTTTGTTACCGCTTTGTCGTTATCTTTTCGAACAACGGCGCAGCTCGTGTATGTATGCGACATAGGTACTCGCCTAGACTACCTATAATATTTTACAATAGTAATTTTACGCGATAACAGTCATTTTTCTATATATAGGTACAATTATTTCGTAAAACGTATTTCTTCAAGTTCGAGTATCTCCAGCAGTCATTGTCTGACTGCAGAACAGCGATCTCCGCGATAACTACCTGTGTTGATCATCGTTACTATATAGCTTCTGGTGTACAAAAAATGCGAAGAAACAATCAACATCATAAAGCTAGACGCTGGTGGGTGCCTACATACTACAATGTCAATATACGATAACTTATCATTTTATTGATATATTATTAATTATATATATATATATATATAGGTGCGTATTGCGTATCGAGGAATATTATAGGTATATAGGTACGTCCATTCCCGTCTCCTTCATTTGCCTACTCTTATCTGAATATAACCATCTCCGCATGTTTGCCTACGTTGAATTGAGATTAGATTACATGTGCCAGCCTAGGATTACGATCTTACGTATATGTACTGCGTAGAGTATCTCCGCAGAACATGATTTTCCGGCGGTTATACTCACTGTATATCATGTATGTACCTATCACACAACGTTGTATCTATCTACTCGTATGGCCGCGACAAGTTCGATTTTGAATTAATTCTCATGAAACAAATGACAATTTCTCATTCCTCTCTCACTCGCAATTGAAGTCGCTTTCGGAACAATCCCGACATTAGTGCTCGTGTTTTCAATTGTTGTAGAGCAGAAGTAGCTGACAGTAGATGACAGTAGCTGGTGCTATCGCATTGGGCAACGCGAGCAATTAAATAAATATGTATTGCAATATATAGGTATGCGTACGCATGTATAATTAGGTCAAATTCTGCCAGTCAATGCTCATGAAATTCAGGGGTTTTTTTTTTTTCTTTTTTTTGGCGAACATCATGTGCAACTTATAGCTATACCTACGGTATACCACGACCGCGGCGGCGGCCTTGACGTATGAAATATAATTTAAACGAATTTGCGAGCTAGCTGGACCCTGAGCCGAAAGTTTGTAACGAATAACGCTACAAGTTCACAAAAATTATATCTATTGGAATTTTTTAATGATGAAAAATCTTGATTTCTTCTTTCTTCTCTTGTGCGTGTGTGTTTTTTTTTTTCTTCTGTTTTCCTCGATTTTCGTTTTTTGGCACTAATTGGGTTTGTCCGACGGGGGAAGAAATATACCTATACCTATGCAGAAGAATGTGAGACACCGGGATGAGGAAAAAAATCAACGATGCACGGCGTGGCTCGGACCGTATTGACGAAAAAAATGCAAATTTTTTTTCGTCGAAAAATTTCAATACGTCATAAAGCTGAGCTCGATCAAATCTGCTGTACCAGTTCGATTTGTCTTATTTTCGCTAGTCTGTGTCTCTTCTATTTTTCCCCCATTCGATTCCCTATCTCGCATGTTGACTTGCCTTTTGGTTTTTTTTTCTTTCTCCTCTTTTTGTCGCCCCATATTTTAATCGGCTTAGCCTGGACCGAATTACCACGCTGGTTGATCATCCGCTTGATGAGAATTAGATTAAACTCTTGACGAGGTGTGTTTTATCTTTCTCCCTCTCTCTCTCTCTCTCTCGCTCTCTCTTTTCTCTTCTTTTTATTTGTCCTTTCCTGCTAATTAACTACGCGGGCTGCTGCACGCTTGTACATACAAGTGGATAATTCTTTTGGTATTATATAGCCTCTTGCCCAGTTGGCTGAAAAATTCTACCCTCGTGCAACCTACATATCTTTTACCAAACGACTGAATTATGTACACCTATATCGTATAGATACATACGTATATTTGGGTAATCGTAAAATGTATTTTTGACCCGAAGCTAGGGCTAATTTTACATGTAGAATGTAGTAGATATACATACGCATATATGCATGTATACTACGTACATTAATTTTTGTTGTACATATATGTGTACCTACAAGAAAATCGTATTATTCAATTCTTTCGCGTCGTATCGCGCGCATCGTACTTTTTTATAGTACAGGGAGACACATGTGCATACGACAGTTTTCGGGAATACCTTTCGATCGGAATCTCGATCCTGAAAAGCGAAGCGAAAATGTGAAAAAAAAAAAATGAAAAACTCAGGGAGAGGATGACGCGAGAAAGGACGACTGATAGGAAAATAACTTCCCCATCCGTATATACGTTTCGTTGATAAAAAAGAAAAAAAAAAAAAAAAAAAAAACAACAACAACAGAAACTGAAGAACAAAATGAGATAAAGCAAATGACACAGAACGAAATACGAACAGTCCGGAGAGAGCGAGAAATACAGTGCATAACGTGTCTTCAGCTCCTCATTGTCCCGGACACGTGGAGAGGAAACTCCACTAGAGAACTGGTTTAGTCCAGACAAAGAATCTTCTTCGTCCCCTCCGCTCCTCTTTCTCCTCTCCATCTCTTCCCTCTCTAGTAGACGCTGGTAGAGTATACGTTATACAGGAGGTGTACAATCGTACGCTCGAGAAAACCTTGAGCAATTTTTTTTTCTCAACGAAATCGCCCCGAAACTGATATACGTAACCTATATATCCCTCTCTCCACATCCATATTCTCATTTATTATAGATTTCGAAATTATTGAACATTTTTTTGTTTTCATCGTTCTACCGCGTCTTATAGGCTGAATCGTAGTATTACAGGTTCCACCGTTATCCTTTATCGAATAAACAAATAAGTATAATAAGCTATTGACCTCAATCAATAGTTATAAATAGTACGCAATGCTAGTTGATAAAAAATAAAAGGAATAAAATATGATCGGGTGCAATATGATTGTGTATATAGAACCACACTAAACAGCACCGCCCCAATTATTACGCAAAGAGAAGAAGTTTGCGTTATAAATAGTTTTTATTACACGTTTCGTAACTGTTGAACGATTATGCTATGTAGGTAGACAGAAGACGGAGAGGAAGAAGAAGTACGAAGAAGATGAAGAGGGAAGAGGAGGAGGAGGGGGAGGAGGAGGCTATAACGTGACTTTCGCGCACTACGATCGGTCGTTCCTGAGCCAAAATAGGTAGCCAAGCAAACGAGCAGGCAAGCAGGCTTCACCTCGGTTCATGCCTCGAGCACGTGAGCCGCGCGTGCACTTCGAGAAACGCAAACCACTGGGGCAAATATAGCGTTCGCATTCGCAAATATAGACGCGGAGGCCGGAAAATACTGTACTACCTACTGTAGTATATATATGTATAATACGAAGTAAGATAATAGTTACTTGGCAATAGATTAGGAGCGAGAGACGGAGAGAGAGAGAGAGAGAAAGACAGACAAACAAAAGAAAATATCAAAAAGTTTCACTTTTCTTTAGGAGTTGAACAGAACAAGAGAGAAAAAAACAAAAAATTGAAAACAAAAAAACAGAGATTCCTTCCACGACTTGGCTAAGCAACGACGCTGTAAACAAAATTGACCTTCGAAGAGGCCAGTGCACCGAACGCGACGCCTAACAGTCGCCATTACCGCAGCTGGTTTGCCGTACGACGCGACGCGACGCGACGTCCCGTAGCGATAGTCATAGTCGTTGTCGTCGTCGTCGTTCTTCTGCGATTTCGAGTGCTTCGTATACCTATATGTATGCACTCCAACGATGACTCTTCGTCTCGCCCCACGTACGAAACCCCCGCTGCGGACTACTTTTTTTAACTTCCGTTTCCTCGGTGATGGCGTGGGGAGAGAAGAAGGATCCGCGTTATCACACTACCGACCATTCCGCTATTAGTCCTTGGATTTTTGTTCTTTTACTATACTTGTATATATTATAGTTATATCTATACATAGCTATACTTATTTGCCGATTGTGCGAGCTTTGGATTTTTGGACGCTCGCTCATATGAATATGAGCGACGCTGACGCCCTGCGGATATTCGAGTCGTCGCGGATACGTGATCGTAATTCAAAATCCGCGAAGGGGCTCGAAGCTTCCCTCTTTTTTCGGTCTCTTTTGTTTCCTCTGTTTTTTCTGAGAGACTTGTTTTTTTATGATTGCAGGTAGAATAGGTCGACGCGTGAATGACAATTCTTTTATTCTACGGACATAGAGCACGGTTCAAATTTTGTTGGTAACGATATTCAGCGATCCACTGTTTTGAATAAAACTAAAAATGCGACAGAAATTTGCGATCTCGTGAAAAGGAAAATAGGAAAACTTGCGCGATGGCAAACTCCGCATGTTAACACTGCAGTGCGCGTGATCGATGCTAGTTTTTTTCGTCATTTTTTTTGCTACCAGAACGTGAGATTTTGTGAAATTTTGAGTTCGATTTTATACAGCATCCATCATGCACGGATCCTTCAATATTTCATTGTTTGTCATCACCTTAGTATATTGCGTTTTCCGATTACTCACCCCTCTCGATTGTCGTTTCACATGGTAAAAGAGTAGTTGAAAATAGGAGTATAATTTGTGGAATTTTCGAACTGGTTATAGGTATAGAAGAATGGCAATTTTTGAATCGTCTTAGGAAGTATAAAGAAAAAAGAATAAAACCATCACGAGCTATAGATATATTTGCCTATAAGTAGATAGCCTCGACCCGTAGCCACAAAAGTATGAAGAAATACCTGAATGCATAATAGTTTTATAATGTACTATAATAAAAACTGTATAAAGTGAGAATTATTTACTACTTTATTCTTAGGAGAGAAATAGAGGAGAAAAATAAAGCATTGGATATTATAACACGGAATTTTGTATCGCCTCTAATTACGAAAAAAAAGAAGAATTAATTAACGGCCTGTGAAATCGCCGACCGATATAAACGAGTCGGTATATTGTTCTTCCCGCTCTTCCTTTCATTCACACATTATTTCATTTTCATTTGCTTCACCGACATTCGACATGCCGGCGTGACTTATAATTCCGGACAATTGGGAAAATCTTGGGACAAGAATTTTCAAAAATTCATTCGCCCGAGCAGCTGTGCGGGATGAGAAAAAGAAAGTGAAGCGATAAAGACAAATTATTCACGACTCGAATAAATCGTGAATAAATATACCTGTGCAGAGTCTGTTCAGTGTTTCTCTTTCTTTGTTTGCTTTCAAATTAATTTCACGTCTGTTGTCACAGGTATTGAGATATTGGTGATTTTCGAATTTTCTTCATTGTCAACACGAACAAATTCGAACCTGTTAAATACGTCGACTGCAACTATCGGAAGATGTATAGATAATCCTCGATCCTGTCATTCGTGATATACGAGATTACAGGAGGTTCGTAGAGAAAAGCGAATTGATGCGATGCCAATATTCCGACACAGGTTTCGCTCGATATGATATCTATTCTTTGCCCATATGATAGATACATATTACACGTCTACCTGTTCATATAAAAACAAGAAATGCTCTTGCTTCCAGTCCAATAACTCCGACGCCTGAAAAGTTAATGCCAGTGTCCGTAAACTTGCCGCTTTTCGAAATGGTTTACCGTTCCCATAAGGGATTCATGAGAATCTAATTTCCGAAATGTGATTACGAAACTTCATCCGCGTTCATCATAATTCTTCGAACGCATCGGCGGAAGGATCGGGAAATTTTTGCATGGTGAAAAAGAAGTTCCGAAATTTTCAATTATTCCTCGTGGAGTGACACAGTCGTGCAGTTCGAACCAAGAGAGTGAAATTTCACAGGAGAAAAGTGGAAAGTCACTTGAAAAGATCGTTATTTCAATTATAATGTTATACGTACCACATTGCCGTGATACGTACATGCGTCTTTCAACTTCTACATCATACAGCGGCTTGTAATAAAGCTGACATTGTGGCGGACCGTATTCAAAAAGGAGAAGGGGCCACAGACTCAAGTCCAAGAGAGAAGGATATAGGTTTAGTTGAGCCGAATTAACATTATTCCCAACGTGTATTTGAAATTCTCTCTCCGATCTATTTATTCACCCGTATCCTTATCTCGAGGCGGTGGGAAACGGTTAACGGGGTCTGACGTTTCACCGTGTAGTAGGTATATACCTTTATGCATACACAGGCATACGTACATGCTCGAATACCTCGATCCGCTTCTCTTTCCCCCGTGGTGAAACGTTAAATTGTGTACAGGTAAATTTATCTTTGGCAGATATACTCGCTACACATATGCCTCTAATTCAAAGTAAGCAATTGATAATCACGTATCCAGTACACAGGAGAACCTGGCTAGTACGTGTTACCATGTATTACCGAAAGAAACCACACTACTAGCAAGCTAGCTCAAGGATATACCTACTCGCGCTAATAATTCGCAAGGTAGAACCCGGGGCGAAGAACGTTCACAATGAATCGAAGGACTCTCTCTCTCTCTCTCTTTCTTTCTTTCTCTATCAGCTGTTGTCAGAAATATGGTCGCGGCGCGGCGTCGTACGTCGGAAGTTTCCTCCCGAGCATGTATATTAATTGTCCTAAAAAGCAGAAAACGAAGGAACTGACGCGTAAATAAAAACCCTTTCGGCCGCGATAGAACTAGAAGAACATGAGCGATGAGGCTGGGGCGTCCACAGCAGGCGCCAGTGTTTTCCAAATAATTTGAATCCAGTTATTAAAGTCACAGTTTTCGAGTGATACTCGACGGAGATAGAATATCTTGCGGTATCCCGTTCTGCCCCTCGGATTGAACCTGCTGCAAGTTTATAAATCGACGATTGTCAAATATCAAATTATCATCGCTTGCAACACGGCTCGATTATTGTAGTTACGAGGTTATCATTGAGCTAGCCAAATGGATACGCGCGGACTCTCGACGGCCTCTAGAAAACGACAGTTTATTTATATGATCGATAAAAACCAATCGCCTTGTTCGAATAGGTACCTATTCGCCGCTGCAATCGACGCTTCGTCGACGCTCGAGCGGACCGATGAGCATGATGATAATTTTATGTGCATATTTGTCAATCTGTTGAATGAAATAAAAAATACAGAATCATTGCGAAAGCTCGGTGTGATGATTGACCAACTTTTTTGGTCTGGCGCGAGACGTCTGGCTTGATCAGAGATTATAAACTCGGAGATAGGTTTTTATATTTCATTGCCGATCAAATGTCATTTGTGGGTATAGGTGTAGGTATTACAGATTTTTGAGCGCATGTGACTTGCGTTTTTAGAAGGTAAACGTAAACTATCAAACTATCTTCTACCTACATACATTGGTTGGCATGTGGCTAATTTTGAAACTCGCATTCAAGTATATACGGCTCGAAACAGACTGCAAGTGTATGTATGTACATAGTTACATACGTACTTACTGGGCTATTTTTTGTAATACTTGGCGCCATCTGTATGAACATAAATGACGTCACCCAACAGCTGCTGCCGCTGTATGCTATTTTTCTTTTGACAGCGTGTATGTTTGAACGTATGGATATTTATTATTATATATATATATATGTATTGTACACATAGGTATATAGGTGTATGTATATAGATATGTGCGTACATGTGCACCGAGTTACGAAATTTGTGTCCTGAGTCGCGACGCGACGCGACGTGACATTACGAGATTATTATACTACCGGCAAGAGTATCGAGATATAAACATGTCAATTATTTTACAACCAGCTCATCCTTTCGTTGGCTAATTCTTTAACCCCGCGACATTGTCGCATACTAATGAATTCCGTATTTCAAAGTTTCAAGGAAATTCAAGTCACGACTTCGGGTTTTTATGTTGAAATCCTCCGTTAGCATCGATCGAAACTATTATCGATCGATGGATTGTTCAAAAAATTTGTCTGTACCAAAAATTGGAATTGGTTTTTTTCTTTTCACTTCATTTTCCAGTTTTTCTTCCTCTGGATGTGTTTACCGAGTGTTTTACCCCCCGCGGAGAAAATTGAGCTTGTTACAGGTAGATTTTTTCACTTCGTATATACAAACGAAGCAAATCTACGTAGTACGTCTGCTACAGCAGCGTACGACGCTTCCTTCCTACATAGATAATCGGAATACTTCGGATATCATTGTGACTCAACTGAAGAATAGTAATTGACATTTGACATTGATTGTAATATATATATAAATGAATATATCTACAAATGCGGAGTGCTGCAAACTCGTATACCGCGCCTCTACGTCCACCTATCCATACATCATTCTCTCACGAGAATTCCGTAACTGTGCTCATATACACCTATGCAGGAGTAGGTATGCTTCTTTGTGCGATATGTACAACGTCTTTACAAATTATAAGCATACAAACCGATCACAAGCGCAGAGGCTAATATAGATAAGCTTATACAGCCTGCCGCGTACGTAAGTATGCATGCATGCGTGTTATATTAACAGACGGAAATGACGTCAGCAGCCACTCACGATAAGCCCATACGTATGTATATGTTCGAAAATAAACCGTACCACGTGCTTTTGTTTATACGGTAAAATTGTGGAGGGAAATATAAACACGTAGTAGATTACACGGTTATCTCAAATTATACACTCGAATATACTATACTATATTTTCACTTTGAAAGTGATCGCTATATTATACCATACCGATAGCGCACGATGGACAATATTAATTGTAATAATTATGTACCTATCATGTGTACTGTACGAGTACCATGAAAACTTCATATCTATCATAGTAAATACATGCACAGTGCACACATCATACATACATGCAGCATGCTGCTGCGCCACCGGATGGCGAATTCATGGCGTCTACCAAACTATATTTTATGTAACCTCTATGCCTGTATACCTATGTCCTATAATATAGAAATCTGTTGAGTGGTGAATCCAATGAGTGTTCAATACGCTTGTAAAGTCTCATCTCGTGTGTATAGTGTAGGTTATATGTATGCACCAGCGTAGCTATGTGTCGCACCGTTTATAACCACCAGCTGAAATTGCCGTGAAAAAGTCATTTCTCAAAATAATTGAAAATACTCGATTGCGGTTGCCAACCGATCGCTTTCAGGCTCACACTCCAACTCCTCACATAATACTCGTCCCAAAAGCTGTTGACCACAATTATCTATTTAGGTTTTAGGTACATACCTACATGTCGTCACTGCGTATCGTCTCACCCCGTGACACGAATTGTTATAGCTGGAAGAATTTGGTTCCTATCGTTAATGAGAACGATCAAGTACAATGATAGTTTTGCAGTATTCTTCTTCTCGTTCTACGATCCTATTTGCCGTCTACTTTTGTGAGTGAAAATATCAGGGTGCGGAAAAAGGAGTAGAAAAGAAATGGAAAGAAAAATACGAAATGGGGAGAATTCGCGAAAAAATGAAGCAGAGAGAGAGAAGGAGCTAATATACGAATGAAATGAATAAAGAAACGGGGGATTTTCACGAGGTTTTCGCCACCCAGACGATTCGGTACGAGCAATTTGTAATTTCAACAGTAGGTGAGCTTGTGGAAAGGGAAATCTGATTTTCAGCATGTCTAAGTTCCCGAAATCAGTGTTACAAATATATGATAGAAAAGGGGAAGAAAGAAAGTCACACGTCGTACATCCACGGAAATTAAACAACGTTTCTTTTCCTGCAACTTGTCAACTGATTCGAAGATGGAAATGCGAGGAGAAAACAAAATTCTAGTCTGTTCGTAATTTCATTCGGAATATGTCTTTTTGGCTGAAAACAAAGATAAAACCAGTTTTTATTTTCTACTTACGATACAGAATAGGTACTCACGCGGCCTTGATTTTGTTTTAAAATATGTATAAAGTTTTTGAGAATGTGATGCGAAGCTCATTGAGCAAACGAAAAAATGGTTTCTAATTCTACAGCAATACAAAAATGGAATGGACGTTGAATTATTGCTTAGCCCAGCGGTGAAGTTTAGATATTCATCATAATTATTGTAGATGCGATGTGGTTGCTTTTGGTAAGACCTATGCCTGCATTGACTAGTTTCATTCGTGTGGGCCTCCTCATTCCTCAGAATCCCCATTAATCAGTCTACTCTCGGGTCAAAAAGGTTTGGCGGTTCAGTTTGAGTGATCCTTCTAAAAAAAAAATGTTAAAGCGTAAATTGAAAAACGTGCGTAAGGCGTTTTTGCCTTATTTGTTTTATAATTTTGAGCTAGCTCGGTATCACCTGTTCCCAGTCGTTACCGAAATCGCGACATTGGACTTTTTTGCACCCGGCGTCCGGGTTTTTAAATATTTTTCAAACTTTTAAAAGCCTACGGCAACGTACCCCGAAAAGACTACGTTTTTTAACCCTTTGGAGATCATATCGGTTCGCACGATTTTTGCACCGGAACCCGTGAACAATCGTTAAACGTAGAAAATTCTACGCTTTACGCACGGTTTTGAATTTACGCTTTAAAGTTTTTTTTTTTTTTAGAAGTTATGATCACTCAAACTGAACCGCCAAACCTTTTTGACCCGACAGTAGTCTTGGAACACGTGCCTTAAATTCGTATCGACTTTCCAGTGGAGGGAAGAGGTTTGAGAGTTGGTAGAGCAGAGATGAAAAGAAAGAGATAGAGAGAAAGAGAAAGAGACAGAGAGAGAGAGAGAGAGAGAGAGAGGTGGATGCTCGTTTATTCTCGACGCCATGCTGGATTAACGAGTTTATTTAATTTGTACCTTCGTGATATTAATTTCGGCACGGAGAATGCAAATTAGCTCGCTCCAAGTTCAAACTCAGGACAAACACTGCGACACCGACCTCGAAATATCGTTGCTAGTATTTAGGTACGACCAGGACCTCGGCTATATCCAAAGCCACGTCTTCCGGGGGTGTTCACTGGGTTTATCTCGGGTTAGGCTACAGTCCAGCCAGTCCCATCTGTTATGGGACAGAATTCAGAGGACTACCACCGCGGCGACCGCTAGTACCTGCCTAGCCAAATCGCAGTCAGGATGCACGGCAAAGTTGACCCTATCACATACCAAGCTTGTAATGAATTAGTCACGAGCTGACGTTGCGTCTGCCTCGAGTCTCGAATTCCAGCGACTTTTTGTGCATTTTGATTTTTAAATAGCTGTTTCACGTTGTCGTCTCCTGCCCCCTTTTCGTCGAAGTATTTATTCAGATGTAAATTTATGCATGATCTAGATTTCTAAATCCATTTTCGATCCGCTCTTCGTTATGCCGAACGGCGGCAATTGGAGGGTAGATCTTTTTCTTCGTGAATGAATTCCAGTGGCCTCGTATGGTAATAATCGACATGGTAATAATCGACGGTGTTATTTTCTTAAATATGGATTATAATATACCTCTGTGCACCGTAGACGCGAACGTTTCATGAGTGAAGAGAGAAGCGATGCATAGAAAATATCGTGAGTACGACCATAAAAGACGCGGACCAAACGCCGATGCTGCCGTTATACGATTTCTTCGTAAAACGAACGTATGCTCCAACTGTACCTACTGCAGCAGTTAGGTGTGTACTTATAAGAGTAGCAATCATTTCACCGTTGATGTTCTCCCAGTTTCGCTGTAGGATCTCAAGTTGCAGTAAATGGTTCACGGATCAACGGTTTAAGACCTGCTCTCGTATCCAACGGATTTTTTTTTTTATGGTTTTCACATAAATTGTTGCTGCAGTGTGTGGTGTTGATAATTCTACAATATTTCATGCGCCTAGGGGTATCTGATATTCCGACAGCCCAAACCTGTCCTTCATGGTGTATGTGAGAAGAATTCAATGTCGACGTCGTAGTATATGTAATCACGACTCTGACACGTTAATGAAGGTGTCTCTCGGAACTAGTCAGACACGTCGAGAGACTTGTATAATTTGTGGATTCCGTCGCTTCGCACGCAATTCCGTGATCGAGCAGTCGATTCGAAGCTACGATAATCAAGGAAATCCTCGGGAGTGTCTAGTTTGCATGCATAATCCGGAAGATATTTGAAGTAGGTATCTATAATCATCAAAATCATCGCTTCGAGGATCTAGTCCATTCCAGCGTAGAATTCTTCGGGATGACTTCATCGCTCAGTTCGTAGTAGCTATTCAACCAAAAACGGGGAAGTAATGATATTGACAACTAGCCGAATGATTTTGTTGATTAAAAGACATCTTCTTTTACAATGTGTTTCATAAATGTAGTCCACCATTCGTGAGCTCACAGGCTTTGCAACGGGTTAATCGGTTTAGGAGCTGAGGTTTCCCTCCTCTGTACAGTTGTCCCTCCGAGCGTAGATGTATACTTTCCAAAGTGGCATTAAGCACGGTGCTGAGCACATTAATTTAGAAATACGCCCTTGGCCCTTGAATTTCGTTGTGTGACCTTTGGATCCTGGTTATTGACACGAAGATGTGTATTGTGACCGCAAATGAACACAGAGTAATTCTCAAATTGTATTCTAGCGAATACCGAATAACAAAAAAGTCGAGAGACGTCCTTTGAAGACATCATTGTTTTTCAGACACATCCGTCCCTTGACTATGTCCACGCACGTCATGCTGTATGCAAATTAAGCACCGATACAAAAATAATTAGGTACCCATGCAGTTAGATCTATAAAATGGAACCTCTGCACGCGTTGACCATCAAGTGGTCCGTAATTTCACTCGAAGCTACCGTACCTTTTACATGCCATTCATATACGTAAGAAATAAAAAATATTAATGTAAAACCGGTTACTCTGGCGGCCATATTGGATCCATAGGAAATCTAACGAGGGAAGAGTAACGAAAAAAAAGAAATATCGATACACATTCTTGAATTATTTGAGCTTTCAAGACCGGTTTCCGAGTACCTACCTACTGTTCAATACGGGAATGACCACAGAGGTGTTCCTCCCGGTGTTTGGTGGGCAGTTCGAACTCCTGTGGAATGTATCATTCCGTATTTATGGGGTAGTTACTCCGTTTGCATCCTGGAAACTCGTAAAATCTTGCCTCGAAACCGTGACGCCTTGCATTTGGGTATGCGGCGGTAAATCCCTGCTCGATGTTATACTCCGGCAGTTTCATATAACTGTTCATTGTTTACTGCGCACGGTTGTCTTCGCACGCAAGATGCTAGCTACGACCGTTCTTCAATTCAAATTTTGTAGTCATTTGCCGTAATGTGAAATTGCAATTGCCGAAATTGCCACTGTGGTCGGGTAGAAATTCAATCACTTAGGACAAAAAATGTAGGTGCACGAATGATCGGTTTCATCATGAATATTTCGTAGCTATGGCTAACTGGATTATAAAAAGTGTATCACATGTGACATTTTTAGACTTGGATTTGAGTGCTGTGAAAAAACATAACTTCATATTCACAACGGATTTGGCTGGAAAAGGTCACACCGCGAGAAGGTGAAGGAAAATATTTTCAATTGAAAGTAGTCTTGAGCAATTTGATCTTCATTTCACTGACGGCCTAATATTCTTCCCCAAAGACTTCATGCGACTGTGGTCTGTGGTAGAAGGTCGAAGGGGATAATCCTAAGCAAATATTATTCCAGGTTAATTTCCGGCCGTTCTGCAATATATTCTGTTCCGTTTTTCTCACCGTTCTGCAAAGCGAGCCCAATGAATTGCCTCGAAACAAACGTAAAGAAGAAGATAACAACATCATCAACAATTTCGAAATCAGTCAAACTACTTTCACGCCGCATCCCTGGCCACCCTCTACGATAGGGCGAGATAGACATCGATTGAGTCATGGACCATAAAGCCATAAAGGGTTTAGCTCGTTAACGGCGTACTATAGTCACGAACAAAGGAAATTCGAAGCAGCTTCGTAGATACGTGCCATGGTTAATAGTACTATGTGTGTACAAGCGACGATAAGGCAGGTAGTCACCGGAAAACGGTCACGTTTAAGGGTTGAAGCTTGGGGCTGAGCAAAACCCAGTGTGTGGTTCCGAATGTCCGGATGACGAAGGTGAACGATGAACCACATTTTAGACGGGGCGCCGGTTTCCTCCCTTGACAAAACAGAACAAAACAAAACGAAAGAAAAACGAAAGAGGAACGAAAACCTCGCGGCTGAAGTTTCATCAAATTGAATGACTTTCACCACGCGGATGTCGGTCATGTGTCAGTCACGTGGAAGTATACCTATTGCCCGATCGTGGATAATTATTCAACGGTTGATAATCGCTGTAGCGTTCATCGAACCCATTTTCATCCCCCATTTTTTTGTTCATTCAGTTATTGTTCGCGGGGAAAGGAATCTGTCTTCTTCTGTTTTCAATCATCTCTCGCTGGGTTGTCCGTTGCGTTCAATTTGATATAAAAAATGAACTATTCTCTGGTTATCGTCGGAGATATTTAGGCCGGTATCCTGTGGGTATAATCTTTGACAACGGGATTCCCGTGAGGATACAGAACCCCGGGTATTTTCATTTTATTGTATGTAAAAAAAAAGAAGAGATTTCGACAGAAATCTTCGGCTGGTAGAAAGAGAGCCGGTGATCCCGATATCTCTGACTTCGTAAAAAAAAATAAATAAATAAATAAACGATTCAATCTACGTAGACCAAATGGCATCTCTTCTTCCTTCCTCGCCTAACACTCTATTTTAGTATATAAGTAGATGCGCGCTGGCTTCCAGCCGATTCTCCAGGACTTTTTTTTCTCTGGGTGCAATAAAGGGGCGCGGGGGTAGAACGGAAACTAGGACGAAAAGCATCTTTGACATTCACGAAGGAAACTCGGGATCCGTATCAAGTGCGGATCGTGTAGATGGGTACATGCATGCATAAAAAACAAAAATGTAATGAACATTTTTCCGCCCTTCGTAGCTTACCTACGATGTAGCTACTCATATATGTATAGAAATTTGTAAAGCTCGCGAGTACCTACCCCTTTGTCCCGACCTGCGTCTTTCCCCCTTCACTTAACTTTAGTGTAAATATGTAATTCATCTTTTATTCATGTATTCTAAATTCTCCCCAACTTTCGTGTACATATAGTTGTTATTCATTTTATTTTCAAACTCCGCAGCTTACTCTTCGGTATAAATGTATTTCAGACACGAAGAACGTAATCTCATTTCTCTTCTTCGGTCTCTAGTGGTCATAATAATATACCCGTTATATGTATACATACAAATCAACGATTCGGTGCCGAAGAGAAGGGTCGCGGGTTGTTCGAAAATGAATATCAGCCAAACGAGACACGTTCCTCGTTAACTGAAAGCACACAGAAAAACAAACTCGCGCGCACACACACGCGCGCGAGAAAAACAAATAAGCTCAACCAATTGCATTTCGGTAAACAAATGGAAACAAACTTCAAATTCCTTTGTCATGGCTTGTTCGGGCCTCATGCGAGCCTGGAACCAAGCACGCATATACCTATACATAGACCTATATCTACTACATATGTATGTATGTATACAATTTTCCAGAATGCCTGCCATTATTCAAACGAGAATTCCTTTCTTCTGTGTCCTTTGTTACAGTCAGACAATTTGTAAATTTAATGTAAATACATACCTATACATTATGAACATACATATGTTCACGTACTACAGAAATTCATTCATTTTACATTCATGCTAATGTGTATGCATGTACATAATTACTCGTATGTATATAAACATACAGCTTCATATGCGCTATCATTATAGATATATAGCGCAAACATTTCTCTAAAAACAACAATAATAACACCCACGCATCATAGAGAGTATGCAGGGTGCTGGAATAATTGCCTCTGCTACATGCATATGTATGTACTGCTATACTACATTACGTGTACGTACATACATACTTATGTAGGTACCTACTACGAACGTGAATGAGAAAATAATAAAAAACGAGGAAAGACAAGAAGAAAAAGAAAAAGAGAGAAAAAAAAATAAGAAAAACGAAATGCGAAGTGGAATTAGGATGTTGGAGTTTGCTCGTGAGGCATGTATTTATTTTATCGCTCCCTTTCTCCGCTGTACGTGCCTCATTTGCTTGCCCGAAAAACACGCGAGGTGAAAACTCTCTTCGCCCCTCGTATTCGTATGTCTTCCTCTGTTGGAGAGAAAAGCAAAAACAAGAGAAGAAAACCCTCTCGGTATATCTTTCGTTTTTTGTTTCGTCTTTCTTTTTCTTCCCGAAACGTGAGAGAGATAATCTTTTAACTTGCGAGATAGGTTGGCGGGGTACGTCCGAACCGTATCTACTCAACCCCGCAACCCACAACTGCCCGCGCGCAAAACTTCCTCTGAGTTATTACCAACAATTTGTTATTGGCGTTTGTTTGTAGGCCACAACTACTATACTACAGCATTCACGTTTTGCTACCGTTTTCTGCAAATTAATAAGACAAATGGCTGATTGCTCAAACGGTCTGACACACGACGCGAAAACCCTTGAAATTTGAAATATTACCAAAGTAAAGAGCTGACGAATCGTCGCTGAATCTGAATAGAATGAATTGTATTGATGCTCTTGGTTTATCGTCGGTACAGAACCACGAAAAATTGGATACCGGCTGAAATTTTTACCAGCGATTTGGGGAATTACCGCCGCGCATAGAACAAATATGATTCAGACAGGAAAATGTGAAACAGGGAATTTGGAAAAACATACCCCAACGTTGTGAAGCTTCGACCTCATTGTATTGTAATAACACATAATACAATTCATCGTACGATTCTTCCACTAACCGCTGTCCACTCCCTTTATCATTTAAGGTCTGCGATTGTCTGGGTATCAGCAAAGAGTGCGATTACTTTGGACTAAAACATCAGAGCGCCAAGGGTGAAGAGCTATGGTTGAACCTGAGGAACCCGATCGAACGTCAAACTGGAGGCGGAGTAGCTCATCTGAGGTTTGCTCTTCGGGTCAAATTCTGGGTACCTCCGCACTTGTTGCTACAAGAAGCTACGAGGTGAGTTTCACTTCTTCTTCTTTTTCGTCTTTTTTTTCTCATACTTCGGACGTTCCAATGACTTTTCGTTTTGGAAAAGAGAAAAAAAAGAGTCATTCTCATCCGCGGGAAAATTAAGATAACATTATGTACGAGAAGCATCTTTGCAAAGTAAGACAGCGATATATATATGTATACATATATATATAACGATTGAATTATGAAAAAGCACTTCGTCTTACGCTGTATACCTAAGTGCCCACTGAAACATGGTTCCTTGGGGCTATGGCACGCGTCTTTCTATACTGTTTTTGTATCCATGCACGAACCTGATATCCTGGCCGGAATACGGGTGGATCATCGTCGTGTCTTTGTATGTGTGTGCGACGTATGCTTAGCCCGTTCAGAATGGTTTTGGAGAGAATTTTATTGGTTGCCCACCCCTAATTTTTCCAAATTGCCTGCCATTTTATATCGACGAATATAAAATAGCAGGCTACGGAAGAAGGAGAAGGAGAAGAAAAAGAAGAAGATGAAAAAGAAGGAGGGGGCTGGAAAATTTTATCCAAAGGTTTTGAGAATCCATCAGGCAGATAGATCCAACTAGCAGAGCGTGACGAGATTCTCTTATGTCGGATGAGGTTAAATGCGACGAAGCGCCCGGTACCCATGCATAGTATATAGCCTCGCATTTGCAGAGCGAAAAATTCTAGCTTAACAGACCCGCTCATCCGAATTTCAATCTTTGTGAACTGAATGAGAGATGCACGCAAATGCAGGAGTAGAACTACTAGAGAAAAATGGTAAACGAACATGATTTCAGATTTTAATCAGCTTTTTTCCTATCGCAACCCGCCCCCGGGTAACGAAGGGCCGATGAAATTCGATTGAGTGAGAAACTCCATATAAATTTACGGATAAAATTGTCGTGCGGAGATAATTTTGTCCGCAATCGAATTCACCGAGGAAAAGAAGAAAAAAAAGGAAAATGAAAAAAATATGAAGAAGAATGGAAAGGATGAGAGTAACGATCGACCATTCTAATGGCGCACGGCAATTCTATACGTACATATCTATAATATGCAAAATAGAATCGATATAATAGATATAACTAGACGGGGGTAGAGAAACCGTTGGAATAACTAACCGGGAGGAAATGAAATACTGGAAGCAATCAAGCAACGTCAAACATCTCATGTTACTTGAGGTATTGATACTCTTGATTGGTTTGTTAAGAGGATTGGATCAGAGAAATTGGAATGCGCTTTATCTATCATGAATTTCTTAACCCTTTCTTCAATTTCTTAACCCACCCAAAATACGTTGTAACATAATTCATAGATACGATAGCACAAAAGAAACCGCAACGAGTCTAATCGTGGATTATATTTTCTACCATTACCATTTAAGGGCACAAGCACTAAATACACGAATAGAAATAACATCGTCATAGATTGTGACTCGCTATGTGTTCTAGATTTCTTGTTTGGCATATAGGTAGATTGCCGGTGGATGTAATTTACTGAAAATACTTCGATCTACAGAAATATTTCGAGAACTACGTGATCATTGATTGAGCAGACGATTAGAACGTAAAAAAGAGCTTCGGTTTCAAAAAAGCTGCGTCACGGATCTCCTCAGATTAGATACAGCAGAGATACAGCAGAGGTGATTAGCCAGAAATGTCCGAACTGAAGAACTTGATGTCTGATTTGCGAGAAGCATTCTCATTAGACGGCAAATATTGAATTTTCAGAATCCACCTCGTCACACAAATTTTCAAGTTCAAAGTTTTAAAACCAGTTCAAATTTCTGCGACCGCGGTATCACGCCTGCGAATGATTTCGCGTGTTTTCTCCCGAATCATCTGTAGAACGGAGTTGGTCGCCCTTGAAGCGAAAAACATCTATTGATTTATCAGTTACGTATACCCATACCTATAACTAAAATCGGTCTAGAACAACTGGAGGAACACTCGTAAAACCGTCGAGTAGATTGGGTGTGGGATTAATTTGAACTGAGTAGTTGAGCTACAACGCAACAACACCGGAGCGGAAGGGAGGTGTATCTATAGGTATTTGAGACGGATTTAGTTTTATGCCTGTGGGAAGAATTTTTGTTTTCTACCAATCCTTCTCTGTCTTCCGATTTAAAATCGTACATTCCCACCTCTCGGGAATAAACTACTCTCCCTGTTGGCTTTCTTCAGTTCGTCTTATTCTTATTCTTCGTCTTCGTCTTCGTCTTCTTCTCCCATTCGGATGGTCAAATTTCTCGCGGGTAATCTACCGTGTAGAGAGAAATAGGGCCAAGTCACACATACATACCTTATGTATACCTCTGTATATATACATATGTATGTATGCTCCTACCAGAGATGGTCTATTGCGTGGCTTGTTGTTTGTCTACAAGGCGAACGTGGAACTTTTTCCTTCAACTTCACGAACACTCGAAATTGCATTTCCATCCTACAGGCTTTTTTCCTACATCTAGGTCCTTCTTCGTTGCATTCATCCACTTTCCAGAGTTCAAGTTCCACCTTTTATGCACTGAACGAAACAAAAAAAAAAACTGAAAAATTGACCAAACTTCCTCCAACGTGCATCATCCTTTACAATCGAGCAAATGTATGCATGCGACCCGAGTTCTCGTCGATATGCCAACACATCATGTCATGACCAGAAATTTACTATTTAGAGATCGATACTCAATCGGGTGATATTTGGTTCTACGCTTTTCAACACTTTTCAATAGTCATTCAACCTGCCTGGCGCTTTGATGACTCGAATTTCAAACTCATCTTATCTCGTAATATTGCGATCATCAGCTTACGAATTACTCGTTTCATTATAGACCGATATTCAACGAAAGCCCCTCTGTGTTATGAGTCTACCTTGTGCCTGCATCGAAATCAGGAACTCTCGTGTCGTTAATGACTCTGCTTCTGCAGTCGAAGTATCATTATCCTTTCTCTTAATTGATTGAAAGAAGGAAAAGGTTAACGACGAGCCGATAACACTCTGCTGCTGTCTCGGTTCACAGTACTCTTGCTCCCAATTAATCTTCGGATACGTTATATGTCATGCCTAATAGAAATTGCACAACCCTGGATATCTCATTCATACCGTGAAGTGATATTATACGTACAGTACAAATATCTCCACACATGATTGCATTTACATACGTAGATACTATGTAGTTACGTCTACATTATAAAATGATATTCTATGTACACTTTCATCTGAACTCTCATCTTACTTGGGTATTTCTGAGTGAACTTTAACGAAATTACTCACCAAGGCTTGTTGAGATAGATCCAGGATGAGCGACCAGACAAGAATATAGCGTTCGGGGGTGGAGTCGGGCCATATAGACTCGAGGGCTCAAGTAAGGACCGTGTAAAATTAATCTGACGTAGAACCAGATTTAATTACTCTACAGTCTCTCTCTTTCTCTTTCACTCTCTCTCACACACTATCTTTCTCGAAACGACCTATGTGCCTCTCAAGAGAAACTCCCACCAGTTAAAACGACTAGCGGAGCTGTCAGGTCTAAGTCACAACTTCGTAGACTATACTACTTTGGCTAGTTGGTGGAATAATCGATTTTCACAGGGTATGAAAACGTCTTGTGCACTCTTGAGCGTTACTCCCGTAATTCTACTATTGAAAATTCACTCCAACGCCAATTCACTCACTCCGGTCAGCGTTGCATTTTCCGGATATTGTAACTCTGAAACCTATAGGTAGTATGCAGAATCAGTTTCGTACACCGACCAAGATGAGGATTCGTGGTTTATCACCAGGATACGAGTTTCTTACTTTTTCAAACTTTGATCGCATTGCCCGAGAAGAACTGCAGAATGTATAACTTATTCCCGAAGATATCCATAATTCATTTCTGCGGTTTAATCTCACCGGGTCATCGCTTTCGTGACAATATTTATACTGCAATTCTTTGACCATTTTCCATCTCTTTATTTTTCGATTTAACTCAATCCTTGCTCAGCTAACCATACCTCTCGGCTGATCGGCTGGCTATCGACGCGCGTGATTCACTTCCGAATTTAACTTATATAACGTGCATACAAACGGTTCTCTTTTGAGAATACAAAAAGACGGAAAGAAAGATGGAGGAAGAGCGAACTTTTTGGAGATTCTGTTATACGTGATGAAAAAAACCTCTTTCTAAATCACTTCTGCTCTACGTATACATTATACATTTGCAGAGTACATTTAATCTCTGCATCTTTCATCAACGCAGACAGAAACCAATTCTCGGCTCTCTTGAAAATTTGATTTGAATTTGAATTTAAATTCAAATTTGCATTTGAATTTGAATTTGAATTTAAATTTAAATTTAAATTCAAATTCACGAAGGAATCGTCTCGGTTACGCCGACCGCGCCTAATTTTATTGACACATCTTTCATGTCTGGTTTACTACTCCCTATTCTCCGTTTATATGCCACCTATAGCTATACCCAGCTCATAACGCAGCGGCATCTCGATTCTAATTGAACCGCAAGAAAAATACTGCCAAGGAGGTGAATTAGTTTTCATTTCAACTTAAGCCATAATGAAATCATTTTATGAGCTGCAAAATAGCCAAAGACTTTATTGCGCTCAATTCAGACTGCGTGCGATCATTGATCTTTCAGATTGTCTTACTGAAGCTGCTGTATTACGTGTTCGCCATAGATGAATCGAATTGAAAAATATAACCAGAATCGCTGTGAAATTATTCTACGCCTTGCATATTTTGTGGTGAAGAATTCCTTCGGCTAACTCTCGGGCCCTTTCAGGATCGAACGGTACGAAATTCGTGAATGATGATTTTCGACGGGGCGCAAAGTCGACACGGTTTTATTCGAGTAATACGCTCATCGTTGACCGGCGGGATTCTCTGATCCATTACCAATGATCCGTACCTACACTTAGGAACATAAACCTATCTCTATACTGTAACAGAATATAATATCCTCTGGTCTCTGTAACGGCTTGTAACTGCACCAACATGGCAAGTATCGGTACATGTATATACATTTTCAAGTCATAAGCCATAAGTTATAAGTGCTATTTTTCCCAGACTTCATCCTGACCCGATAAAAGCCGCGAGCCAAAGTTCTTCACTTCCGTATTTTCTCCTTTATTCTTTTCTCTTTTTCTGCTTCTTTTTCTCTTCTCCGTTTTGTCGGAGCTCGCGGGGTCCAGAGACATTCAATGGAATATCTTTATCGAAGGCCAAGAGAGCGAGAAGGATAGGGAAAGAGAGAAACCCGAGTAGGGGTTCGAATATGCTGGGTGGACAGCAAAAACACTTGAATTCACTCCGAAATGGAAAAGATAGTCGAAGAACCGAGGGAGGGAGGTATGGCAAGGACGGGGAATAGAGGACGGAGTATGGAGGATCGAACTGAGAACTTTACGGGGGTTGAACGAGGACGGAAGAGGGTTGCGATATAAATCAGAGGTTATTACAGCCGCGTACGCCGCAGTATCGCTGCGGCCAAGGAATAGAAATGCATTCTCAATATTGGATTCCAGAATATTCTACCATTGTGTGTAGTCTTCTGATACCGAGAGTTTCCGTCGAGCCAATTTTATTCTTGTGTCATGAGAAAAGCTCTCGGCGAACGACGTGGAAGAGAAGAGAGAGAGAGAGAGAGAGAGAGAGAGAGAGGGAGAGATAGAGGAAGAAAAATTGAATAACAAAAAAACGAAAAACGGAAAAAGTAAAAACGACGAAGCTCTGTGCGAAGAAAATCTTCCTCGGTATCCTATAGAATTATAGATATTGATATATCCTCCTGCCAAATTCCCATATATAAGTTAAATTGATTCCATTCATCGAACCTTGCAGTGATATAACCTTTCGATTAAATTTCTCACCGTGGTACTTTTTTATTGCAATTTCTTTCCAAGGTTCCCGTAATAGCCTTCTCCCCGCTGATATCGGATAATTCCTCATTCCTTCCGCTACGGGAACCAAAAATTGAACAAGTCTCAAATGAGTCGAATTGTCAAACAAGATTATCGACTCTTGTTCATGTGTTGCGTTTTTAAATATACATTTTTTCATGCATGTGGAGGTTGAAGAGCCGTTTCACATTGGGAAGGATAAAAT
Organism: Phymatocera aterrima; assembly: GCA_963170745.1. Lineage (NCBI taxonomy): Eukaryota > Metazoa > Arthropoda > Insecta > Hymenoptera > Tenthredinidae > Phymatocera > Phymatocera aterrima. The sequence goes on along the minus strand of OY720662.1, from coordinate 4,655,264 downwards.
CCCTGGTATAATATTTCTGTAAAAATGACGTGTTTTGGTCGAGAATCTCGGGCACGTGGATTCGAGAAGATCGAGAGTCAACTCATGCGATAGACATAGGAGGTATATGTATGTATACCTACTTATACATATGTACAAGCCTGCTGCAAAAACAGGCTCGTGGATTCGATAAATACTAATTAAGTTTTTGTTCTTGTTACACGATTATCGCCTGCAGCTAATCGAGAAGAGACTGTATAAACTAATTCGCATAAGCATTGCAATCAGCACCGTATCCTCCGTGCAGGCCGTGCACACGAGCAGCAACCTAGATCTGAATTTCGGTCGAAAGTTGTGAACATTACGGTTTTCACGAATCTCAATATAGACGGGAATAATATGTACTGCAGTAATGACAGTACTGTGTGATTTTCGATCTGACTGAACTTCGTGCCAACTTTTTGAATAAAATACTGATTATTTCGAATTTTTGTCAACGATTTTACATGTAACAAACAATTTTTCATATGAAATTCCGGATTGTGGAGATTAACGGGACGAAATTTTACTCGTAGATAAAACATCCTGTCGCTACGTGTATCACAGGAACTATACACAATACGTATAATACGTACATACATACATGCATACACGTATGGACAACCAATATACGTGTCCGCAGTTGCTACCGTAGCAATTTTATATACGCAGACTGAAGATGAGGACCCCGGGTTATGTTATGGCTTGTGAGTTATGAGTCACACGCTTACAGGAGTCCAATGTGCGGTCTTGGGAATCGGAGATACCAATATAGAAATGAGAAAGAGGAAACGAATCATGATGAAATACAATATTAGATATTACATGGATCAAGAAACGGTTACATTACGATCATGTTATACATATATTCATGCTGAAGAATTTCCGCTGATGGAATTAATTAAGGCAGTTATGAAAATTTTTCTTCGTACTTTTCTCTGTCTTTTTCTGTTTTTTATTAGCGTAGTTTAGTCCGATTTATGAATATTCAGAATCGTATCTCTGTGTGGGGGATGAATTTATCGATGGTATGTATCTGCATAGTTACGCAAATTTTTGATGATACACTATATTCGCGGTGAAGTTTATTGCCAACTGTTTGAATTTGCAGCTTCGAAACTGGATATGAATGATTCATTCGTGTTTTAGTTCTTCTTCAAATATCGATAGCCTGTACCTACAATTCGCGTAACTCGTGGAAAATTTTTCCTGACTTCGCTAGCTAGTTCTTTTCGTATGATTTGAAAGCAATCATAAGTTCGTAAAGTTTTCACCAACTTGTGGAAAAGTATATATTACGGAAGACAGTTTCTTCGATTTTTACTTCTACACTTGCATCAACGATCGGGAAATCTAAAATTGTGGTATTCATTTGTTTTTGGGAATCGTATCTCCGTTGGAAAAGTCTGTAATGAATGAACATCCGTTGAAAACTATACCGCGGATTCTTACATCGATAAATCTATGAGCTATGCTATAGATGGCGGCGGCGAGGGGGCAAATTCGATAACGAATATCGCGGCCGGGAAACACATTGCCCACCGCAGATTCAAGAAACTATCGACGTCGATCACTGCAAGCTCAGTATTGTGAAACAAAAACTGATTACCAAATCTAGTAATGTATATCTTAACGAAAATTTTGAGCCAGCTCAAGATCACTTGTACCAAGCCGTTCACCAAATCGCATCATTGGACTTTCGTGCCCACGGTGGCCAGGTTTTTGAACATTTTTGAAATTTCTAAACGAGGATATGTTCAGTCCGTTTCAGGGAAGGTCAGTAAATTTTTTCAGATTTTTCACACCTATTTTCAACGAGAAGTGACGTCTCAAAGTTTTTTTACATACGCTTTTCAACCTTTCCTGTATCACAGGGGTCATCACAATTTCTAGAGGAGGATCACTCATGAATAAATTGACGCAGAAAACTGCAAGTTTCCGAATGCCTCCTGAATTGGTGCGATATCATTTTTTTTTTTTTCCAAACTACGAACGTCCAAAGTCAGGGTTCTAAACTTTACGCGCCGATATATAGTATACTATATCGACGTCGCTGCAGATTAACTTGGCAGCCAAAGTTCTGCTGCTCAACGTCGAGAGAAGCAGCTGAGGACAAATACATTGAGAGAATATCGGGTTAAGAGGCAGGCCGGATACAGCTGAAGGAAAAAATAATAAAAAGAAGAAAGTAAACGGTGATAGCGATGTTTTTTTTCTTTCAACCTCCATATACCGCCCGGGCGGTAATTGCATAATTTAATTAAAGATAGATTACTACAGTCTCGAGATACCGGAGTCTCGGGCTCACGGGATCGGGGATCGCGGTGCGCATTGTTCTGCATCGTTAAAGTAAGTAAAGTGATCTCCTTTCGAGCGACGCGACGTACCGAGTCGACGACGTCGTCGTCAACGTCGTCGACGTCGTTCCGTAATTACTTTCATGCGTTCGTTCTCTTGCATTTTCTCTAAAGCTTTCCATTGTTCAGAGGAAGAAAAAAAGTGGAATGGAATGAAATGGAATTCTTACGTTTATCATAAACCTTCGGTGTTTTGGGTCTGTTATATTACGTCACTGACCTGTCACCACTCTCATCACGAGTCTACAAAAATTAAAATATATTTGGATATTTGTTTTATAATCATTCAGTCTCTGCCGCAGAGAATCAAAAAACATAGAGAGAAAGAGGAAACGAAAATAAGAAAACGTTTGGACTATAGTTACGAACGATACGTGTCTCAGTTTTTCAAGACTGGATCCGAGTTTAGATAAGATGTTCGAAGTTCCTAAATTTCAAACTTTACAGGAATAAAATCGCGTTGGAAATGGTAGGGTCAAATCCCCCAGGCTCTTTTTCTCGTAGTTTCCCAACCTTTCCATGACCTTTCGCGGCGGGCTCCAGACCAACACCTTAACTTTGGTGTGCATCCACCCGATTTACGATATACAAATAAATGGCAAAACGAAAATTCTGTAATTCCATGGTGTGATGGGAATTGTGCTTCGCGTGATAATCTCATCCATGAAATTTTCGTCTCTTTTCTATTTTTATTTTTTTTCCTCTTTCCGAAAAGTATTTCAATATAAACTTGTTCCCTAAAAATTCGAAGTGAATGTGTGACGCCGCGCTTGTTGAATTTTTTTCTGCGATACTTTCCACTGGGATAGGCGATATACAACTGCATTGATCTCGAGTAGACCCTATAATATCGTAAGCAATCAATAACACCGCCCTTGGCCCTGCGTATAGAGAAAAAAAAATCTCGATCTAAACCCTGGGATTACATTGCCCGTGATTTTCCCCAAAAAGGGTTTTCAGGTTCGTACCAAGCCGTACTGTCCGAAATCCTTTATGTAATCTTACAACTACTATATTCATGGGTGAAACATCTTGCCCCGTCGATTGGCTCCATAGAAAAAGAGACCCTTCCCGTTTGTACTGCTCTATCCGGCGCCGAGATAGAAGTTTCTGAAGTATCCTGCAGCGGCGGCAGATACAATCGGTCACTAACCTCTCGAAGAATTAGAAAACGGCTACCTTGCCGCATGCTCGAACTTTCGGGAGTTCATTTTTTAAATGTTTAAGAACCATTATTCATGGCCGTTGAGATGTTCACCTACTGCAGTAGAAGATTGCGGATAAATTCGATGAGGATGAGCTTGAGAAATGCTGCGAAGGCTCTCGGCTCAACGAGACGAAAGATGCGCAGGTTGCTCAAGAGAGTGAGGTGCGAGAGGGAGAAAGAGGAGATGAGAGGAATAAGAAATTGGGAGAGGCAAACACAATAGGACGATGAAGAAGGAGAAGGTGGAGGAGGATCAGGCGGATCAAGAGGGGGAGTCGATGGAATGACATTTACGCACGGGCACGCTTCGAGAGGTCGAAGGTGAAAGGTGACGGAGTGACGGTACGGCCACCTCGTCAGCGCCGTCGTTTTTCACCACCACGTCCTTCCTTATACCAGAGGAAGATTATTAGGTGGAGCCCCTCGGCTCTCGTTATTCGAAATCACGTCGTAGAATTTTTCTACCCTTCTCCCTCTCCCGTCGGGGCGCATGAGGGTACCTACCCCGAGAGCACCTCGCCCAAGACCCTCTCTGCTTCTTCTTCTTCTTCTACTTCTACTTCTACCTCTACTTCTGCTTCTGCTTCTTCTTCTTCTTCTCCCCCTTCCGAGCGTACAAGGACTTTTGTTGGAAACTAAATCCGCGAACACTTCCATCTTTACTCTCAGCACGCTTTATCCATTCCCTTTATAACGGGTGAACCACTCTAAATTTGGTCACAGTTCACGATCGTATACTTTACTTTGACAAAAACGAAGAGAGAGAGAGAGAGAGAGAGAGAGAAAAAACAGAAAAATGAAAACAAGCAAACAAACAGAGAAGTTGTTCACGTTCTTTCAAGAAGTGGATTGAAGGAATACAATCTGGAAAATGTTATTGGATAGTGCATAAAAATTCGTAACCACCTCTTCGCTTCCCCAAGTGAATAAATTGATCGTTCACTTTTTTTCGAACCAATTTCAACGAGCTTTGATAGAGAACAGTTTCAATTCGAATGATTGAAAAAGTTTTCTGAAATCAGACTAGAATGAAAATAGGTTCTGTATTGTTACTCACCTGGAGAATATTATAATATGTAGGGAACAATAAGAGAAGTGGCTCTTCTCCCTCTTCTTTGTCTTTTTGCAAAAAGTTTTACGGTTCGACAGCAGAGAGAACAACATGGGACACGTTCCTATTCATTATTCAGCATGAACACGCTACAGGTAAACATACCGATCTACCTTCCAGGCTTTATTCATATTTCTCTTGTATTCCATATATAATACCTACCTACATACGTGTAATACATACCCGTATAGTTTGTCCGTGCTAGGAAAAGTGTCTGACATCGACCGTGGTTTTTTTTTTTTTTTTTTTTTTTTTATTTCCTTTTTTCTATACTCGAACGAACGACATGGATAGATGAAAGAGAGAATTAAATTTCAAGCTGCTGTAGAATGAGGTATAGTTGTAGCTTAACGAATGATTACTTACTATAGCGCCTGCCGTTAATTCTTTACGTTTGTAATAGGCATGGCCACTTGATATGATATGATATTGTAATATTACTTCAGCAACTGAGTATACATCTACGTTCAGAACGTCGGATGTGAAACTCGTCTATGGAACCTCGAAAACCGTCGAGCTAGAGAGAAATCTCTGCCATGCCTATAGGTATATATACATATATACTATGTAGCTATTGATGGCGACGTAACATTATTGTAACGTAAAGTTATGCAAATGAAGCTTTTACCTACCACCATTCGCGTCTGCATACCTACGCATAGCTGATATACCTATATTCTATCGCAAAGCTTTCAGTATCCCTTTATATTCTATCGTATACATGAGTAGGTAAATTTAATTAACGAAATTCCTCCATGAACTTTGTTAACTTGTATCTCGCCAGCTTGGACGAAGTATAGATTGAGAAACTTGCTGAAAATTTCTTTACCATTCTTGCCAATATATATGTAGTGTACGTTAATAAGTCTACGTGGTTTACTCTAGGTATATGTATGTACATACAAGTGAACAGTTTTAAATATAATTCTAAATATAACGGTTGAAATTTACCAGATTTTGAAACTTCGATAGATCAGTTGATGCGCTCGTTAATCAAACCGACGATTTAGCACACCAATCAGTTTCGAAATGACTGATGATATTTCGTCAGATGTTTCAACACCTATCCGTTTCAGCCGAGAATTGAAATTCGTCAATTTTTCGACACGTTGCAGTTGCATCGGGCGCTGTACAGCTCTTTCTCTTTCTTTTTACTCACGCCTCTTACATTTTTCGATTTAACTCTATTCCCCGGGGATTCCTTCGACGGACAAAAAATCGATATTCTTCTCCATCATCGACAAATTTTTATGAAAAATCAATCAAAAATACACTTTTTCCCCGCATGATTACGATCAGGCGAAACAGCTGATGATATTTGGGGAGATTTTGTCGCAATGCCCTGACAATTCCCTCAGTCTGATTTAAATTGACGACGAAATTTGCGGAGAGATAATGTACAGCTAGGCGAGTAGAGGCAGTCTCTCACATATCAACGATCAGCGATTATCCTGATGTGAAAAGAATGAAATATTCATTGAATATGTTATTACCATAATCCGGGGTAAACTTGAGCTTAATGCCCCGCGGCTAACATTCGTGGGTATTTGCAAAACGATTATGTAAACATTTTGGTCTGTGCAGGATAATGGCCGGAAAAATGAATGAATATAATTCAACGTTGAGGTTCATGTTATGCTGCAGATTATGACATATACTATCGTAAGCTTCTATTGGTGTAGGTGTACTATCCCTATATTATATGGAGGAAATAATCGGCGGAAAGAATACGTTTAGAAGTATATGTACGAATTCATGCAGAATGGGGTGAAAATAGATGAAGAAAATACATTCGGATTGATGAATATCGATCGTAGTTTTTTTCTTCTTTTTCTTGTCTGTCTTTGGATTTTTGACAAGTGAAAAGAGGTAATTTCGCCTACTTGAGATCGCGAGTGCGAAGAGTACGAGATTGCATAACGGAAACTAATTTGGTTCAGGAACAAACGAAACTGTCAGTGGCAGCCAAGACCACACCGAACCAGCGGCAACCTCTGAATTGTAACTCTGCAATTATTTGCCAACCATATAACTTCGCTTCTAATTTATGTTTACCGTAATTTCCGTCATATATATCCCGCTGCCCATGTCGCTTGAGCATATCGAGGTCGGTAATCTGCAGACTCAATGGAGGTATATAGAGACACAGGTTTATAAAACATTCGAATGTTCAACTTTGTCAAACTTACGGCAGTTTCGAACAATTTTCAGTCGCAGTATATAAATTCGTAATTTGGCTAATCGACGTCGAGCTGCAGGCTTCATGTGAGCTGATTTTGTCCGCATGCATAGTACCTAGATTGTAATGGGTATGTACGTAAACGGTTATAGTGTTGCGCAGGTAACGCCCTTTCCGAAAATGCATCACTTCACCGCACCCCGTCGTGCGGCTTAAATTCTATCAGAAACTTCGAAACCCCTGCACCACAGTTCGTAACTAAGTATAATTACGAATAGTAACAATGCAGAAGCAGTGTTTGGATCTTAAGTTTGAGTATAGGGGAATCCCGGAGCTCGGGCAGTGAGAGATTCAGTGTAAGTTTGAGACAGTCTTGCATTCGGTCCAGTTCAAATCGGAAACTATGCAAATCACCTATTTCCATTCACCGTATAGTATTGAACAAAATCGTCAATTTAATGATTTCCATCAGTCAACTGATTTTTTGGTTTCACGTAAACAGTTGATGAATATTATCCTGATTTTTCTGGGATGACAAAAATCTCGTTACGCTTTTGAAATACGACAGATGAACTCTGCTCGAAAACGCATAATTCAATCCGCGGTATAATATTCCTGATTGGACAGCTCATGGCCGAGACTGAAACGGCCGTAACGCTAAATTGAAGAAGCGTTTGAAGCCTTTCGCATTTGGATATAATGAAGGAAAGACTGAGAAGAAAAGTTTTATCACCAATCAAGCTTGGCGAGGAGTATCACAAAGCTCGATATAGTTTCTCGAGTAACCTCCCTCAGCCCTAATTCTACTCTGCAGCTAAGCAGGTCGTTCAAAAGTTACGCGAAAAGCGTTTGATGAAATTTTTCTTTGAAAGACCTAAACTATCTCTATCCCGGGCCATGCGCGACTTCAGCGCATAATTTACGAAACTAGAGCAGCAGTCCGTTTTTTCATTGGTTTTTTTGTTCTTTCTTTCTTTCTTTCTCTTTCGAATTTCTTTTTTCTCTCCTTTTCTTCACGTTAATTTAGTTTATATCTGTATACCTATGTAGAAGCACGGTGGTTTTCCCCGGTGTATAAATACTACAACCTGAGCACGTCTCTTGAATTATTCTTACACTGGCTTTAAGTCATTCGTGCATAAATTCACCTTATATACCTATTACTACGTTATATAATTCCTTGGTCTAGCGTTAAGATCGAGTCGTCGAAAGTTTCCTCGTAAAAATTCTCAGAGAAGGACGTACAGAACAGAAATTATGCTAAGGGGGTGCAATTCTGAATTATTAATATGATGCATATCTATAATACTTCTTTTCAGAAGCATTTGCGAAAACCATTCCGTGAGAAAAATACTTCTATAGAATTTATTATATACTTCGATTACTACTGTTTCAATTTTTGTCCGTATTCTACACGGCTCATTACTCATTCAGCCTCACAGTTAACACGGTATCACCATTCAAAGATCCGTCCATTAGGTATCGATAGATTTATTGGGTACCCATTAGTCTTCTTTAGTCTGTAGTCTGTAGTTTCTAATACGGATTTACACCCTTCTATAAAAGAGAGCGAAAGAAGTGGAAGTGGAACTGGAAGTAGAAGTAGACGCTGCAGTGGAAGATCGATTACCCTACACTGCAACGGCCAACTTTGTATTTGCGGTTCAGTTTGCCCAGTTTGTTAAAAAAAGTATAATCGAAAAAGTGCAGTTACTAAAGTAATTCTTACCTCTTAAATCGACTCGAAGGAAAATCGATAGGTCTTTTCTTACCGCATCTTATGCTTTCGATGAACAGCTTTTTACTTCGTTGCAGCTTGCACTTGATGTAGTTAAAATTTTATCCCAACTGACGTGAACAAAAATTTGACTTCTCAAACGAATGATATCTTGAATTTTCACTTATCCTTCTCCCTCTTGGACATCCAATCATTTATTTTCTTCCGAATTTGTTACTTGGGTCCCATACAGAGAATCATAGACTATAAACATTATTTTTGGTTCCTCGCTTGGACATTATTTTCGGTTCCTCTTTTTTCTTGATTTTTGTTCATCTATATTCACATTCATAAACGATCGGCGATAATGAATTTTCTCAAATTGCAGGCACCAATTCTACCTCCATTCTCGACTGGAACTGGTTGAGGGTCGCCTAAAGGTTTCAGACTGGACATCCGCGGCATGGCTCGTCGCGTTGATCGCTCAGGCCGAAGGCGGTGATTATGACGCCTTAAAGCCACCACATGCCATTTATTCACAATGTTGTCAGATTCAGCCCACCGAACCCTGTGACCCAAAACCGCAGGATTTTCTACATCAAATCGTGCAGCAACATAAAGATATTAAGGTGGGTGATGAAGCTGAGAACACGACACTAGCACTTTTATTTTCCCAATTCGTATTAGTATTATAGAGGTGATGTTGCTCATAAAAAATGTCGATAATTTTCAATTATTCGTTCGATCAAAATAATCGAGGAATGGATTTGTCCGGAAAATTGAAAGAATTATCTCTTGAAATTAACGACGATTATAATTATCATGGAAGTGAAATATTCGTATAATCAAGTGAGAATCGTGAGTAATTAGATGACGTATTTTCTTTTCTTCGACAAATGCATAACATATATGTATACGGTCTGTTATAATTAGGAGGAACAGACTTTTGTTACTCTAATCGGTTTTCTCTCTCTTTCTTTTTTCCCCTTTCTCTTTCACTTTTTGTGCAGGAGTGGCCAATGGCCCTCTAGCTGAATTTTATGTAGCTGCATGCGAATTATGAATGCGTATGTGTGCTCGTCCTTCGCCGAAAAACGTGTTTGTTAATTTCATGACGAACCTCCAGACAACTTTTATTTGCATTCAACCCTATTGTTAACTAACTCGAAATGCTATACCTATTATGTACCGCGCGAATATCGCTACCATTTGATTTCCTGTCATTACCTATACAGGTATATATTCACAGAAATGAAAAGATAGCTCGTAGAATGGAAATGTACCAAATTATTCATCTTATTACGGATGTAATGGGATTATGTATGTACATATCTATTGAATTTTGAAAAGCGTAATTATTGATTTATATACTATAAATTTCATACACTCGAAACATCTGTCCTCCCTCATAAAATCATTATAGGTATTATGACCTATTACCAATATGATAACTGGATTATAATACTGTCGATACGCGAAGCATTCATGCGAGGATATAGGCATTCTTTGGAGAATATCTTTCTTTTTTCCTGACTTTTTTCTTTCATTTATTGTTCCCGCAGCTATATGAGGTATATTATTTTTCAGGGAATGAAAGCATCGGCCGCTGAATACTGGCTCCTGAAAGAGGTCTCCAACTTGGATACATTTGGCCAGGAGATGTTCCACAGCAAATTCGCATACAATGGTGTATCCATGATCGGCGTTGGACCCCACGGCATCACAGTTTATCGTGGTTCCGACGAGGAAACTCAAAAGTATGTGATTGCTTGGTATTTTTTCACTACATTTATTGTTGTTCGTTACATTAGAGGTACCCGTATTATTACAACAACGGAGAAGTTCATCGCCCTATACCCAGGATTTCAAATTAATCAATTGAATACTAATGATAGACCTCGTCTTTGTTTGCGGAGATTCGTCTCCGTCGAATGGGATCGAGCCGAAAATCAAGATATTTTATTTTCGTCGGATAATATCATCAACCAAAAATCGTGAGGATTCGGTGAATTTCGTCAATAATACAGAAATTGTTGACGGCTCTGATCCCATTTATATGGACAAACACGAAGTTTCTCATTCGGCTATCCGCCTTTGTAATTCTTCGGTCAAAGATGCTATGTAATAATTTCATATGATTTTAAAATTTGATCACTAGAGGCACTCTTTTACATTACGACCGTCAGGCCATCTATTGGTCGGCTGAAAGTCTCGTCGATAAAAACGGATTACTTTATCTTTTGATTTTGTATTAATTAGAATTTTCAAATTTCTCTTTATTCCATTATCTCCGTTACATTTAATTATGTTTTCAGTTTTTGATCTTTTTGTCCAATTCGTTACTTTCTTCTGTCTGTTGTTGTTGTTAGTTTGTTTAAAAATCTCTTCCCAACATGATATGTTTCAGTATTCCATACACAGCGATTCAAAGTGCAATGTCTCAACGTCGTATGTTTCATTTGGTTTATTTATCCCTTGATGGAGTTGAAACCTCTTTGAATTTCAAATTGGACTCGAGCCAATCGGCAAGTGGATTGTACAGGGCAATCACCGAGAAACATGCCTTCTATAGTTGCGAGACGGTGCGAAGCGCCGTTACTGCTCAGTTCATTCGAGACTTGAAGGTATAAATCCTTCATTTAAAAAAAAGAAGAAAAATACATGGAAAGAAAAAACGGAAAACATTTTCTAATTTTATCATTTAATAATGCAATAATTTTTATTCATTTTTCTTTCTACAATTTTTCATTTCAGGGTACAATTATCTCAATATTCAATGAGGATTCAACGCTTGGAAAAAAGTATGTCTTCGATATTCGTAGAACTTGTAGAGAGGTTTATGACAATGCACGTCGAGCGTTGTATTGTGAAGCAGCGAACATCAGTCTGCCAGAAGAGAATGAAATAATTGATAGGCACGATTGCGGAGATTGTGCCAATCCCAAATGCAAGGTAAATTCATTACATTCCATATGCAAAATAACGATTTCTCACAATTTCCCACGGAATTCTTCAAACTTGGTAAACCGTCTTTTTATTTTCTATATAAAAAAATCGATTCCACCAAGTTTCATTTTATAACAATATGAATTACATCACAATAATAAATTATTCTACAATTCTTCCATTTTTTTTTTTCTATTTTTCACAGGAATCACGAGAATGTTTGACAAGACTTCTAGACGCAATGCTATGCAGAATTTGTATGGATCGTAGTTTAGACACGGCGTTGTTTCCCTGCGGCCATGCCGTAGCTTGTTTAGAGTGCGCAAGGCGTTGTTCACGCTGTCCACTTTGTAGAGCAGACATAGATCACTGCCGTACAATATATCTTCCGATCGAACTTACCCACGTTGATAAACATAATTTTAAAATGTCATCGGAGGTTGTTAACGGAGCAACGTTAAGCGCTAAATCAACAATCGAAGAAAGAATTACAGAGAGAATCATCGTGAACGATGATGACGTTAATAATAATAATAACAATATTTGAGAACGCCGAGCAAGGCGCAGATTCAACGCCTTTCAAAGAATATTTAGAATTTTCACATGTAGAGTCGAAAAGATTTATTGAGAATTTGAAAAACGAATATAAGAATAAATATAGAAAAACCAGAATGAAATTCAACATTCTCAATAGAATACGATCTCTATTTTAATCCGGATACGCGCTAATATTCTGCCCGGAAGAATACACGAAAGTTTATATGTTTTCTCTTTCTAATTACGATAATTTCTTTTTTCAAACGCCTGATTCGGTACCGACAGGTCTTTTTGGATTTAATTTCTTGGAAGTCATATCCTAGGTGCATTATAATTTTGATAATGAAAAACCTAAATGGTAAATTCGTGGTCTTAAATATTTCCAATTTAGTTTTTCATTTTATTTTAATGTGCGTTGGAAATACCATGGTAGAAAATTTTTCTGCTTACATGAGTAAAGCAGAATATGAATGGCGGGAGGAAATATAAATTCTTGCCAGAGATCTCCACAACAGAGTTGTTTAACACCTTCTGAATTATTGAATCCAAAACGAATCTGTAGAAATATAAATCTGAGCTGACAATATTTGACATTTATCACGTAATTTTTTTATCCAATTTGAATCTTATGTTATAATTCCATGTGTCAAAGACTCCGTAAAAAATTTAGAATGAAATGTTAGAAAACAGTTCATATCTTACGGCTCTTAGTACTTTTAATTTGACCTTTTCCATATTATTTTCTTTTTCCTTCTCTATTAGAAGAGTCATTTTCTAAGAAACGTCTACATTTTTTTCTATTCTTTTCTTTTTGATGTCTGCCCTAATTTTGTCGCGGAGTAAGAGGAAAGGCTGCTCGAGGTAAGTTCACAATCTTTTGGAGTCCAAGCATTATTTGATAACACCGAATTGCATCTGATGAAACTATATAAAAATCAACTGTTCTTCTCAAATACCAAAGAAAAGTTTGCCATTTAATTTTTTTAAACTCTAAGAATTTTATTGTGCGTAGCATTTGGGTAATCAGATGTTATTGAACGCTGTCCCTAAAATTCTGTGTTTGTAACTTGGAAGATTGCTCTTGCTTCAAGGTATGTAGGAGAAAAGTCTCCAGGTTCATTGACAGATTGTTTCTTGTTCGTTATTGTTCTTTTTTATAATCGTAAGTGACGTCCGTAGACTATTGCGTACATCAAAAAAAAAAATGTATTGCTCGTTAATTAAAAGAGATGATTCGAATCATAGGTCAAACGTTTACAGCATCTGTTGAATAAAAAGTGTCATCATATCATGCATGGGCTCTAAAAATCCTTCATGCCAATTGGCTATGGTAAAAGTGCTGTGAACAAAGAAGATGTTTGATAAAAAGTAAATAAAATAAGAGTTCATGAAATCATACATATTATGAACTTGAGGTATTTTTAAAAGTTATGTAACTAAATATAATATTATAGATAAATATATATATATATATATCAGTGATAACGATACGGTAGAAGGAAAAAAATTAAATAAAAATTAAGGTAAAACATAACAATACAAGATGAACAATTGAGAAAAGGGAAAGGAAAAAAAACAATTTCATAGTTATAAGATTTAAGATTTTTATTTTCAAGTGATAAATGGACCAATGTTTTTTATTAATTACAAATTACGTTACAAATAACTGATTTCGAAGTGTCCTGAAATATGGGTCTCTGAACTTTCAATATTGAGTTTGTTTATCATACTTCGCGTTATACGGGTTTTTTTTTTTCGTTCTATTCATACTTTTTTTATGTTTGTTGATGAACTGAATCAGACGTGACCCCAGGATTGGGTCGGGGTCAGCAGTTTTATCAAAGTAACTGACCCTTGGTAAATTTACTATATGTATAGCATTCATGTGTGTATATATACGCATATTAATCGGTAGTACTACATAGAGTCACGTAGGTGAAAGATCGTGCGACCTTTTTCATATCTTTATTTGTACAATACATTTGATAAGTAAGTAATAGCACAGAGAAAACAGACAAACAAAAATAAAAAATGAATAGTCTTCTCAGAGATTTAAAATTAAAACTGTTGGACATAGTATCATATCGCCAAGTCATAATGACAAATTCACATATTCTCATGAACTTTCCTACTATTTTGGTGAATTCCCAAGATTAGTGCGGTTCAATATTTGATTTATTTTTGTCTCTTTTTCTAACGATGGCTCAGGATTGCGTAACTGTATAGTCTTCACTAAGATAAATTATAGACGGCAATATAATCCTGGTGAAATAATTATAAATCTTGAAAACCAATACGACACTTGGAGAGCTAGCTACGTATTTCAAATTATGCAGATCTGGTCGTTTAATGTCGAACCGTTTTTTATACAGACCATATTAATTATATTCGATCAAATTATAATATACATGCGATATGAATATAAATAAGCGTTCTGATGAAATATATTGCTAGAATGTACACAGCCCGTTGTATTTTTGAACGTCACATATCTGTACGAGAACGAAAACATGAGAAAACAGAAAGAAAAATATCTGCTTGTTTCTATGCTTTCTTCTCAATTGGATTGGGTTTCTCTTTCTTTCTTATGCATGAAAAAAATTTGTGTGTAGTACGTACGTCTACTTCCAATAATGCTAACGAATTCATTCCTTAATGGAACAATCATCGCGGTATACTATAAGCAGTAGATGTGCGTTAATATGACCACAATATCTTTCCATGTGTATAAATGAGTAAGAAAGATAACCTGGCTAGAAGGAGATAGGTCAAGTGAATAAAAGTCAATGGTTCAACAAATGTCAAATCCAATTTATACACCGGGCTGGTACTGCTACTGCTACTGCTACTGCTACCGCTACTACTGCTGTTGCTGTTGTGGCTGCTCGCAGTTGCTGGTCCATGATAAATTAATAATCATGAAAACGAGATATAAAAAGAAATATAAAAAAAGACAACATATTAATTCAATATGTAATTTTATTATAATGCATGACATGTTACAAAATTTTACAAGTGCGTATTATAGTAGAAGAAACACTACAGTTATATTCATTATCACTAAATATTAAGTTTAACAATTTTTTTATCACTTATTATTATTATCACAAGGTAGTATACGTCACATGTAAAGTGCGTTATAAGTGTATCAAATGTTGATAGTTTTATTATATGAAAATTCGATAATAATTTAGGATAAAATCCAGCAGACAAAAATGAACAAAATGAAATAAACGAATAGAAATCGTATTTTGCATAAGAAATAAAATTTCTTTGCATTTTGTCACGTTGACAATTATTATTGCTATAAATCTGATGCCATTTTCAATTATACATATTACACTATATTAGACTGTCAGTAGTTATTGAGTAAACAAAATTGGATAATTTTTATGTTTTCTTCTTTTTCCTTTTTTTTCTGTTCATATTTCATCTACAAATATCTTCAACATCGCGTTAAGAAATTAGAGGGATAAGATATGCGATTTGTGCCGATATCAAATAAAAGATTTGTAAAATATGTGCGTGCGTGAGTGCGTCGAATAATCGAGAAAAAAAGAAAGAGAAAGAGAGAGAGGAGGCAATTGTTATAGTCATACATCAATGCAATGTAAACTAAGTTCATAACTATTTATAAGGCATAATAATAATGTTAATACCTACTATATCAATATTGATTTTCTATCCACATGCAAATGAAGTAAACATTTGTAAACGAATATGTATCAGGCTCCTCCTGACTTTTTTCCATCTTTATTATTTTCTGTTCTTTTCACTCTATTTGTTTCTTTTCTAATATAATATGTATGAGCAATTTCGCATGTCGATACAATTATATCATTAAAACAAAACAAAACAAAAAAATATATATATATATAATAATTAATAATATACCTATAATAGTAGATTTACAATTTGCAATATTTCAAATAACAATTATTCATTATCAGTCCATTGCTATACAACAAACATACAAACGTATGTAATACATACACCCAGCTATATTATGCTTATCAGTTGCGTAGGATCTTATAATTGGCTATAAATAATGATGAAGATCATAATTATGATGATGATGATAATAATAATAATAATAATAGTAACAATAATAATAACAATAATAGAGAGATAAGGAAAAGAGTCATCTCTGGTATTTTTCTTCACGTTCTTCTTTTTTAGCATGAAATAAATTGTTTGTTTAATATTGTATCGGTCCTTTAATTATCAAAGAATTATTGAATGCTGAGAAACTGAAGTAAAAGATCTTGAATTTGGGAGCAGATGGGTCTAATAAATACAAATAACTCGACAGATTTGTAACGTTTTGAGAGCAAGGGAAAGATAAAATAAAATACAAATCATTTTCGAGGCATTGGACTAGTATTGAAATTCCGTAAAATTGGGAGAAAAAAAAAAAAAATTATAAGAATAATGATAATATGTTTGTACTACTATTGTGTGTCTATATACATCAATATATTGATAAAATACATATATAATTATAATAAAATAATAAAATTGAATAGGAATAGTAATAATGATAATAAACTTCTATTGTGATTATCGCTCTGTATAGAAGATATATTAGAAAGGAAAGCAAGAAAAGAGATAATAATGATTATAATATTCACGATTATATTTTAGTTCATATATAATATAGATAGTATATCTCTGTATGATGGTAAGAATGGAGATATTCGATCATGATCATTATTTGCAAAGAGTATTTTTAAAGCATTTTCAATTATTTTTTAGTATTAACCGTATACATATATGAAATTAACAATAATGATAAAAAGAATGAAGAAAATATGAAAAACAAGAAATTGAAACAAAAAATAAAATGAACCCACTTTGATGACAGTGATGTCAATGGAGAAAAAAAGAAATCAAATGAAATAAAAACAGAAATGAACACACTAATATACGGTATAATGCCGTGTACTAATATGTTTTAAGATAAGATGATGATTAAATACGAATTACTATTGAAGGACACATCAGTATTCTTATTTATTATTTCCTCATCCTCTACGCGTTATGCTTCTCCCTGTAGTACTGTTTCCCTTGAAATCCGACTTCTCTCATCAACAGTAAAAGAATTCAAGTTTTATATTTACGTATCGTGGTATTTGCGTTTGGCGAGGAAACACACAAAATAATATTAATAATAATAGTTATTGCTCGTCATTGACTCGTTAAGAAAGCATCTTTGAATATAAAATATAGAGGAAAAAGATATTATAATCAACCTAGTATACTTTGTATGTATGTATGTGTATACAGTACGTTTGGAATTTCATCGCTGGCAAAGTGAGACCGAAAATTAAAAAATTGTGCAGACGAGAGAAGCAAAATAGATAGAGAGAGAAAGTAAATCTACAAAACGGGGCCTGTATATGATTATTCAACTACAAGGATGTTCTACCAGTTTCTCAGTGAGCAGTCTTGACTCGTAGATTTGGCCATAATTGCGAGTAAACTAAACGTCGTGAAGTTTGTGGTACATAATTTCCGTATATAATATAATTTAGCCGTTTCCCGGGTTGACTTGAAAGTCGCGCGTCACACAGAATCGAAGTATCCGCGTTTGTGCGCAGTCGATTCTGATTGGCTTAGCGCGCTGCACTGTCATATGATGGAGTTGCGTGGCATCATGGGACGCGAATCGTAATTTTACAACATGGCTGCCGAATGAGATCAAAGTTGCGGTGGTGTATTTTAGGAAAAATGTATTTTTCATAGGTTGGTCAATAATTAAATAACTATTTTTACGTCTTAATTGATAGAATACGCGTATTAAATAATAACAACGGTGTGTTTATTGTGTAAATATGTATAAATCGGTGTGTAATAGTGAGTTGAAGGTGACACCCCGCAATACTGTACGGAGTTCGGGAACGTATGGCAGAGACTAGAGTTCAAGATAACGAGGGACCTGGTTCTCCTATACGTTTTAACTTTATCACCTAACCCTCGCGGACTAATTAACAATGTTGTGCGTGCCTCGTAGTATCGTCTAAACATTAATAAAGTAAGTGAAAACTTCTCCACAAACTACCTACCTTTAATGCGGGTGCGTATTTCGGAAGCCATCCGCCAGTGTACTCGGCCGCATTGGGTGTACGTTCGTTTATTAAATTTTAATTCACCTTCAGTTTCAAACGTTGAATTAAACCCGTCGATATTCACAAGAGAAACAAGCATACTCACGGTTATTGAACCATTATTTTACATAATTTTAAAACGCGATATCTCATAAAGAATCACGAAAAGTTCCCACCATTGTCAGCCGTTTGCTAAACTAGTTCGCTGTCGTTTTCATCGGGGCTAGTAGTTCGACTGCTTCTTCCCCTTTTTAGAAGGTTATACCTCGACACAGTACTCGATCGCGTTTTTCTTTCAACCCACGGAATGCTACTCGTTTTCAGTCTCTTTCGTCCAGGGAATGAGGTCACAGCTGCACCCAAATAAACTCATTTGCATACAATAAGACGACTGACTGACTGACTGACTGACTACCTCCTGCCTTGCCTTGCTTTGCTTTACGTTTCTTTGCTTTGCCTTCTCCGTCTTCCTTTAGCATTAGCTATTATGTACTTTGAATTAGAGTTATGGAGTCTTAACGTCCGGTTCTACCACCCAAATTATTACGCAGGAGATTCAGCTTCGCAAATATTTTAATATTCAATTTCATACAGCAGAATATACCAGAATGATTTCCCTCTATGTGCAGATCATACCTACTTGGCGAAAAATATAAAAACACACGATGACATTATTACATTCAATTTTCTATAGTTCTATCTATACTATACTATCTGACATTTCAGTTTGTTCACATTCAGATGTCTCTGGTGTTAATTGATACTCTTACTCATCACTTTCTCACGCCCTTATGTATACACTGAGGTTGTTAAATGTTTGAGCAAAATATTTCTCCTTTCATGTAAACTAATTTTGTTCACCTTAAACCATTCTGATGCTCGATTTTTTCACGTCGTCTTACAGTATCGTTTATAGTTATTATATTTCGGTTATTCTATTTGATAGGTTATGTTGGTCACATTGATCTCGGACCGAATTCAAACCTCTTAACTTATACCTTTAAACAAAAGTTACAAAATCTAGTCTCCGTTAGATTTTTTTTCGATTATCTGCAGCGACGAGACTTGAAATGGCTAAATCGTACTTTGTTTTCTAATTATCGATGTGTGCTTATGCTTCGATTCAGAAAAACTTGTACTACCTTCATTCGGAAAATTGTATAATGTGTGATGCGTTTCGAATAGTCACTAGTAAACGATGTTCATGAATAAATATTCTTTGTTTTGTAGCTAAAATGGAACTAATTAGGAGTAATTTTTATCTTCTTACAGAGATTTGAAACCCTAATGTTGTTTGGTAATAAATTACGAGAGAAGAAAGTACACTGAGCGAGGGGTATAAGGAAATCGATGGTTTCCTGACATGATGGAAAGTAAGTTGTACATTAAAACTGAACCGGGACTAGAAGGGCAATCGTTGGTAAACCCGCCAAGCGTATCGTTAACTTCAGAAGACGGAGGTGGTCCTAGAATTTGTTTTGTGTGCGGAACATTAGGTCACAATGAGCAATATTGGTTAAGAGTTAAACCAAGTCTAGGCGGTTCTCCGAGCGAACCATATTTCCCATTTTTGGAATCTCATGAACCACCTGCCGGCTATAGAGGCGAAGGGGTACGAAGCGGTGCTATAAAAGTATGCAGCTTGTGCTACGCCCTTTTATTACAACAATGGGAAAGCTACGAGAGAGACGCCAGGCCCCACAGTCAGAGAATATATTGGCTAAAACGTTGCGATGGAGGACCTTTTACAGGGGCGGAAATGGCTCTGCAAGGAGAATACGCGGCACAAGTTTTGGGATTAACGAATGATCAGCCGACGACGCAATCCAGAATAGAAAATCGTCCTGTTACTGGTGTATCCCCGAGGCTACCGGCCAGCTCTCCTTCACCTCGTGTGGAACCATCTAGACCTCCGTCAAATTCTGTAGAACTACCAAGACCTCATTCGAATACAGCGGATTCTTCAAGACATTCGGAACAAGCAAGACTGACTATGGAGTCTCCACATCAGAGGCTACAGTCTCCTCATCAAAGGCTACAGAGCCCTAGACAAGTTGTTGATGAAACTAGAATTTCTAATGACGCTGCTCTTGACTTGAGACATGCTCCGAGAAGCTCTCCAGCGCCACAACCTAGTCTACCGCCACAACCGCAAGGTAAATTTTTTGATTTATTGTGAAAAGGTAGTTATAGTGCAATTTCAGGGTATATGTAGCCCTAGGAAATCGTTGCCAGTGTCTGCATGGTGTGGGAATCCTGTAAATATCCTTGAATTTATTCAATTCAGTAGCTGGGTAATGAAATTTTTCCAATGATGAAGAAACACTGTGCTTTCTGTGTAACGTGTTTTGTAGTTAATTTTTGATGCACGAATAAGTGACCCTAAATTATCGTAATAATATTCTTTGAAATATTGGAAAAGGTGCCAAATTTGGGAATCGAAACTCCGTATTTGTTGAAAGTTTCAAAATCCGGGAATTGATATCTAGTTTTGTTATTATTTTTGAATTCCTGAAGATATTTATGTAAATAATTACCAATTTGCTGGGATTTTGTGGTGCAATTTTAAAATCAAAAGTTAAGAAATATTCTGTAAAGGATTTTGGACAAAGCTTTGATTCGTATTTGGATTTTAGATGGATGAAATTGAAAAAATTAAATTCTAGAGACATACGAAGCTGATTAAAACTGTATAATGTAGATATTCAAAATGCTTTAGAGAAATGACTCAGGAACGAATTTTCATGCCATTATATCCGCATGAAGAAGCTTATTGTAGAAGAAAACGAATAAATGTTTTATGCACTATTCACAAAAACTTCGTTCGTCATCATATATTATGTATATATTAAACATTGTAGCCTTGCATAACAGTCTTTTAAGTTCACTATTGCATCAGTATTTGGTGTAAAGTGTAAACACAATGGTCAAGTCCTATGAACGACTGTTTAGAGTTTAGATGGAGGCTTGCAATGTCAGGGAAATATCTGTAACAGAAGTTAGCAATGAATTCGACTTGGTACTAGCATCTTTTACGATATTCTCTGACCGGCATACCTTCCACTCGTTATGGTCTACAAGTTCTGAATTTTTTTTTGTATCTTCAACTTTCTTTTCATGCAAAAATAAATTTCACTTCAAAAAAATCAAAAAAGCTGTTATATGTTCATTGAATAAGCTATCTTTATTTCTGACGCAAGAAGATGGCTAGAGAAAATCTTCAAGCAAGTCACGTAATTAAATTTAGTTGGAAAAATTGTTAACATTAAGCCAGATACCGAGTTCAGCAAAATTTCCTCACTTATTTTATTGACCTCATCAGTTTAATTGCGTCTTTATCTAAGGTCAAACAGATCATTTTTTTCTTTCAAGACCCCATCGTACAATGAAGTGGTGTGTTTATTTTATCGAAGTAAAACGACCTGGGCTGTAGCATATATCAATTTGAATTACTATATTTGTTTCTTAGTTTCGAGACTTGGTATTAAATCATAATACAACTTTATTATCTATCAGCCTATATTTACGTTGCTTTTTCTTGCTGTTATCTATTAATACTCGAGTATTTTTTCGACTAAAGTTCGCTTCAGGATAAAGTTTTTTTGCGTATAAGAAACAAATAAAAACTTGGCATTATGCAAAATTTATCTCATTTCCTAAATGGAGAATAATTTCGTTATTGTCTTATCCTAAATAATTTGAAATGAACTGAAAATGAACGAAAATAAACGAAAATATATTCAAATAGGTATTGCAGCATTAAATCAGTGTTCACTATTTTCACGTTCATTGAATTCAATTCCCGTGGCACAGAATCTCCGTCACTAATCAGATAAATTGTTTCCTTACATTGGCCTTAGCTCGATACATTTTTTATCTGATTTATGTGCGTAACGCTACATATGGAGAGTAATCCCTATACAAAGGTCAACAATTATACAATAACTAATAAAAGATCTTGACCCACAGAGTTTATTCCTAGATAAGAAAATGTATTGCTATAATCAGTATGCTTTTGGACGATAAATGTTTTAAATACAATCTTTCATAAAGATCTGAGAATAACTCTCGCCTTGACATTTTTTAGTCAAAAAAAGAATCTGATCATACGTTTTTTTACCTAACACAAGAAGACAAAGATCGCTTTTGTAATATATGATGGAAAATAAAATTGTTGTCGATTCAAAAACAATTTTTTTATTTTTTTTCTACAAAACTGCATTGCAGATAGCCAATACTCTCGGCGTCATGCATTTTTTTTCCATGCATGTCAATGTTAGCCTCTTCTATTTTTGTCTCGCCAAGTTACTCAATAATAATAAATAAATGATGAGGTCTCAATCTAGTTCAAATGTTTGTATACCTTAGTCGGATTATAATATATAGTTATAACAGATATAATTTTTTGATTCATTTTATGCAGCTATCTACAGTGGTGGATCCACGTCCAGCGTTGGTACTGATATATTGGATTTATCGATGCCTGACAAAAACTCTGTTACTGAAGTATGCTACGTTTGCGGAGACGAGTACAAGAGAGGTTCCCTCAGTCATATCGCTGCAAAGCCATTGCCTACTCCACCACATCCTGCTACTAGCCCGCCGCCATTTTTTCCATCACTTATGTTACATCCAAGGCCCAGTAGAAGCCGACCAATGGACAGCGCCGGACGAGTCCAGGTAAAGTGGGAATGGAAACAAGATTTATGTT
Organism: Phymatocera aterrima; assembly: GCA_963170745.1. NCBI lineage: Eukaryota > Metazoa > Arthropoda > Insecta > Hymenoptera > Tenthredinidae > Phymatocera > Phymatocera aterrima. The sequence goes on along the minus strand of OY720662.1, from coordinate 4,632,374 downwards.
GGTATTATGAACTTAGTTTTATATGGTTCATATATATTCTATGATTTTCATATTTTATCAGGCTTGTTCGGCGTGCCAAAATCATCTCTTATTACAATGGAAGACGTACACACGTCAAAGCGTACCTCACGGGGACAGAAATTACGCTTTGAGAAAACGCCACGCTCCTGCCGTAGACACAACAACATTCATTTGTTACACTTGCGCATTGGAGTATCCATCATCCAGTATTAGACTATTGTACTGCTGTTCGAATCCAGAAAAAGAAGCTTATTTTCCATTCATTTATTCCCTAAGGCCTCCTCCGGGTGCAAGCCCAATAAGTCCTCAGGGTATGGTGCAAGTTTGTTCAATTTGCTATAAAGCTATACCACAAAAACAACAGGTTTTTGGAGGGGAAAATCACACTGGCCAACAACCGATTACACAACAAAATGTCGATCTCAGACAGCAGGGTGAGAATCTTAAGAATTTATGGCATTCATTGATTCTCTTGTTTGATGGTTTATATAATTCCTCGGTCATTCTGTTATTTTCCTGATTAAATAATTTTTAGATTTACCTTCTGATAAAATTTTGATATATTTGAAGGTCCATCACCGAGACCAGCTGTGGCAAAATCACCAGCAAATTCAGCAGGGAGTGATATTCGATTTAAGCCCTATGACTTGAATAAATCAACAGCTATTGCCAATAAACAACGGAGTATAAATATCAAAGGAATGTCTTCGGGTCAACGAAATTCTGTTAATAATCGACCAGCCGAAAACGGAACTGTTGCACCAGGCCAAAACTACAGGTGTTATATTTGCGAAAGGCTCTATCCCGCTGCTCACATGGAATGGTAAGCTTTTAGACTTCTTATATCTACGTAAGATACTGCTGATAAAGTTTCTTTCTAAAACCTTCAAGTATTTGGGTTCGGATAAGATTAAATGTCGTTTGATTTAAGATTTCACAATTTTTCTTCATATCAATTTATAAATTCGTCCAAAGAGTTGAACCTATTTAAGAAAACTTTTCAAATATCGTGTAGGATGAAATAGATTATGAGATACTAACCGACTTCAATCATAAGTAAACAATTGAATCATGTAAGCAATTCGAAATACCAATGAATAATGTCAATGTCTATCAATTTGTATACTTTGAGGTTGTCAACTAGTCCCGAAGGAATGAATTCACATGCAATGCACTTTCCTTGTTTACGGGGAATGGCACGTGCATCAGAAAATGCTTGTATGGATAGTCACGGGCGTGTTCTGGCATGTAGTCATTGCGTTAATCATCTCGCTCAGCAATGGGAAAGTATGGATGCTGAACGGGTTCCTTTAGAACGTCGCAGGTAATTTTTCATTCTTTTAAAATACGATTAGAGATTCAATTCGTCTATTCACTGCTCAGAGATTCCTCGGTATCCTGATCCTAAAGTTCTTCTGCATCAGATTTTCAGGAAAATTCTTGTCTGAAGTATAATTTACAAATCTTTTTTATTTTCTTTGTTTTCTTTTAGGTACGATATTCCTAGCCCACATCCGAACGGCGATATGAGTCGTTCAATAGCAACACCGCCGAGCTCAAGTTCGGAGAGGACATTTGGTAGTAATCCAGGAACATCGAGTAGTTCAATATATTGTTTCCTGTGCGGTCTTCACAGCGATCTAACATTAGCGAGAGTTTTATATGGTCGTCCTCAGGGTCGAAATGCTCCGTTTTTTCCTGAACTTTTACGCCATCAGTCTCCGCCTAATGCCGAACAGCTGAGAGAAGATGGTTCCGCCCTAGTCTGTACATTTTGTTATCACTCTCTGCTTTCTCAGTGGCGAAGATACGAGAGTTTGTCAGCAGGTCAACAAATAAATACAACAGAAAGGCAGTACAATACGCATGACTATAGTTGCTACGTTTGCGGTATTACGACTTACAGAAAAAGAGTTAGAGCTCTTCCCGTTAAAGATTTTACATTTCTGAGGTATCATCGACAACCTGAGAAAAGTCTTTTATTAGAAAATGGAGATTTTGCTGTTGTTTGTTTGGATTGTTACGAAACTTTAAGAACTCAAAGTCTGGAATACGAGAGATGGGGTTTACCCGTTGAAAAACGTGAATATAATTGGATCGTTCAACCACCGCCACCTGAAAATAGTCCAGATGCTGTCATCGCCAGGTTACCATCAGGCGAAAGATCCGAAAAAGTGGTGAATGCATTTTTCTCTCACATGAATCTACCTCTTTTTTTTCCCCGCATATAATTTTCTGATTCTCTAATTTAAACTAGTTATGCTGAGCTGTAAATAATTTCAATTTCTCTTTATTTTTGCTTCAAAGGTTCCACCAACTCTTGCTACCAGGCCAGTGAGGAAAAACTGTTCACCTAAGGCACCAGACAAAAAAGTTCAGGGGAAATTGCCAGAAAAAGATCAAGGTAAGTAACAACGATTGTATTATAGTTTTTTGATATTCTTAATTTAGCGACATTGCGATACTGTGTTACGCCGAAACGAACATGATGTTGAAATTGTTAAACTACTTGAAATCCAGCGGACGAATTGATACGTGAGTGACAAAATATTTTACATCGTGAGTTTAGGCACCGTCTAGGAAAATTATCACTCTTTCACCGAATTACTTTTTTAATATTGTTGATGTGCGACGAACAATTGATTCAATGGTGTCATTTTTTTCGCTTCCATCTCGTTTTCTTACTTTTGAAAATTAATTCATGACAGTTAAAACATTTTCGTATCCGATGAGATATTGATGTGTAGAAAAGAAGAAAAAAGATACAAGGACGTGTACAATCAGTATGTAGGTATAGATAATTAGTTAATTTAAGTACCGTTCTAGCATTGGGGCTAAAGTAGGTCGTCTTGTCTTATCTAATCAGTTGTTTGATAAATTTAAACATCTTTTTCTCACGATTAAAATTGAACACATTGTTTACCTGTAGAGTTCATTGATTGAGTGGCAATATTATCAGATTTGCTTAATATCAAAATGAGCATCTCGTTAAATTAGAACAAATTTCATCATACATGAGTTATATCGAAATAGTATTTAGCTATGGATTATATTATATCATCACGAATTTTTCTTCCTTATGATCATGACATTTCTAATTATTCCACCTAAACTTCGACAGCGGAGAATAGCGATAGAATTACGTAAGGAGACAAAAAAAATTTCGGCAAAGGAATCTTAATGAGAGAAAACTATGTGAACAAATTTTTTTGTTCAAATATACAATCATTCGAGGCATTTCACGTTTTGAAATGACGTAGAACACTGCCCGAAATTTTCTCGGTGGTGAAAAAAAAACAGGAGCGATAAACGCAATAGAACAATACAAAAATTTATTGATATTTCCTCCGATACTGTAAACAATACGCCATGGAACGATAGAAATATTGAGAAAAAGGAAAGCACGACAAAGTTGTTATCATCATCGATATACCTACTTAGGCATACATATTACAAAAATGATTAAATTTTTTTTCGAGGTAAATTAATCAGAATCCCTAACAAAATCTGACGTAATAATGAGTATTCTCATTTTCTCTGATCCCGTTCTTTCCTCTCTTGATTTTTTGACTCGTACGCATCGTGGAATACTAAATATAGATATACATATGGAAGTAGGTAGTAAACGGACGGAGAAAATTAGCACCTGGTAAGTTTTTATCGGGTGGATACTTTAACACGGGCGCCGGTACCTTTTTAAATGAAAACGTCGTTTTGCGAAGGAAAAGTATTAAACGAGAGATCCAAAAGTATATAAGGGAATCAAGGTGGTATGCGTGTCTGAAAAAGCCGAAGAAAATCGAGGAAAAGGAAACGGGAAAGGAAATCATCGTAGTACGTAGTAGCGCGATATGTGCGTCTGAGACAGCGCGAAACGCGAAAAGCGTGATGCGGGATGTGAGACGCGAGAAAATCTCGGAGAAGAGGTCTAATATTTGCCAGGCCCTGGGTTTATCTGGCCGTATTTCACCGCTATCTATTCGTTCCAGCCACATTGCCCACACTTTGGACTTTGCAGGCTTGCTTTCTCTCTACTCTATTCTCTACTTTGCGTTCGCTTCGAGCTTCGAGCTTCGAGCTTCGAGCTTTGAGCTTGGAGCCTCTTAACAACTACGCGGATGCTATCCCCCTGGGAGACTTTCAGCCTTCGGCTACAGCGTTCCTCCCCCTCTTTCACCATCCCGCTCACCCACTTCCCCAAAAGTTATTTCATATTATTCGGGCATACTTACCGTCGCCCTCGCCCCAGCACATTCTTATGAGATATGCGCCTTACATGTAAATCGCTAATTCAGCTCTCGATTTCTTTCCCCCATATTCGCCACCAATTTCCACCTTTTTTTATGTTGAAAAGATGTTTTTTTTCCATTCAATCTCGGCTCCACGCTCGGGGATTGTAATTCAAAGAGTGCGGTGAATCGTGGACAAGATCAATGATTTCATGAATCGTAGGTAGATAATTGCAATGGTTTGAGGTTTTCTGCAATATTCTCATGTACTCGGAACGTAACGGAGAAAGTATTGTGATTCTTGATGTTTCAAAACTCGAGATTATCACTCAGCGATTTTAGTGTTTCATGAGATCAGAGAAATTTGAACGATACGTGAGAAAATTCTTTTTATAATTTTCATCTGAGGCTGAAGCGGAGAACGGTTTAATAGACTAACTCGAAATGCAATAGTTGCAGATATTATGTATTTGGTTATACTAGATCGAAGAATACGATATTTTTAACGATTGCCTGAAAAATTAGGGGTCCCTAGTTTACCGATGATCGATTTTTGACAGATTTCGTTCTTGTCCGAAATTCATATTTCGAGTAGGTTGTATGAGGAGTTTCGAGCACGAGGTCACGTGACGCTTGCCGAAAACAGACCGTGATTCTGACAAACTCTAGAATCGGTCCCGCGACTCCGTCGTCCTCAAAACTCCTTGAGACCAACAAGTCGTTTCATTATTATTATTATTTCTTGTCCGAGATTGAAACGATTCGTAGATTATAGTCCGATGACGAACTGATATTTTGGAATTTTTAAGAAATTCGACGATTATTGAAAATGTAGTGATTATCGATTTCAATCAAAGTATGGGTATCCGTGACCAAATAAGCCAAATAGGTATACGTAAATCTTTCACGACGCATTATTTATTTATTTGTTCATTTTTTCACGTTTGGAAAAATTTTGTAAATGAAGCTGCTTCTGCTTTGTGAAAGAGTTTCAATCCATATTTACGTATCACGTATATCTATATTCGTAAGAGCGCGGTAGACCGCGGTGAGCTACTATATGCTACCGTGAAAAGCTTCCACCTGCAGCTCAGCAGAAGCAGTAGTATAGCAGCAGTAGCCGCGGCGCTCTTGAAAAATGATAGACAAAGAACGTCGGCTGCACTGTACGGCGTTCAGTCAACCGTCAAAGAGATGTCTGACTATACGGTTGGCCGTACTTTGAATTGCTTGCGCAGTGAATTCGTAATATAACCTCGAGCTGATAGAAAAAGAAAAAGGAAGGTAAAATCAAAAGAAATAGAGAGAATTCTGAATTAAAACATACTGAAAGTCAAAACTTCTCTCTCGCTTCTTTCACTCTCATCATACCTATTTCTATATCGTTCTTTCCGCCGTGACAGATCCATTTTTGCAATTTCATAAATAATAATTACTGTATTCATATGTACCCACCTACGTATCCAGTTATTACAAGAATGATAAAAAAAAACACGGAGAACCTAGAGCAGATTTGAAAAAAAAAATAAGAAGGAAAGGAAAAGAGTTTGAGAGCAAAAGAGAGTAAGCTTGTCGAGGCTTTTCCTTTTTTTCATTTAGATTTTATTGTCGGGACAAGTTTGATGATGATATTCTTCGTTACGGCTACGCATGTACGACGATTCCCAAATTTCCTCGGTCTCGTATCTCATCATCGTCACTTTCATATGTACACCGACAACGCCCGATGGTGTTTTACGTTTGGGGGATACAACACACATGCATGTGACTTCTCAATACGATCTCACGAGGGAGGCGTGTTCCTTCTTGCCTCGTTCGTAACCTCCGGCCAACCCCTCGGCAATGCTGATACTGCAATTTGTCTAATTCCGTTGTTATCTTGAGACAGGAAAACATCCCGATCGTAACGTACAGCTCAAATACATTGCTGTGCCCTATGCCTCTCACACGAATATCGCATAATCAGTTTCTTGATGTTATCTCAGTAGACAAATTATGATTAATAATAATAACGCGAGACAATTTTACCCACTGTCTGAATCAATTCTTTATCCTTCGAGATGAGGAAAGTCTATTTTAGCCCCCCCCCCCCCCCCCCCCCCCCGCCCTCCTGAAACTCGCATCGATTTTGTTCTATTCTTCTATCGATTTGTTCTATAAGAAAAAATAGAGAATACTAGAATCTTGAACTTCTTTCCTCTACTACGCGCCGAATATCTCTTCTTTTCTCTGAATCCGGCGCGTGCTGCGATTGTATACGCGCAAGAGAGAAATGGAAATAGATACAGAAACACAGGGGAGAGAAAAGAAGAGATTTTGCAAAGTGCAGGACGTGAGGTGACAGTGAGCTCATCCACGAACGTAGGTAAAGAAAAGAAGGTATACCTATATACACATCTATACCTTTTGCCTCGATCTTTTCATCCGGTTTGAACCTTTGAACTAGGCCACCTAACTTCGCGGTTAAAGTACCATAGTAAAATACTTGAGCGCGATCCACCTATCTACCTACCTTATACCTCCTTATAACTGATCTATACTTCTTATTTGATACCAGGAAGTCGTCCTCGACACTATATACAGCATCTCCAGTAATCGTTTAACTCTCGTTGATCCTTTAAACCCAGTTCCCAATGTATTCAAGAGTTTAGTTTAGCCGATAAATGTTCATTCTCGTCTCTGTACCTAGGTACTATCTACACCTTATACCTACCAACGGCAAACTTTCCGGTAAATGACACTACCGCCGAGTTCTCATGGCCTTTGTAACCGATGTTACAACCTTACATATGCGGGGATAATATTGTCTCAATATTGTATGACGAAGAAGTAGTAGCCTAGAAAGAATTTTACGGTCATGAAATGAGTCTGGATGAAAGAAGAATCGGGGGCAAAAATGCAATAATCGCGTTTCCTCTTGATACTAAATTGTAATTACGAAATGGTTTTGCAATATTGTATTTCTGAACTTGTTGTGAGGGTTGAGGTTTACAACGTTAACGCGAGAGCAAGACAATCGCGAGAAATGATATCACCCGTTTCGGTCCCCATGGAAATCTCTACGGAGACACAATATTTTCCAATCATTGCTTGATTGGAATTCATAGGGTAAATGGGCTGAATCCTGCGATGTACATGAGATAGAACACCAATTCAATTCATCATCGTGTAATCTCAATTCCGTTAGATTATAAAATATACATATAGAGGTATAATTTACTCGGGTGATTTAGGCGTGCTTCTCGTAGGTATACCATACACAATACTTGCGGCGAATCGCGCTATCTATAGACACATATCTCCTTCCCTATATCCTAGTAGACGCCCGGTGTTTTGCTCGAGGCGATAGAAAATGAGAATAAGGACTCCGACCGCCTACCCGCCCGCAGCATGACACCGCATTGCGCCCACCACCCGCCCAACCGACACCTAAATTCGAATTAGGGGATTTCTCACCCTCGTCATCTACGACCGTTTCAACCCCGTGGCCCGACCTCGCGCCACCCGCCACTTTTCTCTCTCTCTCTCTCACCTTCTCTCTTCTAGTAATCGATATCGCCCCGTCATCGGTTATATACGGAGTATATATACATATATAGGTTATATCATTGGGTACCGCTTTTGCCTGTTCTCCAAATCGCCCCCCCCCCCCCCCCCCCCCGCCCCCCGGCACACACCGTTGCTGACTGGGCGTTTAATTGGCACTTTGCCACATTATTATTATGATTATTTTTTTATTTTCCTCCATTTTCTTTCGACTTTTAACCAGTCCAAGAATATAATACAGAACAACGAAAAAAAAAAAAGAAAAAAAATGGAATTGCGGACGAAATTCTTCTCTGGAGGGTTGTTTTCCGAAATTTCTTTGAAAGTTTGTCGAAGGAAAGGAGATAAAAAAAGAAAGAAAATTCATCGAATTCATCAACTACAACGATGATCTATTTTACAAAATGTGTGTGTACATTAGGGTGTTTCAAAATGACGAGAAATTCCGATCTTCCAACGGGCCACACCTGAAATGGTTAATCTAGGCGGAAAAAAAGATTCTGTCAAACGATGAGCATGCTAGGTTGAGTGGGAGATCGGGCTCATTTGATTTTTCATATATTTTTAATTTTTTGTTTCGAATTTATGATGGATAATTGTTAGTAAAGAAATTTTGTATCAGGAGTTTATTCAAGATGTCAATCAATTTTCAAAGTGGGAACCCATATCTCAAACGCTTTGTTCACTTATTAGAAGCAATAGTTTTGAAAAATAGTGAAATAATACAGTGAAAATCCGTTCGGGAACCAATTTAAGCACGAATTAGAATTTATAAAATTCAAAAGGAATCTTTTTTTCGGAAGCAATCTGACATTCCGACAGCTGGGAGGAAGAATGAAAATGTTCTCCGATAACTATCCGTCTTAAATTCGATAAGAAGGAAGACAAAAACAGGAAAATCTAACGAACCCGATCTTCTTCCACTCAACTTGAAATGCTCATCTGTCGAAAGAATCCTATTTTCTATCTAAATCAACTACTTCAGGTGTGGCTCGTTAGAAAATCGAAATTTGTCTTCATTTGAAACACCCTGATGCATACAGATAAATCATAAAGAGTATGGACGTTGCATCGAGATACCTTATACTGGTGACACAGTAGGTACTAGGACACGGTTCACTCGAAATCGAAGGTCAACGGTGAAAGGCAACGCGCCTTCGGGAATCCGTGGCGTTTTCAACTGTTATCAAAACGCGCGCAGGTCCTATAAACATTAGGTCATCGACTATCGGTAATATAATATGTAATCGTTCCATAGCCGTACCTATATGACATTAATAAAGCTCCGGTTGACTAGTGAGTGAAACGAAACGAAAAAGACAAACAAAAGAAAAAGGAGAAAGATATATCAATACCGCACATGAAATTCAAGCATACCCCACTAAATTTAATACTCGTTCGCGGTATAGGTATAAGGTAACTCTATACACGATAAAAATTGCCATTGATACTTGTATTTTTGTCCTCTGTCTTATACTTGTCTCTCTCTCTCTCTCTCTCTCTATCTCTCTCTCTCTCACACTCAGCTGCCCATCCTACCTGGTTGCGTTAAGTGCACTGAGCTGTATTGGAATGTGCATATTATATTATATTATATTATATTATATTTTATTTCTTATGTCTCATATTTAACTTATCTGTGTGTTCGGTAAATGGTGCTCGCTTGTTTCCCTTGCTTAGTTATCTTTATTTATTTTTATTTATTTTGCCCCTTGCCTACTTTTAAGTTTTTATTTTATTACTACTTATGTATATTGTTTGGTTTTTTTTTTTTTTTTTTTTCTCTTCGAGAGATTGTTTTACTCTTTCGCACTTACGATTGCTGTATTATACTACTTTTCTTTCATTGTCTCCCTACTTTTAGTTGATGCTGTGTATTTATTTGCGTCAAGGGTTTCCGGGGCCATAAACAAATTCTATCAATCAATCAATCAATCTCTCTCCACCCCCGTCGTCGCCCGTTCACGTATCATGTATATAGGTATGCGTATGTTTTTTTACGTGCACATAACGTGCTGGGCACATTAATAACTCTATACGGTTCGTGTTATTCCGGCGTTAATAATTAACCACGTAGAGAGGAGGGAGTAGGGTACCGTCGTGGACTGCTGGCACTAGCTTTCTTCTTGTTTCTCGCCTTTTACGTAATACGTACGTATGTATATACATACGTAGGTACAACACTCTGTTCGTTTTTTATTCACGATTCAACCGAAATGGAATTTTTAGTTTCATCGAAAATTGTAAATTTCCCTCGAGCCTTATACTCGACAATCCTCCGTTTAATGATCAGAAACGAAAAACAAAAGGAACAAAAACGAGAAACCCCCTCCCTACCGAAAGAAGAACTGAAAAAAGAAACGCGTGTCTATATACAATTAGCATAAATTTCCTCGACCGATGCTCCAAACTCGGTATAATATAAGCAAAATGGTAAACATGGAAAATAGATATAATATCAGAACAATCTACAGTGGTATGTTAAAACTGCGGTTAAATCTGTCAAGATACACACTGTGATATCCCATGTATAGTATAAGGGCCTGAGTGGATCAGCCGGTAGAGAAGCAAAGCTCCCGGGTCTCTCTCCCTTACCGGGCTGTGATAAAAGTAATACAGCTTATTAGCCCCTGGGGGCACATGGGTAGGTATTGAGGTACGGTCGAGTGCGTTCTGTTTGCCTGGAGGGGCATCAGCAGCAGCAGCAGCACCACCAGCACCAGCACCAGCACTAGGAGCAACAACGACGACGACGACGACGACGATGACGACGATGGTATAGCGGTGGTGGATGAGGATGAGGGTGCGCGAGAGGCGGGAACGCTCGGTGTAGGCGACGCCGACGCTAGGGGGTTGAGGCAAGTTCTCTGTCGCCGCTACGCATTGATTTTGCCCGACAGACAGCAGCCGCCTGTTGGGCTCTCTTGGCTCGAGAACCAACCAGTCTCTGTCCCGCGCGACCCCGGCCCAGGAGGCAAAAGAGCGCGGGAGGAGGATGGCGAAGGGCGAGAGACGCACTCGGCTTCTCTCTCTGGCCTCGGCTTCCCTTTTGCATCACGCGCTTAGCACCCGGTCGAGTATTCGTGAACCGAGTCAGAGGACTCCGCGGAAAGATTTTTTTGTTTCTTCCATGTTGTTTATAATTTTGTTTTCTTTGGCATTCATTGTGTTGATTCATTTTTTCGATTTTTTGTTTGAGTATCATTACCGCGATTCTATAGCAATGAAATAAGAATGATTATACTCATTATAAATTGTTCAAATAATCCGAATCGGTGAAAGAAAAACGAAAAAAAAGAAGAGGAATCTTCAATGATCTCGTTATCAGTTTTTGCTTTGTTTTTCGTTCAAATATACGAAGAACAAATTCATTTGCTCGATTTTACTAAGCCTCTGATCAACATTGATTGAAATTACGGTATTCTTCGGAGTTTGAAATCGTACCACCTGTTCGAGCTCCCGTATTCCCTTTCCTCTCCTTTTTCCTCTCCCTCTCCCTTTGCCGCCCCTTTTCTTTTTTTTTCCCGGTTAATGAACCTCCGGTGTTGTTTCGAGTTCTTGTAGCTCGTGCTCGCGGTCGTAGTTACGTTCCTTCTCTCTAGTATGCTATATATGGGGTTTGTGTCGACAGCCGAGTACCGCGATATGTTGGTTGGCCTGGAGGGCGCAGGGGCTATTGCGGTAGCGGCTCTCGTCTCGTTCTACGACGGCGCAAGGGACTTAGAAAAGGAAAGAGTAACGCGGTAAAGAAGGAAAAAAGGGAGGCGGCATGGTTACCGTAGCGCGGGGGGTGGCGGGAGTCGGCTTGCCCGGTGGAAGCGCGCGTGCCGTTTGAGCGCCAGATGGCTGCGAGAAACGAAGAGAAACGAAACGGGTGTGGAATACGCTAGTGGGACATACATGTATATGTATACATATACGCGGTCGAGCGACAAAGAACGAGCTGCGAGAGCGAGCGAGATAGGAAGAAGAAAAAGAGAGCGAGTGAGCGAGTGAGCGAGCGAGAGGGATCGAGCGAGCAGAGGGGGAAGGCGAGTGGATGAGACGAGACGAAGTAAACGAAGCGTTGCGTCGCGTCGCGCCGCGCCGCGTCGATCGGCCACTTCCCATTTCCCTTCAGTCGAACACCAGCCGTCGTCGCAGCGACGTGCTTTTAACTATCGTCTGTAGCCTCTCGTTTCTGGTTTGATCGTGACGTGCGGAGGAGAGAATCAGCTTTCGCTAACAGTGCAGTTGCAATTGTCAGTTGGAATTGTCTGTTGGTAATACTTGATTGACTGTGGTTGACACTGCGGTGTCAGGCGCACGCGCGCAGGCTCGATTCCTTTCGTCAATTTTTTTCGGCTGATTTACTACCCCAAATACCGTTAATCGTCACAACCGCGGCGTTAAACAAGAACAGTGGTATTCAATTGGGGGTAATTGATCGTCCTGTCGCGTTAGTGAATATCACATTTTCGTGCGGGGCAAAGAAAGGGAGTGTTTTATATGAAAAATAGTATGTACGCGCGAAAGTATTCGTTCGCACGGTATTCATGTGTATAATTATGGTGTGGATTTTATTTGATTAATACACAGTAAGTAGTGAGACGACGATATTTGAACGCGCGCGCGAAACTGCAAGTGTCGTTGGTGTTTGTCATACAGTTTTTCGTTTTACTTGGTTTTTTTTTTGTTTTCTTGTTTGTTTTTCCTTCTTCTTCTTTAAATACGTGTATACTGTACGAAAGGCGACAGCGAAACCATATACAGTCAATTAAAAGGATAATGGCGTAACCCTTGCCACCGGCGCTGTACCCGTAGCCTAAAGACTATAGAGAGAAGAGGCCCAGCCCAATTAAGTCGTGATCAGTGTGATAAAGTACGCGAGTGTATATACAAATATACATCTATTTACTTGACGAAATTTCCTTGTTTATCATTGTTTTTCTTTTCTTTGTTATCTGCCTTCTTTTTCACCCATTTTGTTCAAAGTTCTTTCTTTCCTTATTTTTGTTCGAACTTCGATTATTGGGAGAGGAAAAAGAGCGCAAAGTTTGTTTCAATATTTCAATCATCTTTCCCCTCCTCACACAGAGTGATACACGTATGTTATAATAACATTGAGTTTTTTTACACCTATGCGACGTGTGCTGTGTGCCGTGGTGAGCCGTGTGTGCAAGATCATGTGATGGGTAAAAAGTGCGGCGAAATAAAACGGTATAACAATCGGAATTGATGGATGAAAAAAAAAAACAACAGAAAAACAAAAAACAAAACAACAAACATGATTAAATAAAGAATATTATCGCAATTGATATATACATATATAACCATATATGTTAAATTCGAATAAACATTGAAAATGGATTTTCGTGCGCCGCATCCAATGATCCATTCATCCCATGGTGGACATCCTTACTACTATCCAGGTAAAAACATAATTTCTCGCTCATCAAACAGATGCAATGATAGAATGAAAAAATACAAAGAAATGAACAAGCTTCGTAACTGTGGACTGTATAGCGGTATAATAATTTATATAATATACGTGCGGGTAATTTTATTCAGGCATTGTTTTTATAGGCTCATGAGATCGTATTTTAGTCCGCGTACTACAAGTATTCATCGGTATCCTATATATATATATATATATGTATATCATATAAAATATGTAACGTATATATAGTATATTGTGTGAGTTATTTTGTATCAATAGAACCGTCGATACGGAGTTATCAGTATAAGATAGCATATTGATATTGTTCCATAAAGACTGTGATAAGTATAATGCAAGATGAATAGATACAGGTAATTAATAGCAATGGGTATACATGGAAATATTTAATGATATCTGTGTATATTCTCAGTAATCGATGGACGCGTATGCGGAGAAAAAACTATACATTCTGCATTCGTTTTTATTTTTTCTGTTTTGTTCATTCTTCGTTCGTTGGGTACACACCAACTTCTTGATTCTGAACTGATATCGGTAGATTATACAATATTAGAAACTCCTAAAAACCATTTTGAATAGCGTCAACCTTGCCGGTTCTTTTTTCTCTCTGTTTACAATATCTTCTTTCCAAGCGGGACTATTTTTTCCAACATTTTCGTCTCGAAACAGCCGATCGGATGTTGCTTCTTACGATTTTGTTACGTTAACGTTGTTCAAATTTCAGTCTGGTGTTCGCGGTGTGAGACAAAAAAAAAAAAACGAAAATAAATGAATGAATAAATATGTATGATCGTCGCCGAGCACACAGATATATTGGAAAAATGATGTAGATTTTAGATATTGAGGGCCAGCAGCGGGAAGGGCAATCGAAATGGATTACGGTGTATTTTTATCATTTTTTCTTTCGAATGCATTCGGGTGCTTTAACAGTCTCTACAGTGAGCTTAGATTCGAGGATAAAATCACTGAACTGGTGACGATTTATAGTACCGAAGAGATTATCCGCTAAGCCGATATATCGTTGAAAGAGAAAGGAGATGGAAAGAAAAAAAGAAAAAACACACACCGACGACAAATCTCGTTAAATCGAACGACGCTTGCTTGCTGCAGCAGTAAGTCATACGAACAAACGAACGAGTATTATCTCCTATAGCAGCCGCTCGCGAAGTGTAGTTTTTTTTTCTTCTTTTTTAAAATTTCTTTCGTTGATCTTCCTCAACGGCTTTCAACATTCGGTGATTCTCGTTTTCTTTTTTTCTTTCAACTTCTTCTTTCTCTCGTCATGAAAAAATTGAAGCTGTCGAGAAATTGTTGTGTATTGTCAAAGTAATTTTGGCTACATTGAACATTAGAAAAAACATGAAGAAAATGAAAAATGTAATGCTTCATCGTTGATCTTCGACTTCGTGAAAAATAAAAACAACATTGAAACGAAAATAACCGAGAACAAAAATTTGCGAATTGATTTTCCGATTTTACTTTGCCTCCACTTTGGATAATAAAGAAATTCCGAACGCGCGGCGAAGCTTCGAAATTTATGAATTCAACTCCATGAACAAAACCGAGTGTATTATAGTTGGAGCATAATTTTCTTCGGGTGGGTGCTAGCCAGCTTAGTTAGCTAGCTGCGGTAGCTGGTGGTGGGTACGTACTCGTATAACGTCTGCTGCTGCCGTTAACCTAACTTTAAACCTCTGTCCAACTTGGCTAATTCTCTCGACAACCCACCGTGACTAAATAATGCAGGAAACACCACGCTCTACTGGCCGATAGTCCAGGTGGAACGCAGGGTTTCATTCAATAAAGAATGGAGAAAAACATGAAGGAAAGGACGAGAAGAAAAAGAAAAAAGAACTACATTCGTGACTCTGAATAATTGTATATATACCTATTTCAACCTTTTTTTTTTCTTTTCTTTTTTATTTCCTCTTCTATAACGTAGAAGGTAGATTAGAAAGAAAAGGTAAAATTTGTTCAAAGCAATTCACTACGACTGAGGTTAAAAAGTATAGAATTCGAGTGATATTACAGGGATACAAACTGTATATATTGTCGGGGTTACATACGGCGTTGTGTAATTTCGTTGATTTTCTACCTTTATTTTTATTTCACGAAATTTCAAACTCCATGCGAGGAAGAGAAGAGTCTATAGTATGGCAGCAGAAAATCCGTAGATACGTAAAATGAAGAATTTAAATTCTTTTCTTTCCTGTGATTTTTTTTTTTTATTTTCCTCATACTTTTGAAGAACTAGGAAAGTAGTCTCGACGTTCTCGATTAAACATATAATTATAATATAGCGAAGAACCGATTTATCTCACCCTTGTGATGGTGTACCACGTTTTCAATGCCGATATAGCAATATTTTTACATCCATATAATAACTAAACGATTCTGGTCCCCGCGTTTAAGGTATATACCTGGTTCTTTTTTTCGCTCCGCTACTCTATCCTCATACGTATACATGCATATGCGCATACATACTCTATCAACCACCTATAGATTGTGTGGTATGAGGTATAGAGGAATGCTTGACAAAGGGTGAAAAGGGATGTAACGGAACATATCGTATAGTATATCTATAGGTGTTACGGAGGAGCGACGATGCGTGGTATGAGAAAAAGAACTCTAGTGTGTTGGAACAATCCTTTGTCTACTTGTCTATTGGGCTATTCATTCATCCTATCATATTGCAGTACTGAGTATACAGTGAGTATACTCGTATTGTTATGCACCTACATGTGCAACATGTTTCTCTAATACGACAGTGTATGTACGGTATGCTGCAGGTATCAGGAAATCGAGACAGACAAAGAGACAGAGGGAATCCTCCTGAGAAATCACTTCGGTCATACATTTATATGCAATATGTATGCATTATACCTATATTGTACCTATACATACGCGATGAATTGCGCTTGTGTTCGGCATCTGTCGATCGATTTATTACAGTGGAACGTTGCGTTGCCAGGTTAGGTGAATGCATATGTGTATATATATATATATATACACACGCACATACATTATAGATGCAGACGTGGGACTGAAGTTCAATATCGTGTAGAATAATATCAGCTGTTCAGTGGCGAAAATTTGTCGAAAAAACAATATTCTCAAGCGATTCGTCGGTGAAGAAGAGTTTCCATTTTTCTTTCTACATTTTGAGAATCGCCGCGAAAAAATTTGATGAAAAATCTTGTTTTTCTTTTTTTTTTTTTTTTTTTTTTTTTCTAAATTATTTTACCGCTACGTTTCGAGGACGAAACAACTGATAATTATCTTTCATGATTTTATTCAGACCTTGCTTGACGACTCAAACGACTTTGTGAAACTTACGGGCGGCGGGGTTGGAGGGGCAAGAAAATGTGTTTCAGAGTAAGATTCGTTTCCCCCTTATCCACCTCGTAACTGTATCTCGTTCGGCTAACAATGAGAGAGCTTATCTACGCGCATAAGATGCTCTGCATAGGGTATATCTAGACCATGAAAGCGCTAGATGGTGGTGGTTATGTATGAGGTGAACCGGAAGCCCCCCTGACTTCCTGGTGAGATCGTAATATCCGTACGTGGTTTGCCATCGGTTGGGGGAAGCACCGTTTCCGGAAAATGCGCATAGACCGCGCGCGAGACTGTAACGAAAAGCTTTCTGCAGTAGTCGGGGTCGGAGGTCCGAGAGGCCGACCCGACGACGGTTAACGCCGCAGCAATTTGTCAGCTGCGGCACACAGGCAGTAGTAGTCTCCCGCTTGGCAGCTTTCGTGGTTTCAGAGGCATACCGTTTCGTCACTGTTAACTATGCTGCAAACCATGCGGAGGTTCAGCATTATGGAAAAGGTAGTCTAGATTAAATTTCTCGAAGAAATTCCTCCGGTCTTCGTGACATGGCTAATAATATAATTGATTATGGTTCAATTTGTTCAAATTTTTGATCACAATTCACAATTTTTCCTCGTCGAGTCATCGTTTCGATCTACTCGTAAACAAGTTTTTCTCCATTGTTTATTCTTCTTTGTTCACTTTATATTAGTATGATGCCTCATGATTATTATATACCTTGCGTATTTCTGGAAGCTTTTTCGTTGAATACCGTTTGTACTATTTCCGGAACTACGTCACCTGGAAGTCTTGGTGTTTAGTTAGATAGGATCTACGATAATACGAATATAATTTCGTATCGATTCGCGCTCACTTTGCGGGGAAAATAGAAAATTGTGTTTATTTAGGTATATCTGTATCCGTCTATTTATTTATTTATTTATTTATTCATTCATTCATTTAGCTTTTTATGGCGTTTCTGGGAAACCATGAAATTTTTACTGCTGTGTGTTTCCGGCGAACACGTATATTATGTAATACGGATATTACATCGTACTGAGTATGCTTTTTTTTTCTTTGGTTTACGTTCTAGAAAGCTGAAAGCTAATTTCACCACATTTCACATATTATCTCTAATAAAAGTTTATCGTTTGAATTCTGATTGATGCGCATTTCCGTTTGAAATGTCAGTTAGATCGAAGCCACGAATCGATAACCAACCACGCTTCGTTTTGCGATTCCATGAACATTTTTATAGGAATATTCGAACTTCGGATAATAATATCTATAACGGAAAATGAATTCCGATTCTCATATTTTGTAACAAAAAAATTTTAACAATAATTCCCCGAACAGCCTGTACCTATATCTACGTATTGTTATTATTATTTTTCGTATCGAAAAACATCAGGATCTCGACAAATTTCTAATTATCGTTGTACATAGCCTGACTACAAAAGTAACTGGTATGATGATAGCTTGCTGGGAGAGAGATCTGTTATCTTCGGTAGATCGATAAAAAGATGATTCGTATACATTAAACTGGTCGGAGAAATACTTCTACTGTGAGAATGCGCTAGAGGGTCGGTTTAGTGGAGCGGAGTAGACGCGCGTTTCCACCTGTCCGCTGCCAGGCAAACTACACACTCCGCCTGCGGGCTGGCGTTTCCAATCTTTATGTTACTTTTTCTCTGTTTGTTTTTATCTTTTTCTTTCCTGCTCTTCGATTTATCAATCTTTCATGCAGTATTAAGACGATAATGTAATATTCTACGATATCTTTCACACGGAGCCTCGAGGTAGAAGCCATATTTCAAATTCGCAATACATTGGCACATTTGTGAAAACTATGAAGAGACGAAAAATATACAAACATTCAATGAATCTTCGCGTTTTGAGTAAACGTGCGGACCGTGACGGTCGACTTAGAATACATTAATCGTATGTACTGATTGTATATAATAAAGATTTATAACTCGCGCACGGTATTATTATAACATAGATACAGATACATTCATAGAAAGACACGAATATACTCACCTGTGCATTGTATATCTACTGTGTACGATTTCACGAATCAGTTTGTTCATCACACTCTGCCACACCGCTGTTGTGAGGTATAGAAAGAAAAAGAAGGAAAAGAAAGGAAAGAATAAATAAGAGAAAATAATGTATACCTACAAGATACTATAAGGTAAAAAAAAGAACGAGGGAGAAATTGTGTCGAAAGTATATAGGAGGTACGGGTCTAGGCGACGGTGAAGGGAAGAACGGCGAAAGGCGGGGCGAGGGCGAAAGGGGGTGAAAGAAAAAAAGGTAGGAGAGAAAAAAGAACGATTCAAGGAAACGCGAGGGAAATGCGAGCAATTTTCTTTTTACGACTTCAGTTACGTACCAGCTAGCCGGCGAACAAGGTCTTCGTTTCCACCCTTCTCCGTGAGGCCTTCACAGCCTTTTTTCTCCCTCTCTCTCTCTCTCTCTCTCTTTATATACAATGCGCTTGCGCGAATGTTGTAGTAGTAGTAGCAGTAGCAGCAGCAGCAGCAGCAGTAGTAGTATAGTCGGGTTCTAAAGTAACGAGAAACTAGAGGGGGGTGGCTAACCGAGAAGGGTGGCTCAAAGCGTTCGCGAAGAAGTCGTAAGCTCTCCTGAAAGCTTGGCGAGCTTTATGTACGATCCCCGATGTAGGGGTGGCACCGAAGTCAGAATGAGGGTAGCTATATACGAGAGAAAAACTTTTTTCGGCAGCCGAAAAAAAAGGAGGCATGAGGAGAGCGATCTTTTCAGCTTCTGTTTCAACCGGCATATATGTAGATACACTATTAATGTCTAAAGGCAGGCTTGCTTGCTTACCTTACTTCTTTACCTACAGCTTCAGTAAAGATGAATTGCCGAGTGACAAAAAATTGTCACAGCTGCCGTTGTTTAAGAGCATATATTTGAAATTTACGCGGACTTCCTCGATTTATATATGTGTTACTACACCTACACATCATCTCGCTTTTGGCTTTTCATCTTCCAAACGTACCTACTTCATCCGAGAGAAAGGCAGTTAGGAGTAGTATAACATGGGCCGCACCTACGCGACGCTAACGCGGTATATCGATATAATGTGGCAGGTTCAAAGGTGAACGAGAACTCGAGCCATGAGCTGAATTCAACTTGATACAAGCCGGGGGTCCTTCCGTCTCTCGACTGATTTGCCAGACTTCTCAAATTTTGACGAATTGATACAGAAGTATCGTAGTTTATCGTATACGAAATATTGCGGCCCGTCACTGGGAAAATAAGCGAGAAAAAAAAAACTGTTGAAAATCGATGAAACTGTACGTTTTATTTATCACGGAGGTTGTGGCCAAGCCGGTATTGCCGAGATCGCTGTTACATAATTTGCACCTTCAACGATTCACCATTCACACCGAACGCGACGTGCATTTAGGTCAAAATATGAGGATTTTATAATAGGTAACACTAAAGTCAAGGCTTACCAAAATATTTGAAGAAATATCTCACTATGAAGTGACGAAAAAATGCGCCGAACGCGTCTGCTCGCGAGCGCGCGGATATTTGGCAGCGTCTCTCGTTTGTGCCTGTTATCAACGACGCGCCAGATTTGAATGACGTTAGTAGTATCATATGTGATGTGAGAAACATTCATACGTATGCGGATGGCGACGCTGGCCACGGTTCGCACTCTCAGTGGCGTACAATCTTTGTGTCGCAACTATTTTTTCTTTTTTTGTTTCTTTTATTGTTGGATTTGAGTTACTGAGCACAATATCATTCTTGTTACATTTATAATTGATAATCATACCGCTTTGGTGGAAATTAGAGGTACATTCGCAATTTTATACCGGGGGCCCGTGCTTTGTCCCCCTAACTAATACGCTCCTGAGCGGATAAACCACCTCAGTATCTCTCTCTTCGTAATACCTAAATTTTCTGCCTGTCTTTTTTTTCTCTTCGCTTTTTTCTTTTACCATCGGAATTGAAATTGCAACGAAATTTGTGACTCCGAATAACATATTATTGAATTACAATCGCAACGTTCCGCAAATGGTATTGTTATTCATGTACACAATAGTGATAATTATTGGCTCTCACGGCAACAAGAAATACCTACCTTATATATTATCATAGAATTTCTTCTTACGCGACTAAAATATATCGTTCGGTGTATTTCATTCTGCTTCACTCGCGAAACAATCCTTCTCCATTCATTTTCTGTATTTTATATCCTCAAGAGAGGAAGGTGGTAAAAAGTTGGGTGGGGGCTGCGGCCCCCACTGCGGAAAGGGGGTTGGGGGCACGTAACTCCGAAGACATTGAATTAGCGCCTGGTTGGCTAACTCGTTGGGTCTAATTACTTCGTCGTCGACGCTAACCAGGATCTAACTATTTATATACCTATACTGCATGGTTTCGTATCCAGTTTGTCCGTATAATATATCTATAAATATTTTTAAAACACTCGATCTTCATATATGTTATTTTTAGAAGTTGCAGCGGTAAATATTTTACTTAAGTATGTGATCAATGTATATACATATATTCTTTTCTTTTTTTTTTATCTTCATATATGTATATACGTGTGCATACATTTTTTTCAAATTTCGTATGTTATCTCGTTATTTTTGTTATTCATCGAAAAATTGTACTACTTCTATATACTTGAACAGTTTCGTCTCATGCGTGTAGCTGTATGCCGTTTGATCGCAAGTATTTTATTACGCATCGTAAAAGTATATGTGTATGCGGTATAATTGTACCTATGTACGGTCGACGTTCTTTCTTTCCTCCAAAGTTCGTGTGCTGAAATCACAGTGAAACAAGGACAAAAAAAATATGCATATAAAATTGAAATTATTATTCCTATACGATAGGTATATGTATGTCGTATGACATAATATTGAACGAGATTGTATTATATCGATCGTAGAATTACAGTACGAGTTAAACTTTCGCGGCGCTGCGAGAGTTTCATCAGATACTTGTAATCATATACGATCAATAACATAATCTTGTTCAATATTATATTATAGTGCCTGTAGTGCAATCTTATCTATATACGTATAAATTTCAGCACACGCAATTTGCAGACAAAACACCACCGATAGCCCGAGGTAGCGGTATATATACATACCTCCGGTATAGTCATACTTGAACGATGTCTATGATGTTGGCATAAAAATTTATACATTTCACATTTGATGTGATAATTTTTTTTTGCCGCATACGTTGGTACGAAGAAGAAACAAAAATGAAGAAAACAACTGGAAACCTCTGTCGCATTTGGTGTATGGTCATGTTATAATATGTTATGTTATGTTGGAATACCAACACCACCAACACCACCAACATGGCAGCTACTCTGACAGTTATGTCACTGATAAAGGTTTTCTTGAATTACCTTGAAAATGGGAGCTCCGAACAAAAGACACTCATCGCGTTTCCTCGCCACATCATGCATATACCTTTATACCTTTGCTTGGATAAGGAAGAAGAGCGGAAAACAAAAAGTGGGATTGTTTAATAGCAGGAGAAATTTATCACAAAAAATTACGCGATTCTTTAATATATTGGCGCGAAAATATGATATTTTCTGCGCTATATTTGACACAAGTGAATATGTCATGTTTTGTTATTTAACTATAATCTTATGATACGGTAATAACGATGATGATAATATCGTTTTATAATATTATTCGATGGGTACAAAATTCGCATTTTATATTATATTACATTATATCACGGTACGTTAATTATTTGTGAAGCGAATTTTGAGATACATATGACAAAATTTGATAAAAGTGAGCGGATGGTAAATTAATATATATATGATATATACCTATATCAAAGTGAATGAATTTTGTATCAAATATTTCGAGATCAACCTATATAATACATATATCATTCAATTGAACTCGCTTTGAATGCGCGGGGATCAAGCGTTTTTATCTTATCAAGTTTATATAACGTCCGTTCTTGTGGGACACGCGGGGGTTACGCGGCGATCCACCAAATCCGAGAGTAACTTCAAACCGCAGTACGTGATCTGAAAAAATTGAAAGTGAAATCTATAACTCAAACTGACACGTCCGTTGTCACTAATCGTTGAACATTCCAATTTGAATGCTCGGACTCAAAGCAAGATTATATTTTCATCGGACAAATTTTGGACAATTCTGTACACAGAATCGGACGAACGAAGTAGAAAATTTTTGGCCGTTTCTAAAAATAGTTATTTCAAAGAAATGTATGACATTTTCTGTTTTCCGCATCGACGTGTAAAACTGTTCAAATTCCGGCATCGATGCCACGTCGCGTCGCATTCAGCTGAAAAGTTTACGCATTTGATGTTTTATAACAATTTGTCAATCGTTCGGCTGGATTCCTCGGAAGAGAGTTGGAGAGAGGGACGGGAAAAAAAATGAGAATCGATTTTTGCCGAAAATAAAAACGAAAACGTACATACATCTCTTTATTCCGGTCCAGCCGCGTATGGAATTTATCCCTCGGTCGGTCGTGCGGGTGACACTTGACACGCGAGGGCGCCCTCGCAAGGTGTTCTCGCATTTATCAGACGCCAGGAGTAGAAGTAGAAAGAGAAGCAGGAGGCGGAGGAGGTGGAGAGCATGAGAGGCTGCGGCTAGCGCTAGAGCGGTGGCACCAGGCCTCGCAAGTCCCAAGGGGAATCCCAGAGCGATTTCTGGGGTCGAAAGAGCGTGGCTAGATAACGAGGGAAGATGAATTGATGCTCGTAGAGATGCGTGAGAAACAACAACTACAATGACACCGTGCATCGCCGTTCTATGCCATTCGTGTTTATAATTTCTGACTCGACCGTTGTTGCATCGCCATCATTCATATTTTATCATCATTATTGTTGTTTGTTCGTTTTAATTACAATTCTTTTCAAACATATGGTTTATGTAACTGGATATAATATCGCGTTCCACGGTCTTCAGATAAAATTATACATGCGTGCCTACATTATAATATTTCGAAAATGACAAAAAATAAATGAAAAAAAAAAATCACAACGAGGAAGAGGAAGAAAGAAAGAAAGAGAAAATTACTTTCAACGAGCCTATAATGTCTTCGTAATCGTTCTCCTCTGGTTTTTCTGACATGATTACAGCAAGCACGATATTTTTTCATGTAACGTTTCATAAAATTGGCTCAACAGTCGTAGCTGCATTTGGCGCAAGATGCCGCAGTGCAGAGTTGTGCCACGGATATAACAGACAAGTTGTCCTATTACAGACTGTGGTACACTGCAATAATCTATAATTCTATACTGCGGTATACTTTGGTATAGGGTGAGTAACGGTAGTGGCAGTAGCGAGGTACGACCACCCGACGACGGGGGGTTGAAAGAGAAACGTAGGTATGGATATGGGAATGGAGAGAAAGTGGAAAGAGAAGAGGCGCCTCGACACGTGAGGATAGCTATTGAGTGACTGATATATTTCTTGGATTGCGAGAGCCAGAAGTCGCGATCCAGAAGTCCACGAAGTTATAGTATAGTAGCGTGGGAGTGTGCGATTTGGTTTGTATACGCGCGGAGAGAGGGGTTAAACGGGGCAGTGAGACAGAATAATAATAAAAGAATGGAATAGAAAGGGAAAGAAAGAACAGGGGAACAGGGGAGAAAAAATCATGGGACATTGCCATGGCTGCTGGTTGTTCTTCGGCTCGTTTATATGTTCTTAAAATATTCATGGAATGCAGAAGGTTCCCCGAGAATCGAGCCGATAAAACGAATAAAATGGGGAGAACAAGAAGAAGAAGAAAAAGAAGAAGAAAAAAAAAATGATACAAACCGAAAAAATCAAAGGAACAAGGGGGAAAAAAGAAGAAATGACACCGCGCAAACGGGAAAACTGGGGAGAGACCAGACCGAGGCGACCCACCCGCGAGGGTACGATTGTCGAATGCCGAATGCCGAATGGACGCGGAAAGAAGGGAATTTATTTTGTTACTCGAATCTCAGAGTCAACTAGAGTTGTCACGGTCAAAAGTTCTGATATCTCGAGGAGAGATCGTTCACTTTTCTCCTCATATATTCACCTATATGTAGTATTTACTTTATTTTATTTCTCCCTCTTGTCTTTAAGTACATATCTTTCTTTTTTCGTTTTCTGTGTTCTATCCTCCCTCATGCATATCTCTATGTATATGAGTATGTGTATCACGTGATATCAGATCTCGTTGAAAGACTCGCTATATATAGCTGGTACCTAGTGATTTTTCGAGACGACGACGAGGAAATAAGATAAAATGAAGTGTGAAAAAAGAGATATATATATATATATACCTAGACACAAATTAAGATTAAGATACTTCACGCGCGGGTCTCGTTATAGGTTTTCATTTAGCATACGAGTATATAGAAAGTTGGAAGGATCAGAGAGACTTGCCGATCCAAGGCAATTCATAATATAAATGTATATTATATACTATCGTGCACGTCGATTTCTGTTATACAATTCTGTTTGGGAATTTGTGTTTATGACGGTGAATTCTATTTCATTCTTACCTACTCCATCTCGATGCCCTACCGGGCCAATTTTGTTGAAGAGAACTTCA
This sequence comes from Phymatocera aterrima, assembly GCA_963170745.1. NCBI lineage: Eukaryota > Metazoa > Arthropoda > Insecta > Hymenoptera > Tenthredinidae > Phymatocera > Phymatocera aterrima. Next base: position 4,607,234 of record OY720662.1, on the reverse strand, counting down.
AAGGTACATGTGTAACTTTGGTACTTGCATGAATATGTATAATTCATCGTCTGATATATAGGCATAGTATAATATAGTATACGTATATCTATATTCATAACCCATCGTGTTCTCATGGAATACACAACGCCAACGAGTAGATGCTATAATATGTATACCTAGCGACGACGATTTCCCGTGAGAGAAGGAAATTTAGAAACGATAAATATATGATTAGACAATCTTTCAACGGCATGTTCGTCTAGACCCGTGAGAAAAAGTAAAAAAGGAAAACAGAAAACGAAGAGAAAACGTGAGGTGAAGACTCGTTCCTTTTTTTTTCTCTCTCTCTCTCTCTCTTTCTCTCTCTTCTTCGTGTTTACCGAGTAATTGAAATGCGACACACTCCGTGTATAATATGTAAAAATGGGTGTAAAAAATTTCCAAGTCTCTCCACGGTTTTCTCGTTCGTTCGTTCGTTCGTTCGTCCATCCGTCCATCCATCCGTATAGTATACGACCGTTGGTCCGTCCTGATCGTAAGTAATAGATTTGAGCGGGGTGATCCGAGTCAAGTGGACTCCCGGTGGTCAATTGGCCTCACTTGATCCCACCAAGAGAAGCTCGGCCAGCTTCTGTAGCGTATAGTAGGCTAGGACCGTACAGCTACAACTTCGGAATCATCCAGCCCACAACCGAGCGAGTGACTCGCGAGGAACACTTTTGCTGTCCTGCACAGTAATTGACTTGACGCGATAGTTACGGAGCGGACTCCTTCAATTTCTATATTCGTGATCTAAGGAGAGTATGCAGTTGGAAATGGAAGAGTGAAACGAAAGTTTATATGATAATCTTATGGTATACCATATAATATCTGTATATGTATTTTTTTTTTTTTTTTTACGTTCTTCCATTCGAATCGATGAAAGCCAGCTCAGACGAATAAAGATTGGGAAGAAGTTTTTTCGGGTTTTTCTTCGTTTTGAGAGTCAGAAATTTCTGATATATATATATATATGGATATTTTTTTTTATCCGTCGTATACGAAAATGTGAATTTTTCTTTTTTTTTTCCTCTTGGTTTGTTTGTTTCGTTCGTCTCTCTATTTCTCTCTCATTACGCCACGAACGCGACGTGTACCGCGGGAATAATGAACACTGGACGGTTTGGGTCATAGGCCACTGTCTAACCGCGCGCGACTCTCATTTTTAAAACCGAGAAGGATGCCATGCCATGGCTTGGCTACAACAGTTACAGCCACAGCCACAGCCGCAGCCACATATAAGTATACTTTTAAATGGTAGATAAGTTGATGACTGGGAGTCATGACAACGCGCACGGTTAGGGTCAACGAATGCCAATTGGGGTCAACCGCGTGTCATCGGTGTCGACGGCGTCAAACGAACGCAATAGACTGTTGGAAAACAAACAGCTATATATATATATATATATATACGTACACACATACACACACATGCGTACCTCGGTACGTACCTCATACTCGCAGTCCCTTAAACTTTGAAGCCTGAGATCTTCATACTCTGCACTCCCGATATGGAACACCCAAATGTGCAACATTCGTTTCACGCGAAGCGGGAGTCTTCATTATTTCATTGCTTCATTCAAGAGACGCGTGAATATTCTTCTTTTTCTCTATTATTTCAATTTCTGTCGAAATTCATTGATAAAGTTGAAAATTCGATTCGGAGATTAGAAATTAGAGAGGTTAGAAAATAGATGAGATCATACTATACAGGATCTTCGAATCGGGTTGAATAAAGATTGTCGATATCTCGTCCGGAGGTTCGGAGATCGAATGAGAAAAAATGAATAAAAACGAAAAGGGAAAGGGAAAGGAGACGAGGGGAAAGAAAGGAGAAAAAAAGTTGGAAAAATTCATTCCAATCCGATTCGTTGCACGGCAGACGATCGGCATGGCCGCGGGGGTTGAGGTCGCGAGGGTCCTTGGGACAAAGTTTATTGCGACAGATAAATGAAATTGTTGGCTAGAAGAGAGTATAGCCCCGAGAAGAACGCCCCCCGATTGTCGTGTCGTTTTATACCGCCGCGCACGAGCGACTCTTTTGATCCTCCTTTGTCTTGGTCATTGAAGATTTTCGATCTCTGTCAAAGATAATTGTGTAAAAATAGATGTATAAAATGAATAAAGAAAAAGAAAAAGAAGAAGAAGAAGAAGAAGGAGGAGGAGGAAGGATATTGGAGAAACGGTTCACGCAGAAAGACAGACGGGAGAGGATTTGTATTTGAAAGCTTCAGAGCGGATCAGAAGACGTACCTATATATATACATGCAGTATATAGTTTTACGGAAAATCATTTACCACACAGGAACTGCGGTTTCATCTATAGATTTATTATTATTACATTCATTGATATCGTTCATTTTCGAAATTAGAAAATTGAAATGTGTGTAGTTGAAAATTGTTGATTTTGTTTCCGCACAGACCACAGTGAGCGAATCGAGTGACAAAAGAAGGAACATCTTGTTGAAGAATAAGATATAAATTTGATTTTGTCTCATCTATTTTTTCTCTTTTAATTTCAATTAGAATTGAGAATTTTGTTAAGCTGTTTGGAAGCCACGCGCGGAAGGAGAATGTAATACGTAGACGGATAGTTAGGAATTGATGTTGCCCAATAGGATCGAGATATTAATCGAATCCCGTGGAGAAGTAATTATCTCTCCTCGGCTGCTACTGACAACCCTCTGTGCCTTCTGTCCGGTTTTGTAACCAACACCGTATAACGTATAGTTTAAGTTCGTGTTTCACAATAAATGATTGTCCATCGTCCGTCTATTTATATTCCTGTTGCATAGCCTCACTCGTGCGATTGTCCGTGGAAGACGGGACAAAACGAGGAGTAAAGAAAAAAGGAAAGAAAAGAAAATAAATGAAAAGAGGAAAACAGGCCGGGGGCCAGACCCCCCACACAAGATCGTTCGTTCGCGTTCGTTTGTTCGTTTGTTCGTTCGTTCGTTCGATCAAAAATTCAGTAGACGAAGCGCTACAACTTTTGTCGCTGATTGCTTCATCTTTTATTCTATAGGAAGAGCTTAGCCTATGCCATCGAGGAGGTGATACATTGAATTCCTAATTTCTTTTTTGTACGAAATATACTTGATACTCGTTGTCACGTACATATTTATCTGCATACGTACACAGAGACTACGAAAACTTATTCTCTATGCAATGAGCTGAGGCGACCTTGTGGGGATACATACACTTATGTATTTATATCATATAAATACATAGATAGATCTATACATAGAGATCTGGATGTAAAACTTTCGAAAACGAAGAAGAAACAACGGCAGAAAAAAAGAAAAAAAAAAAACCGAAATTATTAGGATGAAGTAAAATAATTATCACTGGATTCACAGTTTCTTATACTCTAAAATATTCGCGAAATTCTGCATATTTACTCGGGTATTTATTGAATACAATTAGCAATTATGTAATCTTGGCGAAAGAAATGCTAATAATATACGTTTATGCCCACGACTGGGTTATAGATTTGGTCAACGCTCGTATATATATTTGCGTATATATTTACAAACACAACAACTCCTCTCGTTCTCAGCGAACGAACCTTGACTTGGCGTGCGTGGTAGCTACATAACTGAATATCGCACGAACAAATGTGGTGAAACTTTTAATGACATGCTGACACGATATAACTGCTCCGCGGTGTTGAGAAATTCGAATTTCTAATCCTAGTTCGTGTATTTGTTCTCGTTCGACGGGCATTTGTATCAGTCTATGTCAGTGTTTTTGTAGAACTGGACAAAATTCAATATCGTGCCGTAATTAAATTCTGGCATTTGAAAGGCAATTCTCATACGCCTGCACAAAATAAAGCCGAGTTGCACGCTGTTAACGGGGACTCTGCTCCATCATTTGCACGGAGAGAAAAGATGGGCAGCCAAATTTGAACATGGTCGTACCAGCGTGGTTCATGATGAGCGTTCGGGACGACAAACAACTGCGACCATCATCACAGATAGCATCGGAAAAGTTGACCAAATGATATTGGATGACCGTCGAATCAAGGCTAGAGGGATAACGGAAGAACGCGTTGGTCATATTTTACACGTAGGATTGAGCATGGGGAAGCTGTGCGCGTGTTGGCTGTCGCGTTTGCTCGTTTTGGACCAAAAACGCATTCGAGTGAAAAATCCCAGAATTCACGATTTGTGGTTCGAATTGATAGACCACTCGACACATTGACGAGATCTGGCCTCCAGCGAGGTCTCTTTGCCGTCTGGTTTCTAAGCTCGAAGTTTCGCTTGGAGGACAGAGACAGAGATTTACATCGTACGAGGAGGCCATTGCATTCGTAGACGCTTATTTTGCAGAGCACGACGTCAACTACTGTTCGGACGAGTTGAAGAGGTCGGAGTATCCCTGAATGAAGTGCATCGACTTGAAAGGAGACAATGTGGAAACGTGAAACCGAATCTAGATTTTTCTTGAACAAGAAATTTCGAATTTCGACCAGAAATCGTTTTCGAAACTGTATATTTTTCGCCAAGCTTATTTCTGACGTACGAAACAGTTGATATTATTTTTCATCATTCTCTTTCGTTAACGTGACGAATAAACTCAGACCTCGTAAACTGATCGATTGTTAGGAGTTCAAAGGTATACCAATCGATTTCCAAAGTGTCCTCAGCGCCTGCTGCAGTTGAATAATAAATTCAAAGGCGGTACAGTACACAACCATTCGACTTCTTCTCTCTGCTTCTTCTTCGTCGTCTCGCCATTATTACTGGCACTGTGTGCAAGCAACAGAGTTCTTTGAATCTGATAAAATCCGTGTTGCATTACGTACACAGATATCTTCTGTATATCATGCGCAGGTATATACTGTACAAGACGATTGTATGCGCGGACTGACCATATACGCGGACTATCTAATATTTTAATTTATGAATAATCACGTGTTTACACAACGACGTGCGACATCACATCGCGATGTAATTCAAGTACTGTTCTCCCTGGTCTGCTCCGATGTTCATATAACCGCGTATACAGATTAAGAAACTGAGATCAAGCGGAACTCAATCCCTCAACTCCCTGCACATGTATTCGATTTCATTTTGAATAATTGAACGCCGCAGATACACGGTATTCATTACAAAGCCACAAGCCCGCGTGGATGAGATGTTTCGTTAATTATTACTATTATCATTGGTTTTGGAATGACTTTCGCATCTCCGAAAGGTTTTCATCTCGTTGCGGTCTGCAATGTAGCTTCCATTTTACAATACGTATATCAGAGATGCAGTTGAGTCTCGTGGGAGTTTCGGTATGACTCTCATTCCAGTCCTCTTCGTCTTCTTATCTTTCGGTCTTCCTTTCTTTTTTTCATGCTCATACGTGCTCTACCCTTTCTGCAGTAGTTATATCGGTTTTCTGCCGGTCCAAAACCTATATTATAGCGAGACTTTGGTGGACTGGAACCAACGGCTTTTAGTTTCTTACGTGCCAACCTAGGCTACAAAGAACTGAGCAGGCAAAACCCGCCAACATCTCTGGGGCATCGGATCTTCTAGGCTGTTTTTCTTCTTCTTCGTCTTCTCGTTTCGCTCTTCCCTTGTGTCTGCTGGTTACCACGGTAACCGGAATGCACCTACCTGTGATATTCCTCCGGTTTTGCTTTACTCCTCTATTCGCATGTAGCGCATAACGTAGGGTGTGTCTGGTGAAAAAATGTTCAACCACGAAATATCAATATTCGATATATCATATCATCATATAAATATCATATCCTCGTGAACGGAAAACATATTTTCCGGAGTTGATTATCATGAGAGCGAAAAAGGGAAAATATTGAAGTGTTAACTTACGGCGAAATGAAACCAGCGCAAACGAGAGAAGACGAAAGAAGGAATGCCAAGATCAAATATATAATTTTGAGAGCTTTCACGTGATTTATGAAAGCTTTTTCTCATTCTCACATCGCGGCAACGCACAGAGATTTTTTTTTGGTTCATATCGTCTCTGTATATACTACTCTTCGTACCTTATACGTATTTTTGAACCTATATTCACATATTTCTTCTATTCGTCTTATTTCGTTTCTTACCGCGTTTATACGTGCATTCGACGATGCCGAAAGCGTCTCGTGTATACCTACATCAAAGACCGAAAACATAAATCAATTACTGGCAACAAAGAAGCGCCAGCATACGGAGAGGAGCTGGGATATACATCTCGTCGTCGGTCGGATCTCTTCTCCAAGTATACACACACACACACACACACACACACACCTATATGTACCTGATATCTTCTCTCTAAACCATATTATATACACGGATGTATATATAGTGCCTATGTATGGTATGTAATTCTCGTTAGAGGAGGGCGAGTGGCAACCGCCCGGTACGGTACGTTCCTCCTGTAGTATATAATACATACTGTATGTATGTAGTACTTGCTATACGATATCGTCTTTGGAAACTTGATTATTACGTGTATTAGAAATGCAGATGCCTCGTGATACTTTACCTGCAGGTAGGTACGACCTAGCTCCACGATAGCTACCTTCTGTGGCAACTCATCCACCACGAGCTTCTCCATTAACTGACAATAATTATGAAAATTATGAAGTTATTGCCTGCGGCGATAAAGTATAAGTGCAAACGGGAGAAGGCGCTAGACCGCGGAATAAGCGATACAGTGAACCGTGGTCTCAAATCGAGCGGGAAACATTAGATAGAGGGGAAATAGCTATCGTTTCTATATAACGTCCCGAAAATACGTGACCATGGCTCTACATATACCTACCTAGATACGTTACTTCCAAACTGTCAGGAGGAGCTTGGCTCTAGGGGTTAGGATAAGATGGATCGTTGGACGCGTAGCGAGAGAACGATTAGGCCAAGATTAGACGAAGATTACTTTGTGACGGCGATAAATATGCCGTGCTTGAGACGGCTTACAACCATTGCCGCCACCTCACTCTCTCTCTCTTTCTCTCTCTCTCTCTCTTTCTCTCTCTCTCTCTCTCTGCACTCTCTACCTTCCCTCTTTCGCTGCCTCCCTCCCACAAGATGACGTGCCGAGCTCTCTCTCGTCCTATCTTCTACTTTTCAGTCTAGGTATATATACTAATTGTGGAATATGAAATTTGTGTCCTAGCATACCTATACTTATACTTTTGCGTATCATCACGCAATATTATAGAATTGAAACACATGCAATTTGATGATTATCGAATAATCGCGGATCAATCATTTATTGAAAAAATACATTGGGCCTCCGTATTGCATTGAATCGGAATGGAACTGAAAATCTGACAAAATTTCCTTGAGAAGATAAAGAAGAAGGGGACGAAGAAGAACGCAAAAATGTCTTATGCGTTGTGTGAGATTTTTACGATTCGTTTGCCATGTTTTTTTTTCTGTATCTTCATTTTCTCACGAAATCGTGAGATTTCTTAGTGCTATTGTATTCGACGGACAGACAGACGGTCGATGGATTTTTTTTTCTTGGGTATCAACTGGGTGATTTTGAAGATGCATAGATTGTAAATTTGAATTGCGGTATTGTTATTCCATTCGATCAGTCAAGTTTCTGAAGAGCTGCAACAACAAGGTATCGCCGGCTGCTATATCGCTGCGTTAGCGAAGAAATTATTTTCAATTTTTTGTCAAATTTTCATCTACCAAACTTAGATCCGCGTGTACGTGGAGTAATTTGATACAAAAATTGTTTGCCATTAATTAGCGGAAGTATCCCTAACCAGGTTCTCGAAGAAACACGAGCTTCTATATTAATACAATATCGTTTGCAGTAACTAACGCAGATAACTAAAGAGAAAAAAAAAGAACACGAAAATCATACTACTCTAATAATACTATATTGAAACATGCAAGCCTCATAACAACACGAGAAAGAAAGGGGGGGGGGGGGGGGGGTAAAAAGAATAAACGTACAGCTGAAAATATGAATTTATCTTTCAGCTCAAAAAGCATCGGGAAAGGTAAAAAAGGAAAACAAAAATTGAGAAAATAAATTGGGTGAAGAAACTGTGGGAAAATAAACTGCTGTGTCAACTTTTCAACGTGAAAGAAAAAAAAAACGTAAAAATATAAAATTGTTATTCGAATAAATAACAAATGAAGTGAAAAAATAAATGGTAGAAGTAAGAAAAAAAAAAAAAAATAAATAAACGTTCGAAATATTTCTTAAGCTTAAACGATCGATAAAAAGAAATTTACAAAGCTGTACTGTATAGTTGGCGCGGCGTGTATGCAAATGTTTGCATGTGTAGTCGGCATGTATCTACCTATATACCTATGTATGTCCCAGGCATATTATGGCATGGATTGAAAACGTTTATGCAAAGAGAAGATATAATATGGACAGAATATAGTATACATGTATACAATATTGCACCCGCGTCTAAATAGCTTTATGTTTAGGTATACACAGCTGTGTGAGCTAACTAAACCAATAAGCCAATAAAAAGCGTAAAGGCACATTCGGTCGGTGGTATAAATATAGAAAAATATTTAGGCGCGCAAGCGCGCGAGAACGAACGTGTACCTACTTACGAACGAGCGCGAGTTACGTCTGCAACCGTCACGGAAGCTAAACCGTGTTGTTTTGACAGATGCAGCATTTGCGCGCTCGCTTTCCGTGGCTTGGAACACGAACATATTGTGGTAACACACGCTATATTTAAACTTTTCTATACGTACCGTACACCTACGTACAGTAGTACGCGATGTATAGGTATAGGTATAGGTATAGGTATAGGTATAGGTATAGGTATACGTATACGTAGCCAGCCCCTCTGATGCATGATGCTGGCACACGAGTCGACGCGTGTCCTGTAAATATCTCACTTCCGGTCGTTCCTAACCAGGAGAAGAGGGGTGACTTTAAATCGTCCATTTCTTTTTCTTCCTTTCTTCCTTCCTTTTCGTTTTTACCTTTTTCTATCCTGCCTTTTTTTTCTGCGGGCTGAACGACGATAGTGTACAAAATTGTTACGGATAATTGGACGAAAATATGTATGTAGGTATATGTATGTACCTACCTACTTATTCCATGATTCATCCGGAATTAGTAGAGTGAAGTAAACGTGGCGATCATTTCTCCCCGCCGAAGCGCATTGAATGGACGTATCAGATTTTTACGTATACTGATTTTCGTGTGTATATGTATGTATATATATATATATATATACGTATATAGTATATATATATATATATATATATATATATATATATATATCTTGAAATAGAATGAAAACTTCTTTTAAATCGTGCTTCGAACTGGTGGGAAATAAATCACTGAAACTTGACGTTAGTACGTACCTACTTCCGCATACATATTCGTTCGAATAATTTGGATTTCAATTAAAACGCAAATGTGAAGAACTGGCAAGAATAATGTTCCTGTACACGGAATACCTATTTAAAGCTTAATGTTATATATACCTACCACTGACTATATACACTTCTATAATAATCTCTTCTGAAATCCAAAGATTCTCTTCATTTTTTAATTGTATTATTAACAGGAGAACGTTCTTTGTCTGTTTCAGGTATGTGATGATTTGCCATGACGTTCTTACAACGTAAGTTACAAAAAGAAAAGAAAAGAAAAACAAAAAACAATTGCAAAAAAAAAAAAAAAAACACCAGAACCAAGATAGACGCAAAAATTTTATCGTTTCGTTATCAGTTTTATACATAATTAATTTTATTAATCATAATCAAACCAGTGATAATTCGATACGCGAGTAGTATGATATAGGGTTGGTATTATTTGCTGGATAGATTTTAAGGGTAATCGGATTTATTTCGATAAAGGTAATATGGAATGTCGGTAGCTTATCGATAGACGACAGGGCTTCATTATTCGAGTCGATTGTAGTAGGAGCAGCATAGATATACCGCTATGCTGATGGGCGTATGCCGTGGAACTTGTGATTAGTTAATTAATAACAATGCGCTTTGCGAGACTCTATACCAGTAATGACATACATAGCGCTACATGTAATTCTGCGGTATAACTAGCCTCGGTTAATCCTGATATTACCTCTTCTATATAATTGTAGGGATTCTTCATGTTAGCCAGTTTCATTCCCAAGCCTAGGCTATACTATATTAGTATACTATACTATATTTATAGTATACGTGTATGTACTACCTTGCCGCTGGTTCTCTACGTGATTCCGCGTGCGGCTTTGTTCCGTTTCCGGGGCTGCTCCAGGCTTCACCGTCGCCGTTGCTTCGCTCATTTGTCAATTCTCGTCGCTCGTTGGCTGGACGAGAAACAATTGAGAGAGCAGCTGGAGCCGTTCGCTGGTTCCCTCCCCTCGCGCAGACCCTTTGGCATTGTACTAAAATACCCCGAGGAGAAAAAACGTGCAAGCCTGAATTTTTCTTTCCTTTTATTAACAATAATTAAAAATCAAACATTTCTCCGAAGGGAAGAAGAAAATTTGAATTATTAGGCGGACGTTCGTAAAGTTGACGCAAGAGCATCGTGAAAAGTAACATGGTGTACAATTTTTAAATTCATATTCATGTCCAATTCTGATCGAACAATTTTTTAATCAGTCGGTTCGTCGTTCGTAAATTTACATCCGAAGGGGTAGATATACCGATATACGGAGCATGTCAAACAGGAATGGAAAAAGAGAATTTAGGTTTTAATTGACGAAGCTTTAAAAGCACGGAAATCGAGATCAGGAGCAGAAAGATTTTAACCAGAGCGGAAATATCAACGATGAAATAGGAAAGAACGTGTATCGATTACACGTTCGACGGTCCCCGGCCGTCTGCCTTTAGTGGGTTCGGTTTGCTGGGACCCTGCAGCTGCGCGAAATATCCGTTCATACGGGGTTCGGGTTTCCTCGGCGACCCTGCAAAACTTCACCCCAGGAAGTCACGGCAGCAGCCAGGGGTCGATCTCTGTACACTCAACCGTGTAGCCCTTCCACTTCCCTTTCTCCTCCTCATTCCATTATATATGTCTCATTAATATTAATTACACACCGTGACATCCATCAACCTTCTAAATATCTAATAATTTTATACTCGTCAGGCTATATCTCGTCGTTTAACATTATTCTAGTACAGTAGGATTATAGCTCATAAACCGAAAATCGTAGTGCCAAGTTTTATCGTCTTATTGGGGTTTTTTTTCTTCTTTTTCCCAAGGTTCGCAGTTTTTTTAATTCAAGGTGTACGCCCGAAGGCGTGTGGAAATTTTAGACAGCCTGGAAATAGGCTGCAACTTTTCTAATGTCTTGATATCCTGGAATGAATTTGGGAATTCAATTGCTGTAGATCTCTCTGTCAATCCGTACGATCGATACGATACGAACAATGAATTCGTTCTCGACAATATGGCAATGTAGAGGAAATTAGTTTGAAGATTGCGATGCGTATGCATAAGCCTGAGAAAACACGTTGGGCATTTTAATACTGTTTTTTCTCGCTTTCAAATTAAATCATGTGTACGTCCTTTTAAAGACTTAAATTAAAAGTCCATGTGCGTACACAAGTCGTGCACGGAAGTCGTGCTGCTTCTTAATGGTGGACTATAATTTAAAAAAAATATCACAAACTCGCGATCTTATCAACATCCGGAATCCGGGGTTTAAAGAATTACTGTGTTTTTCTTTTCCTATCGCACTGTGAGCACCGGAAATCGAACACCCTGATGAGGCTGGTGAAGATAATTGTAAAAATACTGTCCAGTATACTCGTCATACTCGTTGTCAGTCTGTAACGAATTATTGTGAATAGCGAATGCCTGGATCTCCAGCACCACACGTTTCTCATGTTTCTATAGACGTTTTTACTTTCTCTTTCATTTTTTCTTTCTATGTGCAGCGCGTCTATCTATTCTCTTTGAATTTATTACAATTCTCAACGATCAAGAAACGGCGGGACAATCTTGTGCCGCAGGGCACAAACATAGTGTCAACATTAGCCAGACGACACTGCGGTCTTGAAATAACTTCTAACCGGATCTCACACACATAACACATTACAGTGAAACATAGGCAAAGTATAGACTTCTCGTGTAGGGGATGTGTAGTAGCAGGTCTACCAGTATTTTGTGATAATAATATGCATAATCCTCCGGCAGCAGAATGCGCGTACCTAACTATTTCGTACTTTACTTGGTTATATACTTACTCGCCTGCCTGCCTGCCTGCCTGCCTGCCTGCCTGAATGAACGAGGGAAACGAATGAACGAACAACCGACCGACTCTTGACGTTTGTACATTGCTCGCTTGTCGAGAGCATACCACTGCCTTGTCTCTTCATCTCGTTTCCATTGTTTCTCATTGTCTTCTATTGTTCAGGCGAAATGGCTTACACTTCGGTTATATCCCGGCTACTACTGATGTACAGTACATATTCGTGCATTGTGTGTTTCCCGCATGCCTTTATCTATGTAGATACCTACTACAATATCATACGCGACAAGTCTTTCGTCTTATATAGGTGTAGTAGTACATTAAACACAGTTGCAGTTGCAGTCGCAGTTGCAGTTGCAGTTGCTCTAGCCAGATGCTGCAAATCCTTTCGGCTAGGTGCTTATGTTTATGAATACAGATGCGTAGAGGAGTCCGCTGTGCTGCTGCACTGCTTTGTTCCCATGGCTTTGTACATACTATTTATCGGTACGGCGACAAACCATTTTCCGTTCGAATGTATTATAGTTAACGTGATTATTGTAGATGCGTTTCAAGTTTCCATCACAATTTGTTCTTTGACGAGTCCTGTTGAATATAATGTGGCAACCACACATTCGTGATAGATATCTCGACGAAAACAGTTTCCATTGAACGATGCACATTGAATGCAAACTGAGGACACGCTGCTTTTCGAATTCGTATTCAGTTTTCGTCTTCCTCTGCTTTGACACTATGACCGTGTGGCAAAAAACCGTTTTACACAGCTGTAATGCGGTGCGTTATTGAATTCTCAAAAGCCGCGAACTACGCTGTCCCATGTCGAGGTGTCATATAAGATGGCAGAAAGTGGCTCAGTATTTCACTTTTTCATAACATTGATCGGATTTGATGAGAAATGAATATTTCGTATGTTAGCTAGGCTAGATCGCCAGCAGCAAATTCAATGGCCTCTCAACATCAACAGGAATCATTGTCGATGGCGTTTGAAAATCGCGAATGAAATCATAAAAAAAATCGCTTACAGATACGTTATTCGTGGTTTTCTTACGTTAACATTAGCCCCATGTAGCTTGTCATGATATCCTTCCACGGTTTGGTCAACGGATCATGAGGTGTATACATGGTGCACGGTTGTAATATATACGTGGTGTTTGTTGCATTGCGTGCGGGTTACATTGCGTTTTCCTTTTACTTTCCTCGCTTTTTTTCTCTCGTTTTGTTTCCTTTTTCGGGTTCATTAAATCGCTTGCGCTATAGCCATTAAGAATTAATTATAATTGCGTTTTATCGCTCTTCGCGAGACCAATTACGATTAGTTTAATCGAATTGAAATACGACTACCTCTCATATAGGTAGGTATACGTATACCTATACCGCACAACACGTCGCACGTTCGTGCTTCGTTGAAATTACTATAGAAGTTAAGATCAGGTGCTCCAATTAACGGCCTTGTCTTTAACGTTTGATCTCTTGTTTTCCTTTTTCTTTTCTCTACTTTTTCTTATTTCACACCGCGCCGCTACACCTGGCGATCGTAATCTGATTTGAAACTACAAATTTTTTACTCCGTGGAAAAAAAAAAACGATCTTTCACCCCACCGCTGTGCAACGGCGCTATTTTATTGTTTTTCATTCACGTTGAAACCTCATAGCAACGAGAAATGAGCCAATTTTTTATATTCAATTTCATATGTAGGTACATGTATGTGAAATGAAAACATCAACTGTAGACATTTTGAACGCCTTTCTTATTTTCCGGCGCTTCACTCTCGGGCTTTTCTTTGCATATTCGCGGGTATATACAGTGGATTCATAAAAGGAAAAAAAAAAAACCTGGCATGGATTTTTGAATTATATTCAAAATCTTCAGGCACACTATTTCACGAACCGTCCTCAAGAGAGTTTGACTTCCGACGATTCCGTAAGACGTAAACTCGGGCTATTTTCTGACCGTAAAGCTTACGACACAACTTTGACTTGTTTTATCTCATAATACCTACGAGCAGGTATCGTGCGTGAACCCTATAGTTATAGGTATAACACTGCACCCCAAGGAAACCCTACTTCTGCACATGCTCGTTTCACATGGCTTTTGCACCGGTATACTGTATACTACGTTGGGTATATTCTGTCTGCTGCACCTACGTACTTGATTTTTCGAATTAATCAATAATTGCTTCTTCTTCGTCTTTTTCGAACGAATATGATACGAAAAAATTATGATGAACGTGCGTTGACAAATTTACAAATTAATCAGATGTATCTCACTTGAGTCTCTGGTTGGTTTTTTTTCTATCCTCTTTTTCTGTGGTTTCGTCATCGAGTTACACATATGCACGCGCGAGTGCCTCTTTGATTATTAATTCACATGTGGATATGCAGAATACGTTGATTACGAAACTTTGATATCCATGAAGTGCGGAGTATGATTTTTATTTGATTACAAATTTTATTATAGAAAAAGAAAAAATGGATGGGAAGGGGTATCCTGTCTACTCTAGCACCGCGAATGCGAGTTGAATGGAAATTGGTTGAAAAGTTGAACAGCTCGGAAATTAATTTCATTTCCACGTTTTCTAGCCGCAGTGAATATGTACAGGTACAGGCATACCAGCCGCTACTCCAATGTCCGATTGTGCACCGCGTAGTTTTCATTTTAATTTCATTTTTTTTTCTTTTCTTTATTTTTTCTGTTTTTCATTTTATCTACTTTTTGTTCGCCGGCCGGTAGTATGCTCGCGGACCCGAAGTTTGCGATTTGTATTTCAATAAATTTTCATTTGCTAACGTATCGCTGCAACTTTTGTTTTTACGGTTTCTTACTTTTTTCGTTGCATTTTTTGGCTCCCAAGTTAACTCGAACTTTGAATATTCAACCTGTATAACGTCAGGCCCGGACCTTCGAACATCTATGCTATAGGCGTAGATTATCAGAATCAAATCAACTGGTTCATTTATTGTTTTCTTCTGAACCTAATTAACTCGTCGTGCCCGTCGGGAATCGAGTAATGAATTCCTGCAATTGATTCTAAACGATTAATCAACACCGCTTTTGATTCGATTCGAATTTTTTCAATTGAATAAGAACTACGCCCGACCAGTGTAATTATGTACGCACATACATACATTCACCGGAGCACGGTGGAAATGAATAGATCCAGGTTTTGTTGGCCACAAAAATCGAATATCATTCGCTAATCACCGATCATTTATCGAATATTCGACGAAATCGTATATATATTCTTTTATTCCCTTTTTATACGGTTCCACATTCCATCTGCAGTATAATATTTGATTCAACGATCGCATATCATACATATATTGCGAACGTTGTGAATTATTTTCATTGTTTGTACGCTCTGATTTGAAAAAAATGTTTCCGATAAGAATGCTTGACAAGGAAATTCAATATGGTAATCAATAAAATAAAACTAACGATGCAAGTCATAAGAATAAATTACTACGTTCGTAGAGTGTAATAGATATAACCTTTATGTTGTATATTTAATTTTTTTCTCTTGGTTTTTTCTACCTCTATCTCCTTTGTGATCAGATACAAGTTATTATGACAACTCGATTATCATAAAAATAATTAGAAAACATCGTCATCACGTTCAATCACGCTACAGTATCTATTACGTTTTGAAAAAAAAAAAACTGGTGATATTATTGTTTACCGGTTTTTTTGTTCCGTTAACGTTACAAACTTCGGCCTCATGTATACTTACTGCGGTTCATTCGCGGACGGTTTTGTCCCAATTGTTTTCTGGTTGGGCAATTTCAGACAATTTATTTTGACTACCACTGAACGCTGACTGCAGCGCCGGTTAAGTGCCAGTGAATGGAAGTAATTGCACGATCTGCTGTCTAGTGTCCAATCTCCGAGTCTCCGATGACAGTTTTAATACCGATACCCAATCTCGTAATCTATTCCGGCAAATTGAAAGTTGTCATTCGAAAGTGATAATCGTTCAGAAAATTGTTGCTCAATGGATAATAAATACTCGTTGTATAGGAAAATACAGCTACGAAATAGATTACGGGGTTAGGTATCGGTATTAAACTGTCATCGGTGACTCGGAGATCGGACACCAGACAGCAGAAGATCGTCCAGTTACATCCATCTACTGGCACTTTATAACCGGCGCTGCCGTCAGCGTTCAGTGGTGGTCAAAATAATAGATTGTCTGAAATTGCCCAACCAGAAAACAATTGTGACGAAATCGTCCGCGAATCAACCGCAGTAAGTATACATACAGTATACAAAATGTAAATTGAAAATATGTAGCATAACACAAATCTTCATAGATCATATAAAATGATCGAAAGAGAGCACGTATTGGGCGGGGGGGGGGGGGGGGGCAGAAAAGAAAAAAAGAAATCGGGCGTGGTGGCGGACAACAGATTCATTTTCATCGGTCCCAAGAGAGAAAACCCACGGGATCGCAGTCGATGGATGGACAAGTATAGGGGCAAAATAGAGAGAGATTGCCCGAGTGCCACGTAACGATTTTCTCATCCCACGGGACGCGTGTCGAGGCTCTGCTCTTCTCTTCTCCGCTGCCTTCTCTGTATTCGATGCAGAGGTGTACACCTCTACGTTTATATCAGTGTATATACTATGTGTGTCCGAGTGTATGGTACGTGCGAGCGAGTAAGGGCACCCTCTGGCGACAATTAGTAGAACCCCATGCAAATTAACCCCTAATCCAGAGCTTATTTCTATTGTTCGAGGAACCAACTCCCGACGGCAACCCACTGCGTGAATCCCCCAACGGCTATTCACTCTCTTCCTCTTTTCCCACTCCCTCCCCCTTCATTTGCCCTCCCCGGGGGTACCGAGGCATTCTCTCCGATCTATAGGTGTTATCGATTTGCCATAATTTTCTCTAACGCTTTTGTTGCATGGCGCGTGTATAGCACCAGTCGCGACAAGCCTGTATTTGTCGTCCACGTGATCCCTTGCGGGAAGGATTTTTCTTTTTCGATTCATTTTTGAACTCATCTACTTACTTCAATTTTTGCTGTTCGCTGCGTGTATCAGAACCTACGCAATGTCGAGATGATGATAAGCCACGCATCACAGGGGCACATACGCGAGTGTAATCGACTGTTAACATTCTCCGTCGTGTGTGCAGCTAGCGGTCGCATAATAAAAGTTATGTAGTTCGTTTCTCGATATTTAGCCTTTAACTTATTCGTTTAATCGTAGAGGGCGAGGGTGATGCTAAAGGAGGTGTAGGGGGTGGCGCGTACATACCCGGCGTTGATGGTTGAGCGGTTAAACGTGAACCGTGCGTGCGGAGTTGTTGTTATTCATTTACCTAGTCTCTGCAAGCTGACAGGTGCTCGACGGGTGGCAAGCAGCAAGCCACTCATCCATTACCACCCGCAACAAGCAAATCTGGGTATATATTCGTTGAACTTTTCATTCTCAAATTTGGTATTGGATATGATAATTGTTATTATTATTTCTCTTGTTTCTTTTTTACTGTTGTTACTACACGAAATTTTCAGTATAACGCCGAAGCTCACCGTTAACACGCCATATACCTATACATGTGTAACAAAATGGCGGAAAATAATATCAGCCGCGTTTCAACGCTGGAACGTGATTGTGAAAAATATTATTCGATTTCGGTTCTTCAGATAATCGATGTATTTCTTAGATTTTTTGTTTATACGGTGTCGAAACAGCTGATATTTCGTTTTACGTCCCTTCTTGGTTCTCCTCTTCCTCTTCGTTTCGTCTTAGCGCCCGACATGTTTTCAGGGCGTATAAGTACATAGCGTGAACGTATTATATTCATAATAGTACAGTATATGTATAGGAACTATATTATTAGCGAAGCTGGTACACGTGTGCGTTTAATGGGGAAAAACGAAACTGGACAAAGTTTAGGGCTCTCTTGGTCACCCTTAGAGTTCTACAGCTCACGATATAGCCTTGATATTTCAGTCGACCGCCCCACATCGAATCAGCATATAAACGACTCTGAACCCTCGCGAGCCAGGCTCAACTCCGAACTATACTACCCTCACCTCAAATATACGTTTCATTTTAGTACGCCAACAGGAGGCCCGACCACCACCTCTACCCTTCTTCCATTACAGATTCTCTCGCGTTTCGATTACCTCCCTTGTCTTTTTTCTCCTCTCTTCAGCTCCGTTTCTTTTTCTTCTTGCCTTTCGCGCAACATTGGCGCCGACTTTTCGGCCTTACGCAGTGTGCTTTGCGAAAATAAAATCAAATGAGGGAATATATATACATGTATATGTATAAAAAGCGTTCATGTGAAATCATTGTTTCTTGGTTTTTATTGATCGTTCGTATCTAGGTCTATACATATATCACATAATTTTTGTTTTTGTTTTGTAAGGGAGCGAGAGAGAATGCTACAGACTGAATGAAAATTAGAGAGAGAAAAAAATCGTTTGTGGATTGTTTTTTTTTTTTTTTTTGCCTCCAATGAGAATATTCTTTCGTTGAAATTTTGTTCGTATACGCGGATATTGGATATTATAATTGACTTGAGAGAATTATTATTAGAGGGTAGAGAAATAAAATTGGAAATATTAGATTTTATACATGTATTTATGTATATACATATCTAATTAAAAGACGAATCGGAAACTTCGTGCGGTTTATGTAATATAACAGTTGTTAATTAACTGCGTGAACGAGGGCGTGGGTGTGCGTCTTTTTTCCAGCTGTGAGAAACGAGCGGCTGTGCGGTATAAACGACGGCTAATTACCGCAGGTATATATTATACTGGTTTTGTTTTTACACAAAACGTTGAGAAATGTGAAAAAATAAAATGAAACTGGAGAGACAAAGTAAAATAAATCCCGGGCTCCGGGCGCCTATGGCAGAGGGATGAGGAGGTGAAATCCTTAACCCCACTGAATTGCTGCTTCCCTCGGGACTCGGGATACCTACCCCAAAACTCTGGGGGTAGTCCGAAGAATCTTGGAATGGACTCGTTCGCTTGCGTAAGGCGCTTTGGCGCTTTTCTGCTTTCGGAATTTCCATATTAATTCGTTAGATCGTAAAACGTGACTGGAATCTACAATTTAATAACGATTTGTCCCTTCGCTTTGAACCCTTTCGCCGCTAGGTAGTCGTTCCTTTTTTGCTCTAGTTGTATTTCTATGTTTTACGCTTGATCCCGCATATTATGTGTTCTCTATGTACGGCATTGCATATACGTAGAATAAGTCGATCTCTCTTCTATTACATAAGCTAGAGGAAGATGTTGAGAAAATATTTTCGGAATAAATAAATTTTCAACATAATTTGTTGCGCGTCAGTAGAAATTGAACGGTTTGATTGAAGAAATTGAAATGATATTTGAACGAGCTTCGAAAGCGATGATGAAAATAGACGTAGAATCATAGATGAATGTCGTCGTGAAAATTGTACTCGGTAATTGAGAGTCTGACAAATGATTGACAGAGGCTTGACTCAGAGTAAATCACTCTCAACTAACCTCCCGGGGTTATGCACGCATATATATAGGTATACATAGGCACGCACGTGTATACGCTACTGATTGCCATCTAAAGTGGCAGATTTACCGGCTTCCTAGGCAAGCAGACAAGAGCCGACAGTCGATTTGGCATTACTTGGCGTCGCGATCATGGGGCATGGAGACCGCGCCGCGACGAAAAATAGGGAAAAAAGATTCCTGCGGATGAAAGGATGGGAAGAATGGGAAGAATGGGAGGGAGAGGAAAAGGCGCTGCGGAGAAAAATCAACCCACTTGAGATTCTTTTTTTTTTTTTTTTTTTCTCTCCCATCTCTTCTTTTCCTCTTATTCATCTTTTTCTCTCTCTTTTCCGTTTTTATTATACCCGTACATGTTTGATGCGCATGTAATACGTTATATCGTGTATGTATGTACATATATCTGTTTTTTTTCTATCTCTCCTTCATTTATATTTCCCTGCAACGGTATCACTGATTTTCTGTCTCTCCCCTGCAGGTTCGTGTATATAAATATACACACGTACATACATACATACATACGTACATACATACACACATACATAGTGTAATCCTCGTTCCTTGTCGTCGTTGCTCTTCGTTCATTGATTTTTCAGGGCTCCGCGCCAGTTAGGTATATTTGCGACGTGAGCACCCGGAATTTCCCTCACCGGAATAATATTCTACTCTATATATATTATATACCTACTATCCCCGGTTTGATATAGAGATGGCGATTGTATTACATACATATACACATACATGCACGCATTCAACGTTGGTATATACATGTATTATTCGCGAATAATTCGCTGAGGCGAGTTAACGAGTTTTTAATTCTACCAGACTCCGGAGATCACGCGGTTGGAACTTTTTAATTCGATTCACGACCTGCACCCCTCCACTGCAGCCCTGCTGTTTATTATACCTACCACAGTATTTCCGTGTCAATCAATTATTCAGATAATATGAGGGAAATCTGTCAAGGGATTAGAGAGAGAATGAGTCAAGTTAAATAATTCTTCATTATTATTAAATATGTATACCCTGGCTGAGGGATGTTTTGAATGATTTCGACTTTCATTCCCTTTCTTTTTTCTTTCTCCCCCTTCTAACCTGGTTATCCATGAGTAGTCAGTGCCAAACCAAACTCTGTCAACGTACGGGGGAACCCTCAATATTATTTTCACCCCAGTGCCGAAAAGTTGAGCTTTGTATTTCCACATTCCACAAATTATGACCCCGTTTTATCACTTTAATTATGCTAAGTATTTCAAGTGAAGTATAAAACGGGGTTGTATTCAGCGTAAGACGCGGTCTCCTCCAGCATGCTGATATGTTTTATGATATTTTTCTGTCAAGTTCATCGATAGAAAATACATTTTTTGCCAAATATTGCATCTACTTTTAGTTTTTTTTCGGGCTTTTCCGTGTGGAGAACGCAGTGCATGATTATATCATTGGAGATTTCTCACATCTACTTTTTCGTCTTTTATTTCTTCTCTAATCCTCCATCAAATTTTTGAACCATCCCTCAGCAAATTTCAACCGCTCTAATCACAGGCGTTCGTAATTGAAAATACACAAATTGATAAATTTATCGAATTATTTGTGTCCTTCGTAATGTAATCTGTTGTGAAAAAATTCACGACAGCTCATTCGCATTATATATGATTTCAAGCTGATTACGATTATCAAATGAAAAATTAATAACTGCGTTGTAATAAATGTGTATAATATAGACACTGGAATTTTATACTCTGATATTAGTCCGATATCTAACGATGGGATGTTAAAAAGAATTGAGAAATGCTAAAAAAAGAACTCGGTCTTATCAAGGCACAGGGTGAAAATACTTTTGTATAAAAACAGAGTTTGTGGTATATAAACCTCCGTTGGTAAGGGAGGAGGGTTGGATAGGGATGGGATTGAGGTACTGTACTGTCTTAGTGGTATGGTGTTACCATGGTAACAGACTGTAAGCCGCTTAACACCCCAACAGCGAGTCAACTCCGAATGGCTCTCTGGTTTATCTTTGCGGGGTTGCCATGAAAAGTAAAATAGTTAGTTTACTGTACATACTACAGGGACTACGTCCCTGGATCCCACATCTAATGAATTTAAAAACGGACTGATTATACTTTTGCATTAATCTTTTAATTTCATTATTAACTCGCTTAGAACTTGTGAAATTCAATAACCCTCGTCTATGTTACTCCAAATTTCATTATTAAATTTACGCAGAATTCAACGTTGAAATTCACAAAGCATTTTTCAATTCTAAATTTACGTCGCGGTGTGATAATATGCTAGAACTGCATTATGGTTGAAGATAGTGAATTATTAATATTCACATCAGCCAAGAACTATGAGCCGCTGAACGAAAAGACGAAAAATGATATTCATTGAAATTTGTCGATGAAGAAAAACTTTGGCCCATACATTTTTTTTCATGATTTTGTTGCCCGCGTTAACGTTATTAACTTTGGTCTAATTGAAACGAGATTTTAATTGTCTTGAAAGTGTCTTATACCTGTCTATTCAAGTACCGTAATGTAAGACTGACAATGAATAAGTACCATACAGTTTCTAGCTCTGTAGAATGAAAGAGGAAATTACAGCGGGACTCTGTGTACAGATGAAAAGGAATAGTATTCTCAAGTAGAACACTTCGGGGTTGGATGAGATCTGCCACTCTCCTGATGAGGAATTGAATGCGGGGTGAAAACCTCCCTAAAAGAACAAGAGAGATGGATTTGTTACTTTTCTTTTCTGTCTGCTATTTTTTCTGTTCTCTTCTTCGTTCTGATCGGAGTGCCGGTACACCCGAACAAAGCTTTCGTGTTACACAGACATATAGTCATGAATGTATACAAAAAGCTTAGAGTTTAGTATTTCAATCAATTGGTCACTAATATACACAATTTTCATAACGTATTTCACATCACATATTACCAATCTATGTAGTATTGGCGTTTGATAAATTGTCGATCGATGCTGAAATTATGAGGATTTATTTTTGGATCGACGATAATGCAGTATTATGATGATCGAAGTACAGGAATGCATTTTCTTTGATACCTTTCGACGCATTGTATTAATATAATTATTCTTATTTCTGTGCGTCGGAATGAACTGGCATCTTCGACATTGTTAGTGATACGATTCTCCTTTTTATAATTGATCACAGGTCTTCAGCCGGCTAGTAATAAAGGACAACCGCCAACTTCAATCGGTAAATCACACAGGCCAAGCTCTGGTGTATTACCGCAAGGTCATACGCCAGGTCCTGGACCTGGACCTGGGAGCCAACAAACCAGCAGTAGAAGCTTTGCAGCTGCGCTTCGAAATTTAGCTAAACAAGCCGGACCTGCTCCCCAAGAAGAGGAACCTAGGGCCAGTCCGAAAAATCGAGCTCCGCCGCCATTAGTGAGAGGACCCTCGCCCGCTAAGGTAAAGGAAAAGCATTCCTTCAAGTATAATGTGATTCTATATCCATAGTGAAGATGATACTGGAACTTAAAATTTTGAGGAAAGGTCTTGATCCAATCGAGTCAACGATTCATAAAGTTAGCCTGACGTTTCGGCAGTCATGCAGGCAAACCTTATGAACCATTGGCTCGACTGGATTGATTAGGAACTTTCCTCAAAATATGATACGAAATGTTTAAAGTGAATGGAATAAATCATCCTGGTTTCTTTTATCTTGAATGCCGAAATTATGTTCCTTAGATTATTCAGATTGTAGGTAATTGTATTTAATACTCATATTATTGTTTCAGGAACGATCGCAGCACGAACGAAGGCCAGAGGAAATTCCCTCGTTATATACAAATGCCCGTCAAGCTGAAACTAGTAAACATAGCGCCACGGCCGCAGCTTCTGAACTCTTGGCTAGATCTGGTTTTCAACCATATCGGCCTGAGCATCATCCTGCTCATGCACCACCAGCATTTGCTCTAGATCCATCCTACAGTCCCTATCATCATAGTCTCTACCCTCCTCCACATCTGCAACACGCTTATAGGTAATTTGAAATCATTATTATCAACATTAACGAAATAAAAGTAAATATTTTATTCCCTGAATCACATTTATCAATAGAATATCTTTAGATGTTTTCGACGTCAATTAAACATCGATGTTATCCAGTTCATTAGTTTCTTCCTAAAGGAATACAGACTTTCGGCAAAGTACAAAAATTTTCCAATGCTAGTATAAGAAAGAAACAATAACTAACTTCTTTTTCTTATAACTACAGGTTAGAAGAACAATTGTACTTGGAAAGGTGTGGGATGCTGAGACCTCCGTTATTTCCTGGGTTACCATCGTATCCACTCTACGGATTGAGATATAGCCCGGAAATGCTGCCGCCTACACCGTTGGGTCTTATGTCACCGGTAATGCATGAGCGGTAAGAAAATATTACTGTTGTACACGATTCTTTGAATCAACCAGATATAGCGAGTATATATTTGATCGTTGATCATAAAATGGATGAATCGTTGTTTCAGAATGAAGCTAGAAGAAGAACATAGACTTCGACAAGCCAGGGAACAGGCTGCGCTCCGTGACGAGGAGGAGAGGAGAAGGGTCGCTAGAAGCTCAGCCCCCGCTGCTCCCGTTCCCGTCCCTGCCCCCGCCTCAGCCGACACTGCAGGTGAGCGAGTCGCTCCACCCCCCACTGCCTCCCATTGACCGAACCTAATTGTTCAGAGTGCGCGATCGGCATACCATCATTTCAAGGTTTACCAGATGTTTCACATTTCACACATTATTCACAATATATAGAATCTTCATTTTTGGATGTTATAGAATTAGAATTTTTCATAAAATACAAAGGGAAAAAAAAGAAAGTTATTATATATATTATAATACACATGAAAAAGAATTTAAAAACCGAAAAAACAAAGGCAGGTATACCTGAAAGCCGCCCTATAGGTGTAGGGTTTCCACTTTTCAAATATCACTAATCATCAGATAAAAAGATATTCTCAACAAAATATTTCCTTTCTTTCATCCAAGAATACTGAAATAAAATTTTATATGCAGGTGATATTTATTGATATTTTGTCCAAAAACGCGTGTTTATTATCATTATTTCTCAATTGAATTGAATAATTGAAAAACATTTGTTAATGCACGAATGCTAAACTAGTAGAGTAATATCGATCAATATTTTAAACTAATAATATATAATCTAATAATGATATAATTGTATTGATTGTTTTATATAATGAATGAAATGAAGCGTGTAATGTTTATGTAACTTCTTCCGTTATTAATGTTGTTATTATCGCTTATCTGGTAAACCTTGTGTTTTCACTATTAGCTAAATTTTTAGTTAGCACGATATAATGAAAATTGTTTTGAGGTATCAAAACATTTTTGTGTTTTGTTTTCTTTAAATTTTTCCTTTTTTCTCTTAATATCTGTTTCGAGTCAATCAATATATTCTATCATAAACTGTTTCATGTTTTTCTTCGTTTTTTTTTTCTGGAGTCATCAATTAAGTTTTTTTTCATCTCTTGATTCAAGAAGAGAATTTTTGCCAAGGAGTACCCCAAAAAGTTCACTTGCTATGTTGCGTATTGCGTAAACAAAATATAATTGTCCGTTTTACTTCATTTGATCTATAATATGTGTGAATAAATAAGGGAAAGAATAATAATGGTATAAAACAAAAAAAGCAGCAGCGGGGGTAAACTTTACAGTCAGATGACAAAATAGAAACGAAAAGAAAAACGGAATAAGTAAATTGTGTATTTTTTTTTTTCGTCTTCAGGCCTGGTATTCTCTTCCTGAAATTATCTAGGTATCTAGAAACTATACCCAGACTGAGTAAAAGAAGACATTGAAGTGAAAGTTGATACACGAAAGATATACCACATGACCGTGAAATAAGAAATTGATAAAATGAAAAATAATGAAAAAGTGAAAAAAAAAATGAAAATAAATAGAAGAAAACACAAAAAACAAACTACGCTTTTTAATATTAGTCTAGAAGTAATTATAATAATAATAATAATGATAATAATAATAACAATAACCATAATAATAACAACAATAATAATAATAACAATAATTAAAAGAAAAAAGAGAAAAACAACTTTTAGTCATAATTAATTGCTTCAAATGAAAGTTAGATGTACTTTTTAGATAGTATATATAAACATATTTTGTTGATAGTGAACTGTTTGGAAGCTCCTTTTAGTTAAAAATAAAAGAAAACATTTTAGTACTAAAATGAGTACTAGCTGAATCATAGATACATATTGAATTTTTTTTTTTTTTTTATTGAGGCACAATTTATCATAACGACCACTTTTGTCGGGATTTTAATACCTACGATTTGTACTCGTAGTTGTTCGGTGTGTTTGAACAATAATTGAAAGAGTATTAGGATCAAACTAATACAATCCTCACCTATATTATAAAAAAATTAATCAACTGTTCCGGGTTTAAATATTAGAAAACAATTTTCGTAATATTGGATATAAATTTTTTAAATGTACAATAATGAATATTCGTATGCTCGTTTATCTAGTGACCTAATTAATTTTTATTATTATTAACATTTGAAAACAAGAAGTATAAATTTAATTCCAGGATGATTTTGATTAAGAGTGTATTAAACACCTTGGAAAAAAGATAGCGATCATAATTTTTCGTCCTTTTTTTTTGTATTGTTTTCATTACAAAGTCTTGGAATTATTTTCCAATCGATTTCAATTCTATTCGACAAAAAATAAAAATAAAGAAAAGAGAAGAAAGATGAGATATGCAATTTGTTACAAAAACTTTCATTTAAAATAATGTGCCTTCTTACTATCTAAGAAAATATCAGCCGGTGGCAATGAGACACTATTCAAAGAAATCGGGAAACCTTTTTTCCCATTTGTCAAAATGTAATTGAAAGTCTATAATCGATTCATATTTTATATTTGCTAGGGTTTTTTATGAGATTTTAACCAAATCTCACATGTTAGTATCGTAATAAGTTGAACGTTTTTTTTACTATTGCTTTTTTCTTGTTGAATAGATTGTTTGTGGGCATTTGTTAGTTTTTCCGAAGCTTTTCTTCTGCGAATTGAAAAATATATTGGAAATAATTTTACCAGAAAAGATTTTTAAATTAGTACTTTTTGACTCAATACATGGACTTTTGTAATTATACACGATATAACTCTTAGTAATGCAACATATAATTAAGAATATGAGCTCTGCGCGTGCATATCTAGTCTCCTCTATCATAGATAGATATGAACTGAGTGAAAAAATTTCTTTACAACAAATAGAAAAAAAGCTTTTTTAATTTTTTAATCTAGTTCATGCTTGGGATACCATAAAGCAATACCATGATTGTCATAATATCATAATAGAACAACGATCCTATCTTTTCATCGTGTGTAATACACTCTTATGTTCAGAGAGATTGTGACTTGTTCCCGCAACTGTTTTAGAAATTTCAAATTAATAATCACCAAATACGTCATGAAGATAATAATGATTTCATTGTAATGAACAATACACTGCCCCTATAAACTACGCTGACTGAATGCAATGTACATAATTAATTTGTCAACATTATTTTTTTTTTTTTTTTTTTCTCTTGTTTGTTCCTGTTATATTAATTTTTGTTTTTTCTTTTGTCTTGTTTTATTCTTTTTTTTTTTTATTTTACTTCTCTAACTCTTTGTCAAAATTATACGTATACCATTTTTATATAATTTATTATGTAAACATGTATATTTGGACTATAAATGAAAATAAACATTGCAAAAATAAATGAAACAAAGTGATCAAAATTTTGGATTGACTTGAAATTCTTGTCCCTTTGATACATCTTTCTGAAACAGTTTTGGGGAAGATTTTTTATATTATTCACAAAAGAGAATTATATATTTACATAATAGTTGTATAAAATTAGATACATATATATATTTTTTGTTCTTATCACGCTGGTAGTTTATAATGCATTATCAATTTTTAATTTTTGTAGCTTAGATTTCTTTTTTTTTGTTTTGTTTTTCTTTTCTCTTTTATTCTAATTATGCTGGAAATCATCCCCAATACTTCGTAGCAAAACATGTTATTATAGATATAAAGATATTGGATAAAGTTTTTGACGGGCGGTAGAGAGAAAAAACAAAAAATGTTTCAATTTTTTTTCTAAAGATTCTTGAAGTATTCTATAGCATGTAGATACAACTTTGAAAATTTCGCTTGATGCTGTTTGGAAATAGCTGTTCCATACCATATTTTGAGACAGTCTCAATATGGTTTGTTATGTATTTTCAATCCTGAATATAAATTACAGAAGTACTAACTTTTTTTTTATTATTTCCAAATTGTTACTAGAAATTTTTGTACGTTCTGCATTCTCTGCCTATCAGAATCCTTGAATCTAGTATTGGTATTACAAAAATCTATGTGAAGTAGTCAAGAAAAATGATTCATACCCAAGGAATTTTGATTCACGTATTCTCAGATAGAGTTTTGTCATGACAGCTCCATAGCACCATGATCATGAAACCAAGTGAAAATTCAACTTGTTTCGACCTAATATTTGAGTTAGTCAGAATAATTCAAAGTGCACTTTGATTATCTATTTCTTATACTCATCAATACAATGAGCTCACAATGGGGCATAGTCAAGTAAAATTGTATACAAATTTTGAATTTTTACTCACGAAAATGTTTACAAGGTAATAAAAGTAAGTACTTTACATCGCGTTAACGGAGCCGTGTATTTAAAAAGAAAAGATCTAAATTATATTGCCATGTACATGAAATAAAGGCCTTAATTACACCCAGCAAGTTACAGTAGTACACATATCATATAACTACAATATCATAGGAAGGTGGAGAATCTTTAGGTACTGTTATTTATCTTGGAATCTCGTCAGTGAAATGAGGTAGATGAGTTAATATCATGATAAATACAACAAGTATTTTAATGAATCCTTGATGCTGTTCAGAAATTGCAACTAGCAGGCTATGCCCATTTTTATTATTAATTCATTTTTGCTTTTGCTTGAAACAATCAAATTCATAATATACATTTTTACCGTAGAGTAGTAGAGTGTTACCAAGCATTGTGTCGGGATTTGTTCCAGCTAGGAAGCCGACCATAACGACTCAGTTGCACAGCGAGCGGGAGAGGGACAGAGATCGAGATCGAGATCGAGACCGAGAACGAGAGAGAGAACGAGAAAGGGACCGAGAACGGGAACGAGATCGTGACCGGGAACGGGAAAGAGAAAGAGACAGAGATAGGGAGCGAGATCGAGAAAGAGGCAACAACGTCAATAGCGGTCATCATGTTACAAGAAAAGAAGAACCGCCACCTCCCCAGCCCACCGACTCCTCTACTCTTTACCTTTCGAGGTTGCCTTCTTTTCCCAGTCCCGCAGCACCGCTAGGACCCGCGTCATTGAGCTCTGCTTCTATTTGTTCGGTCAGTTCCACTCCTTTACCACCCCAATTAGGCTCGTCCTTACCTCCACTGACCCTAGGACCTCCACCTATAAGTTCGGCGACTATAGGTCCTCCTCCTGCAATTCCCCCAATATCCTCAATGTCCTCAGTACCCTCAATACCTTCCTTAGCTCCTAACGTTATCGGGCCGCCGCCATCTCTTAATTTACCTCTGGCGCCAATTATTTCAATACCTTCGATACATTTGCCTCCTGCGTCATCAAGTACCATTCATTCTAGTCAGCATACAACTGCGATAACCAGCGCAATTAGTACTACTACAATTTATCAACGTACAAATCCTATCGGCTGCACTACTACAAGCTCATCATCTTTTGGGGGAACGATGACTACCCATGCGACGCATACTTTAACAACACCAAGTGCAGTTCCGCCACAATTAAATACAACAAATCAATTATTACCTAATATCCATAAATCTCCTCCCCTCTCGTCCAATAGTAATCATAGTTCTAGAAATAAAGACGTCCTGACACAGGCAACGACTACGCCTCAACCGACATTCGTCAGGCCATTTGAGGATTCATTTCGCGCTACTTCGAAACCACAATTGAGACCAGTCCTCAATA
This sequence comes from Phymatocera aterrima, assembly GCA_963170745.1. Lineage (NCBI taxonomy): Eukaryota > Metazoa > Arthropoda > Insecta > Hymenoptera > Tenthredinidae > Phymatocera > Phymatocera aterrima. The sequence continues at coordinate 4,577,498 of OY720662.1, read as the reverse complement.
GTCATAATCAAAATATTCCGAACCAAATCAATCATCAAGAGTCAGTAGTTAAGTCGTTGGCAAGTTTATGTTCGACGACACAAACCGTTACAACGCAGTCAAGCCACGATACCACGTTGGAGAATGGCAGTAAATCTTCGATGATATCTACTAATCATCAAAATCCCACGCAGTCAGTTTCGTATTCAACGCCACAGTATCACCATCCTCACATTCCTGTATCACATGTCCCTAGCTTGTATAAGCCACCTCATTTTACCCCGCCATCTACTACGCATCATCAACAACACAATTCTTCTACTAAGTTGAATATTCCCAATCTAAACATTAATCATTCTTCTTCAAATATTAGTAATAATTCAATTAGTACGAAACTGCCGACGCACTATGTAAGCGAGGCACAGCCGTCGATAGGCAGCCTTCAGCGAACCGATGTCCAAATAAATATGAACAATAACTGTATTACTAATGATAAACCTGCTGCAAATGCTAATTATTACAATAATCATATTATCAGCGGATCCAAAGCTATTAGTCGGAATTATAGAAATAATAATTCAGAAAACGTCCAACGAGACCAGAGAAACCTAAATAATGAAAGAAACGAGGGCGAAAATCAATCGCGACAAACGTTACTGTCGACCCAAAATCATTCAAAGATTAATCATTCATTAATGGAAAAACCTGTTATTCCGCATTTAGCTTATGAACATGAAAATAAGGGGCCTAGTTTTCAACCTTTGAGTTTAAATGCAAATGATAATAAGGATTGCAAGTCTGAGATTGATATAAAACCCCAGGTTGATCAAAACGTAACAGTTATGTCCACATTACCGTTTCAACCAGTCGTTAAATTTAATTTAAATCACGAGATTTCACAAAAGCCAATTGATACCGCTCAGCTAATGCAGAGCATAAAATCAGAAGAAGTTTTACGCACGTGTCAAAATGTATCTAATGTTCTTTTACAAATACCGAAATATCAAGAAAAGTTACTAAATTTTTCTAATAATGAATTAAAATCTGCATTTTGCTTCACCGACAAGTGCAATAATTTGACTGAGATTTCCGTGAAGTGTGAATCAGCTGTGTTAAATGTGCCTGATCTTAGCAAGGCTTTAATCAAACAAGAAATACCTAACGAAAACTCATTTCTAATACCTGGAAAACCAAAAGAGTTAACATCTACTTTGGACCTTGCTGAAAAAAGAAGAAAACGAAAGCGTGAGAAAACCATTGGCGCTAATGTTAGTTCCGATTCTGAAGGCGAAGAAGATGTCAAAGACTCAGATTTGTGGATTACCAAAGGTCCACCTTCCAAGCTTCAGTGTCCTGCCAATAAACTTACTTTTCTTGCTATGTTCGGACTAACTACTCTCAGCACCAGAAATGGTAAGAATCAAACATTTTTCTGACAATATATTTCCGATTATTAGCATTTTCTGTCAGAAATTGTTGTTGATCCTTAAAATTACGTGTATACGGGTGAAGATTTCTCTTATCTGCATGCTTTGAACACAAAACACATGTACAATCTGGAATCGGCATAACATGCAAAAAGAAAAACTAGAGTAACTATTCAATAAACGTGGGTGTTATCAATTTGTTCACAGAAATGGAACTTTCTAAAGTGGAAAAAAGATACAATCTGAATCCTGAGCCGCCTGATCAGCCATTAGATTCTGAACCTGTGGTTGAATCTCTTTTACCAATTCCACGAGAACATCCAGATGTTCTCCTTCAAGCTCCGGACTTTATGCCAAAAGTTGGATTTCTTAAAACTATCGGCCTCGATGTTATGCCTCCGTCGAAGAGAGATGGTAATTCATTTTACTTTTCTTAGAGGTCTAGATGAAACGTGGTTTATTGAACACTATTATCGCTTTGGGAATAACATCTCACTCTTTATGCACAATAACAGAAGAATACGCATACATTGCCCATTTTTTGTGAAATAAATACGACAATAGTATATGCTAAATAAGTTCATGTGCAATGATTCAGAGATATATTTTACACAGATAACTGGGGCAAAAAAAAATTCCATTCATTTTCTATTGTTAACAAAAACATGTTTTATTACAGAAGCTGAAGTAAGCTGGCAGTACATTCTCCAGGATCGCAAGAAACGGAAAAGTGTTAATACAGTAACTGCTTATTGCGAGAGAATTGCGAAAGCTTATTTGAAAAATCCACCACCGATGCCAAGACCTCCACAAAAAATGCGGCTCCTAGATCGACTTAAGCCAAAGCAATTACCAGAACGACCGCCGCCTTTACCACCTCTAGTTCCCAATATTCCAGCAACATTTTACTCCGTCCAACCAATACCTGGCGAAAATGGTGTAAAACCACATTGTAAAATTGAAGAAATTCGCAAAATCAAAGATGACATCGATGCAGAAGATAATAAAGATAAATTGTCAGGGTGGAACGGCATCGAAGACATCATGTTTGCTTACGTGGAGTATTCTAAAGGTTTGTTGCATCTTGTAATGCTTTTTAACTTTTGATATTAATTAAAGCATAATACATTTATTTACAATTGAATATGTTATGTATTTATTCTTGCATTTTTCTAGAAAAAATATTGGAGAGGAAAATCTTAGCCACACAAACAACAAAGTTAGCGACGAGGTCCAATAACCTGAGATCAGAGGCACTGCAATTAGAAAGGAGAAAAAATGATTTATTATCCAACTGTTCAGCTCTTGAAACAGAAAGGCGAGCTTTGAGTGAAAAAATAGAAAGAATTAATTTTCTTTTAAGGACTTTGAGGTAGCAATACGCGACTGTGACGCACAACACGGAAACTCATTCATCTGTGATATTATCGACGGGTTGATAAGAGTCGTTGGTATTTAAAATATATATAGATGGGAAAGAAAAGTAACTTCTTAACGATTTTAGATAAGTAATAAACGTTAGGAAGATTAACTACGTTGACCAAAATAATGTATAGCATTTTTTTTTAGTTTATGTAATTTTCATTTTATTTTTTTTTTATAATATTTATGCATTTTTTTCAACATAGCAGTTATTATTTTAAATGTTTGAACGTGTCTCAATTATTATTTTTAATCCGCTTATGGAGAATCAAATGAGAAGAATGGAGAAATAAAGAGAAGTTCATTTCCGAGTAATAAATGGTATTTGGAAAGAATGTTGAATGTTTTATACGGACGCAAAATAATTAGTCGATATTTACCTATTAAGGTGAAAATTTTGTAAGTAATCATATCAGTATGATATACGCATGTAAAAATGAATTGTAAAAAAGGAAAAAGGAAAAAATAGTCCAGAAAAAACATCAAAATACAGATATGTCTTGCTACATAATAAAATAACAAACTGGTGAGTATTTTATTTGATAATTTTCAATTCTACTGACGGCTCTTTAAACCCCCAAGGTATTAAAAAATATTATAATATATAATTTGTATGATATTTTATTGAAAATTGAAAGAACACTCATGTAACTTATTTTATTTTAATATAATTTGTAATGTGGACTATACTTTTAATTAATATTCGATGAAACATTCGATGTCACGTTGATTAAGATATTCTTTATCACATTCGTATGTTTATTGATATATTGTATTTAAAATAAATATTCTATTCATAAGAGAGTAAACATAGAAGAGAAGGATCTCAGAAAATTATCTATACAACATAAAAATCTATAGCATAGAAAATAATAAATATCCATGTGTAAATACAATTATCTCTTGCATCCAAGGCAAATTTTATTTCATTTCATTTTATTTTTCATCAAGCATTCCGCAGATCATACAATCCCAAAATACCTATACAGGTATAACTTCAGTTCGTATATAATGTCTATAGCATTCTTTTGAAGAATGGCTCTCCCCTTTTTTTATTCCATCATAAATTTGTATTTTCAATCTTTTAGAAGAGACAAAAATCTTTTGAGATTGCTTTTGAAAAAGTCGTGACAATTTTATAAGATGAACATTAAAGTCTCATTATGAAAAACAAATAAACAATGCCAGATTTCAAGTTTTTTTTCTCCTTTTTTTTTGTGCGTGAACCACGTGCTATATAGTAAACTATGGGCGCGTTTCGATATTCGCTTCAAACGCATAAACTCTGGAGCGAGCTTATGGATAGCTGAATAGTGTGACGCGGATAGAAGGCTGTTGAAAGCGCTTGAAGTCAACTTCATAACGCGCCCTATGAGTCAAGAAAATCCTTCACTTCTATGTTAAACAATAGATTTGTTCGTTGGTTCTACACCACACTCTGCTACACTAGTTATACACTTTCCTCAACGACGCTGCACTTTTGAAAACAGTGTCGCATTTTCTATCAATGACAAGTTGTGTGCAAGTAGGCCGTGTTCGTTCATAGCAGGGTGACGAGTAGCTATGAGTAGGTTGTTTGCGCCGAAAATTTGAATATTCAAATAGTTTTATTTATTTGTTCATTTATTTTTTATTCGCGTCATGAATTGCCTGGTTAAAAATGGCTGTCGTTCACGGGCGTGAAATTTCAACAGGAAACAGGTTACATCATATCACCATTTCTACACTACTCTGCTTACGCTTGCTCCCGCGGAAGTGTAACTTTGTGTGTGTAGCGGTCCAAAATCCTGTACACTATGGACAATAACGAACAACAGCGAACAGAGTCTGATACACTACACTGAAACAATGAACAGAGTGTAACAATATACACCAGCCCGCCTATGCTACACTAGCGTAGAAAAAAGTGTAGCTGAGTGAAGGACCAACGAACAAATCTAATAAACACAATTATCAACGTAATGGCCAGTGAATTCAAAGAAATGAGAGATGATGTTGAGGTACTTAAATGAAAAAGATGTAACATAAATGGAAAAAAGAAATGAACCGACTTAAATTTATAGTTGAAACTACGGGAGTACATTCCATGAAAAATGCTTGTTACCCAAAACCTTCAACATTCCACATCCATACTGATTTGACAGAAAATTAATAAAAAAAAAAATAAAAAAAATACGAAGAGAAAAAAGAATCTAAGAAGAAAAAAAAATACGAACAGAAAAAAGAATCTAAAAAAAAAGGAACCATGAAATATCATTTTCTTTTATTATTCGTAATTTTTTCATTTTTCATTTGATGGATTATATTTCATTCATATATTCAATCTGAACCCTAGATATTTTATTTATTTATTCCTTCATTTTATCTCATTCTCTCATTATTTTTATTATTATTTGTCTCCTAATTTTTGTGGCACACTAGTTTAAAATCTCATTGTGCTCTCTAAATTAGTCACCCGTTATTGATCCTTATAATGTCATCCATCCTCCTCGCCGCTCCTCCCCCGTATCCCTTTCTATTAGATCGTAAAGTCAAATTTGTCTGTGTTTTCAATGTTTTTGTTCATTGAGTGCCTACATTTGTAAATATCATTATTTTTATGTATCGTGTAATAATGGGTGTCCTGTAAAAATTGCAGGTATCTGTCTGGCCAGAATGAGAGCCTAAAAAGTAAACTGTTCGAAAACAATCTACCTGTGTCATTATTTATCTATCTCTCCTACGCGCTTTTTAACATCAATATACTATCTTCATTTCTAACATGATTATCTTGTCATATGATCCGCGCAACATGAATAAGACCAGGTATATATTTTCAAATTTCTCAATTGACAAGTACAGCAGCTTTATACAATAGCCACAGGAAGTTTGTTAGGAGATGACGCTGAATACATTATTACTAGTGATATTTGATTGAGCGGCACGGTTGTATGTAGGTAAGCATTGTGACGCTCTTGCCCAAGTTGTAAAAGATAGCGCAATATCACATACCTATATGAACACCAGGTTTGATTAGTAATATACCTATAATATGTACACCATTGGTTTCTGTATTGCATGTGCTATGTGAAATGTTTGGAATAATTCCTCCGGTAAAATTCATGTGTGAGTATACTACATAAATCTCTATCCAAGACCGTTGTGTAATAATAAAATAATCAATTTTCAAACAATAACCGCCGAAAGAAAAAGCCAATGCCATCTATCGGATGCAAAATAATAAAAATTCCACAGCCATCGATGTCCATGATTTTTCCCGCGCAAACGAGCGGTAACGAGAGAGCCGGCGCCAAAATACGTGACATCCGTGATCCGACAATCCGACATCATTCGTTGTTCAGTTACGTTAGAGGAAAGGTGTACTTGTTTTGTCTTTGTATTCATCAATTGTAATCTGTGAAAAATGTCTGGCCGTGGTAAGGGAGGTGAGTATCGAAGACTGAAAAGAATTATGAGATTTTCACAGGTTTTAAAGAAAAGATAAAACTGGGCGTATTAAAATTTATTGATTTTTAAAGGTAAGACTAAGGGAAAAGCAAAGACTCGCAGTAGCAGGGCTGGGCTCCAATTTCCAGTTGGTCGTATTCATCGACTTTTAAGAAAAGGTAATTATGCCGAACGCGTTGGTGCCGGTGCTCCAGTATATTTAGCTGCTGTTATGGAATATCTCGCTGCTGAAGTTCTTGAATTGGCTGGAAATGCTGCGAGAGACAACAAGAAGACAAGGTTAGTCCTCCAGCTATATTGCCTAATCTCGCACCCTTATAACTCTGTACATATATATTCGTAATCTTTACACACAGAATTTTCAACTCTAGTACATGATTTTCAATATATCCTGAGGTTTCTCATTGCAAAGAAGGTTTGAAATTCCTTAAAGTGTTCAACAACTAGATTTTACTCTACTTGCAATCTCATTCGGCTAACGGAAATTTTCTACGTTTTCAATACATTACTCTATGGTAAATAGATTTGTGCTATTTCATTTTCGTTTCGTCTCTCGTTTCTTTCTCTCTATTTTTCTCTGTCCTTATTTTTCTCCTTCAAACATACGTTAGACTACTTTGTACTGCGAGTACATAGACACGATGAATCATTTGAATCCAATGCTTTCAAAATTCCGTTGAACATCGTACGATCTTCTATTACGTGAATTTCTTACAATTCCAAGTTTATTTAATATAGTTTTCAAACATTTGAAAGAGAATAATCATTATTCGAAAATATTATAAGCTACGGTTCTTTGCCCTCCACTTACGTTTTATTCACAACTAAACGAAATATTTCGAAATTATAATTATGGCTTTCGGCTTTACAAAACTAACACAATAGTTTTGAAACTATTTTTTTCATTATTTATGTTACATAAAATTGATTGATAAATTTTTTTGTCTTGTTAAAAATAGTGTTTGCTTCTTTTTCGTTCTTTATTTATTTATTTTTTTTGCATCAATGTACTCGCACTCTTGTTGATTCTCAACTTTTGAAACATGCTCTGATAGTCTGTTCCTACTAATTTTGGGATTTCTATTGACTGTATTTTTATTGTTTTTCTTCTTTTCCACAGAATAATTCCTCGTCATTTGCAACTGGCAATTCGTAATGACGAAGAATTGAACAAATTGCTTTCTGGTGTAACGATTGCGCAGGGTGGTGTTCTGCCAAATATCCAAGCAGTTTTATTGCCTAAAAAGACAGGAAGCGGTGGTGGATCTTCAAAGAGCGACAAAGCTTCTCAAGAATATTAAATATTAATATTATTATCTCTCTTCCTTACTCTATTATATATTGCCAAGTGCCAAGAGCCGATAAAGTTTACTTATTTTATTTTTTTAAACTTACAAATAACTACAAACATACAGATAAATATAATAAAATTGTTTGTTTATATGGGGAGCGGAAATTGTACGGTGATATCCTACGAGGATTTCCCTTGCATTTCAAACACGAATATTGATTGCTTATAAATATTAAAATGAGCAATTTATTGAGGTATAAGATTATTGCCTAAATCGTGCTACAATTTGTTTCTGTTTGTCTTCTATTTTCTATCGTATTACATGTCATTCTAATTTCTGTGTTTTTTTTAATTTATAATCGAACAATTTATGTTGCATTGCGTATTACTATTGCCTTCGGAATATACATAATAAATAAATGAAAAAGTAAAAAGTAAGTTCCAGTTTTATCTAAAAGTTGTAAATTCTTTTGTACCTAAATTCAAATTGTTGGAAATAATTTGTGGATAGATCGAAGGTAATTATTATTCAATAAAAACGGTAAATCAGCCTTATCATATTAAAAAAAAAACAGTTTACTCTCCTACTCCTTCACCTTTCATCTATTTTTAATTTAATATAATTCAATTTTCTTGTACGGTAATTTGAAATTATGTTTCATTCAAATTAGACGTCGATATATTGATCTGTATATCGGTGCCCAATTTGATATATTGATTCTTTGTAATCGATTTCAAACCGGGAGCTTTAAACATTTGATCTAATCTATAATCAATATATAACTAATGAATACTAAATGGAAATTGTATATTTTCAATTAACAAAGTCAATTTTCAATTAATGAAAAAATTGTTTTTTTTCAATTCCTTTTAGTGCATTGTATTCCATAATCATTGTAAAAAACTGTTTTTAAGGTTTTTGTTCGAGATTTTCGCATCAATAAGCGATTTCCATACGTAGTCGTAATACCGGAGGTGAATTGGACGAATAACAGGAAAAAAACTAGAATCTTTTATTCTGGTAAGTCAATAACCTTTGTTAATCATTGTGGATTTGTTTATTCTTTAAGATTTACAATTGAGAGAAAAATTTCGCCTCTTTTTCCTAATGAATTATCTTCTGAAGATAAAGTAGCTCCCGTTTTCGACCGTGAAATTCCGAAGTTCAGTATTTCAGTTTTTAGTAGCGGATAAGTCAAGTTAAGTGGTTGCATCGGTTGCATGCAGTATTGAAGCGTCGGTTTGACATGACATTTGATTTTCCGAACGAAGTTTGTTAGCATAAAAATATTTATTACACTATATTCGAACCGTTGAGAAATAAAAAGTGAACGGAATGTCTTCATCAGATGTATCGATGCTCGTTGACATGGGCTTTAGCCAGGGCAAAGCGTGAGTATTAATTGAACAACGAATTACATCCAGATTTCGTCGCCTAACCTAACTTCTCTCATCGAGCCGGAGAAATTCTTATCATATCTTTAAATTTTTATTTCTTTTGTTTTTCTAGGGAACGGGCTTTGCAAGTCACAGGAAACAAGGGTGTTGAGCCAGCCATGGAATGGTATAAAACTAAATAAATCTTGCTACTCTTTTTTTTTATAATTGTTGAACCTTTTCTTCACACTGCTTCTTCACCTTTTCTAGGCTTCTAGCTCATTCTGACGAGGCTGAACCTCTGCCCCAAACTGCGGCTGAAAATCCTCCAATTTTACCGGCACCTGCACCAGCGGATGCTCAACCTTCTCAGGATAGCGCCCCCGGTACAAGTAGCGACGATTCGTCTGCGGCAGTGGCAAAGTCGATAAAATGCGAAGTGTGAGTGAAGAAATCAAATGAATCATCAGGATATTATATATCATTCACATCTTTGATAATTACAGAGTTCCAAGATGAGTTTTCATACTGTGCTCCGTGAATCGATAACTACAGGTTGTCTACAGATTCCTGATTTTCAAATTCCAGGCCTTTTCCAGGATTTTCAGGTCCACTGTTACCAAAATTTAGGGCTGCTCGAAATATCTCACAAACTAACAACTTGATGTCCTGTGAATCAAGGGAGGACCCTAGTGAAGATTGAAATTTCTGAGAATCTGTAATTTTTTTTTGAATCTGAAATCAGCTCTGGATTTCGAAAGTGCTGTTCAACAGAAACTAAATGACACCCTAAAATTGAAAATTGGATAGTTAATGCAGGAGCTATTCACCGTTATATGTTAGAAAGTAGAAAATTTCGAAATGCTCCTTGCTCATCAATAATGGTTGCAAGGAATTCATCTTTGAAGGTGGTGTCCAGGACACTAAGATAGGGATATTGTAGTATGGGATTCAAGACTAGATCTGTTATTATCTCAAAAAATGCGTAAATTTAATTTTTAACCAAAAATTTCTTATCAAAATTGACAAAAAATTGGATTTTAATTATTTTATAATGAACATGATATCCAATTCCGAAGCCCATACTACAATATCTTCATCGAAGTGTTCTAAACACTACCTCAGTCCATGAATTTCTTGCAACCATTATTGATGCGCAAGGAGCATTTTGAAATTTTCTATTTTCTCACATGTAACGGTGAATAGCTCCGTCTTTTTTCAGCCGATTTCCAATCTTAGGCTATCATTTAGTTAGTTTTGAACAGCTATTCTAAGATCCAGAACTAATTTCAACTTCAAAAAAAGATTACAGAATTTCCAAAATTTCAATTTTTCAGTAGGGTCCTCCCTTGAAGGGCATAGTCTTTTTTTAAAATCACATCACCTCAATTACAATGCGATTCTTACATCCTCATTCATGATCACAAGCGTTTATTATTGCGAACAGCACAGTGTATGAAACAGAGCGCAAGTGAAAAATAGGTATGGTAGGGTAAGAACCGTTACAACCTACAAGTATAAGTCACTATTTTAGTTACTTAATCTGATTACATGAATAAGTGGCAAACTATAAATTGCACGTGGAAATGAAGTTTCAGAATTGAAAAAATTCAAGGCTTCAACAAAATTTCAAGGCTATTTATAGGATTTCAGGGCTCTAAACAAATTTCAGGCCACTCCCAGGACCTGCGACACCCTGAACTATTAACTGATTTTTTCTGATTCCATTTTCAGTTTACTTTGAATAATTGAAATTCTTAAAGAATATTTTATAAGTAATTCAGCGAGCATTGAACAATAATTGTGAATGAGGCTTAAAAATGCATTACAGGGGACAAAATAGCTGATCTATTTGCCGTAACTTGGTTGTGTTAATGTTTCAAACTTCAGCGTCATAGTTATCAGCTATGATGAATCGATTTTTGTTAATTTTCAGGTGCGGAAAGTTGTTTAAATCAAATTTAGAGGTAGAGTTTCATGCTACCAAATCTGGACATGATAGTTTCTCCGAAAGTACAGAGGAGAAAAAGCCATTGACAGAAGAAGAGAAGAAAGAACAGTTGAGATTGTTGGAGGAAAAAATGAGACAGAAAAGAAAGGAGCGAGAGGAACAGGAAAAGAGAGACGCGCTTGAAAAGGAAAAATTGAGAATCCGCTCTGGGAAAGAAATGGTCGAGGCTAAGAAAAAGTTGGTCAACATTTGTCGAATATACCTATACAGTAGAGAATATGAACTTCGAAAAAGATTTATAAACAAATGATAATTACATTCTAATTTGCACATCCATGAAAGCTACCTCCTTGAGTAGTTTAAAATTATAGTATTCTACAATTTTCCATGTATGATTACTCTGAATTAAAATTTCTTCAACAGGCTTGAGGATTTAGAAATGAAGAAGATGTTAGAGCAGAGGAAGCGGGAGAAAGAAGAAGAGAAATTAGCGAGACAGAGAGTAAGGGAGCAAATCGAAGCAGATAAGGCAGCAAGACGAGCTAAAGCTGCATCTCAAGCGGGCCAAGTTCCAGTAATTCCAGTGCCATCAGCATTCACAGCTCCTGTAGCTACCACAGTTTTAAAAGATTATAGCGAAACGAAATTACAGGTGATTGAATACCCTGATGTTTAAATTTTAAGCAACAAAGATATCGAAACTGAATTTCAACTAATAATTTCCGGAATTGAATCCATTAGCTTCTGAATCGATCGAATCCATTGAATTGTTGGTTTCAGATTAGGCTTACAAATGGCCAGGCATTAACGCAAACTTTCGGATGCAAGGAACAGCTTTCAGCGGTACGGTTATACATTGAAATGAATAGAACTGACGGTTCTGGTTCATTTAATCTAATGACTACGTTCCCCAGGAAAGTTTTTACCGAAGAAGACTACGAAAAACCGTTGGATATTTTAGGTGAGGAATAACTCTTATCATATATCTACGAAGAATTGCATTTTTGCGATTCATGAACACAATAATAATTTGGATTCCATTTTGTTTTTGTTTCACAGGTTTGGTGCCTACAGCCGTTGTCATTGTACAAAAAAAAGCTGAATCACAATAGCAAAAATCAAAGTTATCTTTATCAATTTATAAGCTACAATATTTCATGCCGTCGCGATTATATAAATAATAGTAATATTAATATAGGATTATGTATATTAAAACTTCACTCTCATATTATTACCAAATTGTTACTTTTGCATGGTAAATCGTGTTTATTTCATTCTTTTCTGGTATTCACAAATTCAATCATTCAACTGAGCTGAAATTCTGTATATTAATAATCGATTTCCAATTATTTTGGAACAAGTACAGTCCTTATTTTAATAAATCTTTTTTCAACAATATATTTTTGATAAACTCGTGATCTTAATTAGGTATGTATAGATGATGATAAGAAATGATTGCGTTTTATCTTCACTTGTTATTTTAATTGAGGCTTGACAAGTATTGGCGAAGAATGATGATGAAACTGTGATTCATTATGCAGTAGAGATTTTATTTTTATGCACGAACAAATAAGTACATAGGTATGGACCCATACATTCAAGTATAATATTGAAATGATTGAAAATTTACCTGATTACTTTAATTTGTTATAATTATCTTATGATAAAAAAAAGTTCACTAACATGAATTTCATTTATATAATCTCAATTTGCTGTAAAGCGGCAATTGAATAAAAAATCTATGTATGTACACACGAGGTTTTCATACCTAATTGATGGCATGCTTCATCAGCCTATTTTCAATTTGCCTAAATTATCCATTAGATATTTAATTCTGTTATCACTATATTGATATAACGTTGTAATTCATCGGCATGGTCCTGGGAGGATAATTCACTCGCTTTTTTCTATTACAATTAGTTGGGAAACTTGGTATAGCATCACAACCAATCAAATTGAAGCTTTTATCTATGCAAATCCTTATCTCAAATATATAGGATTCGTGTGTTTTCTGGAACATAAATCAATAAACATGAGGTCAAATCAAGTTGATTCAAGAGATCATCATAGTATAAACAGAAATTGACCAAAGTTCAATCCTCATTCTCAATCATGTCTTACTATTGACACAAGTGTTTTATAATCCTCTTTCAATTCCGCAGTTATATAAATCGAATGTATTGAGCTTTAAGTGAACAAAAATTGTGATAACACTGAAGAAATTACAATCATCTTACCGGGTCTGTGACACATTGAATATTAACAGATTTTCCTATAAATTCTTCAACAGCATCAGTCATTTCTTGTATAGTATAAGTATGTCCAGGCACAATGTTTGCTTTCGCTAGGATCTTGGTCATATCATATTTCTTGAGTAGGTCTAATCCTCTGTTGAAAAATTTGAATTCTGTATCTACATCGGGAATAATGGTTGCACAAGTTCCATGTTTTTCCCATTCGTGTCGCCAGAACGAATAGTGGGGGGTACCATCTTCAATGTTTATCCATTTTTCATCTAATACATTTACTATTGGGTGTAACGCAGCTTCATCGAACCGTAAAGATTTGTTACAAAACTGTGGTCCCAATGTATGATATTTTTCGGGCCATATTCCGTGTATTGTCCATTCTTCAGTTCGTGGTAAAAGACATCTGTGCGATGGTACTTTGTCTTTCCATTCTGCGCACACTGTCTCTGGCCAGTGTTGAGTGAAAATTAACATATCAAAATCCTTGTCTGCCAATTCATACGCCTTTTTATTTTTGTGAGAGCTAGAAAAATTCATTCACATTTCAATGCTTTTCAATATTTATACCACCTTATATTCAATTGTTGCTACGATAAGCACCAATTGTTCTAAATTATGAACAATAAAATATTTATCATGTCAATGTCTAGTGTACAATTTTACATGAATCTGAAGCTGGCGGCCAGAGTTAGCGGTCTAATGTGCTAAACTTCTTTTAAACAGGACGACGCGGTACAAATAATAACTATCATTCTATAAACGTATTAACTTTGTATAATATTCATCAATTTTTTTGGCTATTTGGCTTCATTACCTCATTTTCACCAACGACAGGTTCAGCTGCCAACTCTGGCAGCGCGCTAGCTTCAGCCTCATCAATTTTACTCTCCGTGAACAATTGCGCATGTCGATGTGGTAGTGTACAGGTAAAGTATAATGTAATCTAGATCTAACACCAGCTGACTTATCTCAATAAACATGATACTTGTTGTTTCAGATTCAAAGAATGTTTATACAAATACACTCATAGCGGGATCAGTAGTTGTGCGATGGATTACCTATAATAAATTCCACGTATGGTGGTATTTGAAAAAAGTTCACAGAGGAAAAACTTATAATTATAAAGCATTTTTCACGAGCCTGTGACATAGGCAGGGCAGTGTATAAGGAAATAGTTCACGTGACACCGTATTGTTCTTGTCGATTCTTGTACCTTATGTATAAATTCAGGGCCCGTCAAAAAATATACCTAATGTAATTCAATTGAAATTAAAACTTACCGTCCATGTGTGAACTGAAACACTGTGAAGAAAAAAAGGAGTATCGGAAGAGAGCGGCAGGATAACATCTCGCTTTGAAGAGTAGTGATTAAGGAGTTAAGAATATGACACAACCCGGAGCTTGTCTTATAAATAATGATACTGAATGATCATCGACCAGTCCCACCGCATAATATGCCCGTTGAGTGTAGAAGCAACGATATGCCGAGCTCACTTTTCATTTCTGCGCATTGTTGCACTCTGCTACTCCCCACTCCTAGAGAATGGCGTCGAGGTCGACAGACGCCAGGTTGACGTTGATACTGTTGCCTGTGGTTTGCGGGGACTCCTACTGACGGTCATGTATCTAACTGTCGGTATACGATCATTAGCATCTAAGGTACATCTCCGTTCAATATACTCTACAGGCAATATTGGGATTTTCAGAATGTTCAGCCGAGGGACTTGTTGAATATTGGATACGAAATCGATCAGCTATGCTGTTCGAAATTTCGGAATCAAATGGAATGAACAGAGTACAGAATGCTTCTTCAGATGCTCCGGACTCGCATTTGGTGTAAATAGTCGGTATGTTATAGTCTTTACGTTACATTTCATTCGACAAGAAATATATCCGCGACTGAATCAGATATATTCATTTGTAAGATGGAGAAAAAGATGATTAGTCCATAGAAACATATACGTAAATCATCATTCTACAAAGAAAACTGATCGCACCAGAGCAATGATTATACCAGCACATCAAAGCGGTGTTCATTTTTGCTCCGAGATACCGCACTCATTCGAGTCTGAATTTACATCGGCATTTATAACCAGAATTAAAACCAGCTCGCAGGTCCGATAGTGATCTCTTGATTAGTTCCTCGATCACTATCGTTTTATCCTTCTCCATAATGTTGATCATACGCTATGCGATTTGCTGAACAATTATATCTACCATATACATATGAATATATCACGTACGTCTGCATACAGATTCCTGCATGCAATTCAAATACAGCTCGATCCATGATCTCCACTCCTATCGGTATATTTTATAATGTATCCGCACATATCGTGTGCACCTCAGCACAAGAACTGTATGTGGAGATCATAGAAATATAGGCAGGGTGAAAGATAAGATACCGCAGTACTAGTTGTCGACGAATATGGTGGATGAAACCTGCCTGATCAGCTCTTGCTGACGGCCATAGATGTACAGGTCGAAGTACGCGGCTGATTACTCACGCAGCCACAGTATAGACGTGACGGCAATTACACATACAACTCTTTCAGCTTAAATTTAC